>CM030794.1:20561197-21131197 GCA_018127125.1 Rhododendron griersonianum | reverse complement strand
ACCGCAACGGGCTACTTCCTGCGAATGCAAAGCGTTAATACTCGAAGAGGAAGACCTTACCAAAAACCAACGGAAATTCAGTATGCAAGGCATGCCAGCCAAGGAACTCTACTATATAGGTTAACGCCCTTTCTTGTCCCTCGCTAGTCTCTTTCACCGTGCTGCCATCCATTCACTCAACTATCCCGCTCGCATACTTGACTAGCCCAGTCCCCCCTAGCTAGCCAAATTTTTTAATAAGGGTGTCTTCTGGGGCCCTTCACTTCATTTTGTTTGTCCTAGAAAATATACGGGAGTGCAAAAAAGTGCAACGAGAGAATAAAACGGGGACATTGATACTCGGCGAAGACTAAAGGGTTTCGCTATCACAAGAATATAGCGATCGAAGAGCTATCGATCAGCTGCTTCGCTATTACGAAAGCCGTATTGCCCGAACGGAGCACTGGCTGCTATGGCCCAAACGAAAGTCAAAAGACTTCTATGAAATTGGCATTTCACTCTTCCTATGGTACTCCCCGCCGGACCGTGTCCCATCCTTTCATTAATGAGCCTCTTTTTAGTTCCTATTTCACCAGAATGAATGACTTTGCTGAAAAATAAGTGCCATCAAGAATGACTAGTTCAAGAAAGAAGGACCCGGAATGAATAACAAGATTTATTGACAGAAAGGAGTACACGAAAAACATGCACCGATGCCCTGAAAGACATTGATGTAGGGAGGTATCTGAACAGGTCCAACTAAGGACCGAACAAAGTGGTACGTGGGACCATGGTATAGATACAATAGAGACAGTCGCTGTGCAATAAGGTGGTCGGCGATATGGACCAGAGACATGAGAAGTCGTCGGTCCAAGAAGCCTGTATGAGGTCATGGACCAGCAACATGTGAAGTTGTTGGTCCAAATAGCCTGTTCGGGAATGAGAAGGCCGAACAGGAGGAGAGTTTGGGGAAAACAGTCTCATATGCAGGGAACATTCTTGAAGGTTCCAGAACAGAGGTGTTCCGTTAAGGAATGAGATCCCGAGAAAATAGGATCAAGAAGAGATACCCAAAGGGAATGGGATGTTCGGCCAGCTATGGAAAGGAGTCCAAAAAGGATTAAGGTAATGAACTAATAAGGGAACGATAATCCAAGATATTCTGGGTTTCCTATACGAGATAGGAAACCTAGGGCAACACGAATACTTGGGCTGCAAGGATCCTTAAACCTATAAATACGAGGTAAATCTAGAGGCTAAAGGTACGTAGTCTATTGCAATCGAGTTATTTACCTACTGATAATTAGGGTTTCTCTGCTAGTACGTGATACTAACTTAGGCATTGGAGGGCCTTTGCCACGAGAGGCAAATGTGCACTCACCCCTTGTCTGTTTTGCAGATAAGGATTCCGATGACGTACTAGGGTTCTGGTGAGGGGCATGAAGTAGCCGTTATGTTCTTGTGCCGTTAAAAGCCTCTTCAGTTTTTCTGCACTTACAATTGGCGCCGTCTATGGGAAACGAAAGAGTTCCCTTTGAAAAACGACCACGATGGAAGAAGATCTAAAAACACCGCTCGACCCAAAGAGCCAGCTAGGTGGGGGAAGAGATAAATCCCCACCGGTGGCCACGAAGAAGCCTGATGGCGGGCACGCCAAGAAGACGGCGAGCAAAGGCCATCCCGTGACTGTCCATGGCGATTCCAAGAACAGGGAGGGCAGGACAGCCACAGACTTCACGAGAAGGAGCAAATCCCACCGTGGGAGGGAGTTGGTTGCACACTCGAGAAGTGTACACAACAATGAAGATGTCCTCGACAGAAAGAGGCAAGAAATCGAGGAGTACGCTCGTTTGATCAAAAAATGAGAGCACAAGATTCGAGAGATACAGTGGGTACGAGAACACCCGGAGGACTCTGGACTGTCACGAAGGAATTCCAGAGGAGACAGGCTAGCTATAGTGAAGTACAAGAAGGCTCCTTCACGAAGAAGGAGGAGCAAGAGCAGGAGCCCCACTCCTGGAAGAAAAAAGGGCTTCTTCATGAAAAAGAAGGAGCAGGAGCCACACCCCCGAAGAGGGGAAGATTCGGAAACATCACAGGGACAGGTACGAGAGGCCTGATTCCGATTGGGAGAGAAGTGCTCCCAAGAAAACGAAGGAACGAGAAGAGGGGACCATGTCTGCACGAGAAGCAGCACGGAAAGCCCTCAGCAACATAGCATCCTCCCTCTTTGCAAGGAGACTGCAGGAGGCAAGGTTGCCGAGCAGGGTGAAGCACAGAGTGTTCATCCTTAACAAAACAAATACTGATCCCATGGCACACATACAGCATTACCAGCTGGCCATGTTCATGCACGACGGGGATGATGCAATCATGTGCAAGATGTTCCCATCGAGTTTGGGGAAGGTGGCTTTATCATGGTTCCATAAGCTAGAGCCGAACACCATACGAGGATGGAGGCAGTTAGCCGAGGAATTCACTGCTCGGTTTCTGACGAGCAGAAAAGCACCAAAGACTTTTGAGAGCCTCTCCGTTATGAAGTAGGGAGAGAACGAGCCGATCAGGGACTATGCCAAGAAGTACTGGGAGACTTTCAACAAGATTGAAAGTTGCAGTGAGGAATATGCAATAGCCACGTTTAAGACTGGGCTGCCTGTTCGGGGGGAACTACGTAAGTCCCTAAACATGAGCCTAGTAGGTACATTTGCAAAGCTGATGGAGCGGATTGAGCAGCATCCCAGGAACGAGGATGACATACTTCGGGAAGACGGCAAGGTGATTGCCGAACAAGCCAAGGGGCCTGCGAAGAAGGTTGATAAGCATGAGCCCAAAACCTACAAAGAGAGGAAGGAATTCGGGCAAGCTAAGAAAGAGCCGTACAAAGAGAAGCACGCTCCGGATCCCAAGTCCTTCTTCTCGTTGACAACGGTTTGGAAGGAACCAATCTATCGGATTCTTTATAGAATAAAGAACAGCCCATACTTCAAGTGGCCCCCAAGGCTGGAGGGGGATAAAGATGCAAAGAGGGCTACGAGTCAGCATTGCAGTTATCACAAAGACTGGGGTCACATGACAGAGGATTGTGAGATGTTCAAACAACACCTAGATGACCTAGTCTCACGTGGTTATTTGAAAGAGTTTATTCAGGAAGAGCACAAGGGTGCAGAAAAGGCAATGGAGTTGGATTACGAGCAAAATCCAAGGGGCGTAATCCATATGATACATGGATTGGCCGCACCTTATATAAGGAATGAGGTGAGGTTACTCCAAAGGCAGATGAAGCACAACCAGCATGTGATGCAATTGGGAAAGAAACGAGGACGAGAGGAAGAGGTATGCAATGAGGGCATAGTCTTCACGGATGAGGACCTGGGAGGAGTCCAGGTGCCACATAATGATGCCTTGGTCATAACCCTACGAATTGGGGAGTATGACATGGAGAGGATCTTAGTGGATTTAGGAAGCTACACAGAGGTGCTGTACTACGACGCATTCAAAAAGTTGGGACTGACACAGGCAGATTTGGTGCAGTCAATAACTCCCTTGATCGGATTCAGTGCGGGAGCAGTTTGGCCGTTGGGCAGAGTGACCCTGCCTGTTCGGGCAGGAACAGTGGTGCTTTGAACCGACTTCCTGGTGGTGGATGTGCCGTCTTCCTATAATGCGATCATAGGAAGAACTTGGTTGCATAATATGAGGGCGGTTGTAGACACCTCCTAAACGGGGCATCGCCATACAGATTGATCACGTTTGTTTGCTCGATTGGTTGCTTGCTTCGTAAACCAAGAACGTGGACATTCCCATGGCTAGGAACGTCACCACACGATAGCGGTTATCATCAAAATAGAGTCGCCACCCAATTTATTAAAACTGGGAAAATAGATAGAGATTCTGGGTACGGGAGCCAAAAGTACAGTAAGGGGAAAGTGTTAGGCACCCCTCTCTACCCAACCGTGAGACTGGCCCATAGTTGTTCAACATAAGGTATATAGATGCTTTGTTTAATTCCAACACGTAATCTGTTTAATTAAGCTTTTAAACAGTAAATAAGGTGAGCCAATACGACAAGTAAAGCATGCATTAGAAAGCAGAAAAGCAAAACAAACTGTCCCAGGGCGATGGATCCCGCGGCCGGTGAATTGATGTCACGGCCGAGGGATCCTCCTAGTTTGATATATCGGCCAAGGGATCGAAGCCCCGGTCGATGTTCTTCCTCACACCAGACAGAAAAGTTAGCAGATAATCAAAACGCTACGCTTAAGATTATGGACAGAAAATAAAACAAACCAGAGGCCGTTGGGCCTCACCACCTTGATCCCTCAGTTGCTTGATTGCTTCGGATTGCTTGTGATTGACTGATTGCTTCTCGGAAAACCCTAGGGTTAGGGTTTGAACTTCGGGGTTTGATCGTCGGATTGATGGCTGCCTTCGGGAGGTTAGGGCTTTTGAAGAGGGGGTTTGAGAGAGTATTTCTGCAGAATTTCGTGGCTGATCGTGGTGTGTTAACTTGTTAATTTCGGAACCCAATGGCTCCTTTATATAGGCATAGGAGTGACACAACTCGACCAATCGAAATGCATGATCAAAATTAGAGTTAGAGTGTGATTCTAACTCTTCATGGCAATCCTCTAACGTAGCCTGAACGCATCGGAATTTGGCTGCTAGGGTTTTGTGATCGGATCAAACGTTTGACAGAACGTTCCAGAATCTGGAAAAAGGACGATCTGGCGGCCGAGGAAATGGATATTGCGGCCGAAGGATAGATCTTGCGGCCGAGGGATTGATCTCTCAGGGAGATTTTCATGCAATAGGTTGCTCGGGTGAAGAAACGATGTTAAGGCCGTGAGATCAATGTCACGACCGACAGATGGATTCTCCTGGGATACTGTATTTTCTGCCTGAAAGGCTATATGGCTCTGGATTGGGTCCTCTAAGTGGCTCGAAGTTCTTATCGAAAGTCCTAAGGTTCTCGAGAAGGCAATCAGCAATCACTGTATCCATTTCATCATCGGGATGGTCCCCAAGGTGGGGCTTGAAATAATCGTTAGGCCAAATTGGGGTGTCTACAGTGGTATCCTCCACCTACCATCAGATGGTAAAATTTCCCGGGTCAAATGGCATTGAGAGGATCAAGGGAAATCAAAAGGTTGCCCAACAGCGTGTGATCTCTATAATCAAAAAGGCACCTAAAGCACAGTTCGTCCAAGCTGTTGAGGTTCCGGAATAGCTGACCATCGAGGATGTCGGAGGGAACCCCGCCGAGAAAGTGGTGGAAGGTTTGAAAAAGATTCAGATCAACGAGACTGATCCTGAAAGGTATTTCCTGATTGGGGAAAACCTGAACAAAGAAGAGGAGGAAGAATTGGTGGAGTTCCTCAAAGAGCATGTTGATGTATTTGCCTAGGTACCCGAAGAGATGCCTGGGTTGGATGCAAACTGTAGACACCCTATTCTGGATTGTCCAGATTAGTTTACTTACGGTCTTTGATTCCCCAATGATGATTAAGGTCGAGAACATACCGAGTTTGTTGAAGGATTTGAGCTTTGAGCGTCCTGAGCCTCATCCGAACCCTTTTCAAACCCTTGTCGAACCCTCAAGCTAGAACCAAATGGCCTCAGCAAAACCCTACTGGAGTACGCTGGTGGATGACTAGCGTACGCTGGAACCACCGCCACGTGTCAGTCATCCCCAGTTACTGGCGCACGCCACTTATAAGGTGCGCACGCCAGTCAGAGCCAGTCAAATCAACTTTATGCCAGCAGAGCACGCGGGAGTTTTGGCGCCATCTGGCGTCTGCCAGTTGTCCTCTGGTGGCTGAGGACCGTCCTCCTGTTCCCTCTACCATCACACCACCTTTCAAGCCAAGTCCCATGCATTTAATGCATGGGAGGCTCACCCTTGGCTTAAGCCAACCAAACACACCCTTAAGCCCAACTGATTTCAGTCTCTCCCCTCCATAAATACCCCCCTTGCATTTATTTACAAGGGGTTAGCATCATTAAGGTAGCCCAAGCCTTGGTTCTTCCTTTTTCTCCTCTCTTTTCCCTTGTTTTCTCTTTCATCTAGTGAAAGTCAAGGCAAGGAGAGTGATACCCAGTCCATAACACTCCATACTCACCTCTCAAACCCTCAAACCTCAAGCTCAAGCTCAAACCACCCACAAAACTCACAAGCAAAGGTATAATACCTTTTGCTCCTGTCTTCTGTTCTGACCCCTGAGGGGGGCTAGCAGGGTCAAGGCTGGTAATCTATACCAGTCCTGGCCCTAATGCTGGCAAGGTTTCAAAAACCGTGTGCAGTGATTAGTGGCGCACGCCAATAGTGTGAGCCGTACGCCAGTCATGGTAGTACGTGCAAAACTGGCGTGGGGACCATGGATCATTGTTTTATTGCTTTATTTATGTTCTGATCACCCTGTTGCATGCTAAAATCAACCTTTTGCTTACTGTCTTTTAGAACTGTTTTCCTTTCATCTGCATCTTGCTGTAGTTTGGCCTCTGGGAGCCTTCTGGTCATGTTCCAGAGCCCAGATGGTGAAAAGCCAAAGCACTGGAGCAAAGGCACAACTGGCGTACGGCTATACACTATTGGCGTACGGTAGTAGCGCAGCTTCCAGTGGCTTGGCCCTTGCATGGATCTTCCATCCAGGCCTTTGATCATCCTCCCCTCACTGTTTAAGGGGTTTTCTGTTCATTTGGTGGCTTCTTAGCCCTTTAATCTCTCTGTAATAGCTTAGTAATCTTTATCAACTGCGTGGTTTGTCCTAGGTGTGCACTGGTCCCTTCCAGAGCCCAGAGGGTTGATAACAGAAGCTGTGAACTTGAGTTTACCGGCGCACGCCAGTTGTGGTGTGGCGCACGCAGGTCAGGGCTGCATGCAGTGGCTTGGCCAGTGCATGCAGGCTTGCTTCTGTGTGCACCACCGCACAGTTAGTGTGCTCTAGTCTGTTCAAAACGTTCACAGTAGCTTGTTATCAATCTATTATATTTGCTTAGATCAAACATCAATCATCCATAAACATTTTGGTCACATATTCTTGTATATAAACTGCAAATGTGCTACAGTTTTAATCCCCATTAACTGTTCCCCCGCCCTAACTGGCTAAGAAAATGATCAAATAAAGAGAGAAATGCAAATGTTTTATAAAATGCCTGAGTAGAGACCGGTCTCCGGATTGGGCGAGAGGGGGTGCCATAAAACCCTTCCCCTCTCGTAACCTGACTCCCGAACCTCAGATTTCAAAGGTGGCGACGGACCAGTCTACAAGCCTTTTTCAAACTCGAGCAAATGCAATTCAAAACATTTTCAAAATCACGGTTTCTTGGGTACTCTCCGCAAAACCCGAGTGGCGACTCTCTGAACTGCGAAGCGTTTCGCCGCGCTTTCCGCGAGAAGGGCGCACCCTGAATTTTCTGCTTAAAAATGGGATTTTTGGGGCGTGTGCCCACACAAACGTGATTTGCCACCACCTGAATGTAGATCCACAGCATAAGCCCGTGATGCAGAAGAAAAGACGATCAGCCGTACAGCACGTGGAAGCTGTGATCGAAGAGATTGACCGTTTGTTGGAAGCAAAGGCAATACGAGAGGTTTACTACCTAGAATGGTTGTCTAACACTGTGGTAGTGAAAAAGAAGAACAGGAAGTGGCGGGTTTGTATCGACTTCACGGACCTAAACAAAGCGTGTCCTAAGGACAGTTTCCCCCTCCCCAGGATAGACCAACTGGTGGACGCAACAGCTGGGTATGAGCGGATGAGCTTTCTAGATGCTTATCGAGGATATCACCAGATTGCCATGTATGGGCCCGATCAAGAGAAGACGTCCTTTATCACTCCACGTGGGCTGTATTGCTACAGTGTCATGCCTTTTGGTCTGAGGAACGCCAGAGCAACCTACCAGAGATTAGCCATGATTATGCTAAAGAAGTTGCTTGGCAAGACAATGGAGGTGTACATAGATGACATGATGGTCAAAAGTAAGGAGAAGCAAAACCATATAATTGATTTGAAGGAAGCCTTCGAGTTACTGAGAGAGTACAAACTGAAGCTCAACGCCTCGAAGTGTGCGTTCGGAGTAAGTTCAGGAAAGTTCCTGGGTCACCTTGTAACCATAAGGGGAATGTAGACACCCCAATCTGGGTCTCCCAATCATTTTACTTTGTTTTACGATTTTCTTGTTTCCCCGATGATGAAATCGGATCAAACAGAGCTTGGATTGGGAATGGATTAGGCTTGGAATGCTTAGAACCCTGCTTGAACCTTTTGAACCCCTCTGAACCTTCAGTCAAACCCTAGAGCCAGAGTTGACCCTCGCGCGAGCCTTTGTGTCCCTCGTGCGAAACTCAGCTTGCCAGGTGTAGTCAAAGTCAAACTGCTGACTTTTGACCCTCGCGCGACACTTCTAAACCCTCGCGCGATGGTTCTCTCCTGTCCCTATCACATAATCCAGCTGGATTTGTGATGATTGTTTGGCACATGGGTCCCCATGGGCTGGAACCCCGTTTTCCTCAGCTGAACAGAGTTCTGGCAGGTTGTAGCCCATACAATCCCCCAACCAACCACCCACCTTGTTGGCTAGCTTCACAACCAAGTTGTGACCAGCCTTGTTGGCTGGTCCCAAGGCCATGTTTGGCCATTTTCTAGCCCTTGCACTCTCCCTATAAATACCCCCCTTCATCCTCCATATTAAGGGTTCCAAGAATTTGATTAAGAAGTTCAACCATTATTTTACAAGGCAAACAATAGCTAACACAAAATTACTAACCCTAAACCACATCCTAATCTTCCAAACTTAGTGTTTCAATGTACACTTAGTTGCAAGGCCACACCAATCAATCCAATCCATTTCCAAACCCTTTCCAAGCAAAGGTATAACATTTAACCTGTTTCTGTTTTGATCCTTGAGGGGGGCTGACAGGGCCAAGGCTGGTAATTAATACCATGTCCTGGTCCTAAAGCCAGCAGAGTTACAAGAATTCGTGGCAGTTAAACCCTCGCGCGACGGTCCACCACACTCGCGCGACACTTCTGTCAGCAAGAGAATGGACCTCGTGGGGAAGGGAGGCTAGCCCTTGTCTGTTTTGCAATATATTCATGCCTGTTGTACTTTATTTTGATTTTTAGATCACTGTTATGCATGCAAAAACAAAATACAGTAGCTTAGTTTGATACTTTAAATAGTTTGGAATGCCCTTGGGATCCCCTGAATCTGTCTCAGGACCCTAAGCATGCAAAGCAATTCCTGGAAGTCCAGTCAGGAATGTTGCGCGAGACTCACTCTCTGTCGCGCGACAGTTCTGTGATTTCCATGAATAGCCCTTGCATGGGCAACTAGGCCTTTGGTCTCTGTTTTAATACCCCCCTCTGTTTAGGGGTTGTGTTTCATTTCATTTGGCTCCTTTTGAAGCAATCTGTAATAATTAGTATTTTTACAGTTCCATATAAACTGCTTGGCTTGCTTCCTGGGTGTGCACTGGTCCTTCCAGAGCCCAGAAGGGGATGAATTTGAAACTGTGGTGAGATGATAACACTCGCGCGAGGGTCAGTGTGTCTCGCGCGATGGTTGGCTTGCATGCAGATCTGTTCATGCATGCAAGTTGGCCATCGTGCAGGGAAAATCTGTCCCGAGCCTAGTTTTGGCATCTGATCGCTGTTTTTAAGTTCATCCCATTTATTACTCGTCATACCATCCATCCATGCTATCATTTGATCACATCTTGCAAATTGTTACAGTTTTAATCCCCGATTAACTGTTCCCCCGCCCTAATTGGCTAAATTAATTAAAAGAAGAAGAATCACAAAAGTTTTCATAAAAATACCTAAGTAGAGACCGATCTCCGGATTGGGCGAGAGGGGTGCCTTAAAACCCTTCCCTCTCGTAACCTGGCTCCCAAACCCAGATATGGTTATGACGGACTGGTTCCTTAACTTTTTCAAACAAAAACAGCGCGGCAGGTGCTTCGAAATGCGGTTCCTTGAGTGTCGGACCCTCAAAACTCAAGTGGCGACTCTGTATTTTTGAGCGCTTGCCACCGGCGCTCGCGCTCCCTCGATTTTTCGAAAAAGGGCCGCAAACGGCAGGGGAAGGAACGAAATCCTTTTCTCTCCGGAGGGCATGCTGCCCACAGGGAATAGAAGCGAACCCCGATCAAATAACAGCTTTACAGAGGCTCCAAAGTCCGAAGACCACGAAGGAGGTCCAACGACTGACGGGGATGGCAGCGGCTCTTAACAGATTTATTAGCCGGTCCAGTGATAAGTGCAGACCTTTCTTCCAGTTGCTAAAAAAGAGGGAAGGATACGAATGGGGAGCAGAATGCGAACAAGCGTTCCAAGACCTGAAGAAGTACTTGGCAGCGGCCCCGCTCTTGTCCACTCTTGAACCGGGTGAGTCTTTAACTCTGTACTTAGCAGTCTCTGAACACGCTGTCAGTGTAGTATTACTAAGGGACAAGGGATCTGAACAAATCCCTGTCTACTACGTAAGCAAGACGTTACTGGAAGCAGAAACGAGATATCTGCCCCTCGAAAAGTTGGTCCTGGCATTGAGGACGGCGGCAAGAAAGTTGCCTCATTATTTCCAGAGTCACAAGATCGTGGTCTACACTGAATTCCCGTTAAAATCTTTGCTACGAAAGGCGGACTTCTCGGGACGTATTTCAACTTGGTCGGTCGAGTTGAGTCAGTATGACATCACCTACCAGCCGCGTACTGCAATAAAAGGACAGGTTCTAGCAGAATTTGTGGCAGAGTTTTCCCCTGCAGTAGCTCCCCAACCTCCTACGAGACAGGAGCAGCTAAGGGAGCAAATAACCAGAAAGGAAAAGGCACCTGCCGAGCAAGATCCCTTAGAATGGAAGCTGTTCGTTGATGGTTCCGCATGCAACACCGGGTTAGGGATAGGAGTCGTGCTTTTCCCCTCTGAAGGAGTAATGGTGGAGCTATCCCTTCGATTAGGATTCAGTGCAGCTAACAATGTAGCAGAGTACGAGGCACTCTTGGCAGGATTGAGAAGCGCTAAAACCTAGAAAGCAAAAAGGATACGGGTGCATTGTGACTCCCAACTCGTAGTGAACCAGCTGTCTGGGGAATATGAGGCCCGAAATGAGAAGATGGCAGCCTACGTGGAGGCCGCTAGGGACTTGCTTGACACTTTTGAAAAGGTGTACGTTGAGCAAATAAGTTCTGGGCAGAATGCCCACGCAGATTCACTTGCTTGGTTGGCCGCAGCTGTACCAACTGAATTTAAGAGAAGGGTGGCAGTTGATTATCTTGCTGAGCCGAGTATTGGAAGAAGCGTGGAATTGGTCTTGGACGTGAACCAAGGACCAAGTTGGATGGATCCAATAGTGGAGTTCTTACGAGATGGGATACTCCCCATGGATAAAAAGGAGGCTCACAAGATAAAAACAAAGTCTGCGCGATTTTGGTTGTCTCCTGAAGGGAAATTATATAGAAAATCCTTCACTGGTCCTTACTTACTTTGTGTGCACCCCGAGATGGTGCAGAAGTTTCTCCACGAGATCCACGAGGGAACATGTGGAAGTCATGCTGGGGGCAGGTCCATTGCCCACCGAGCAATAACCCAGGGGTGCTGGTGGCCGCACATGCAGGAGGATGCGAAAGTGTATGTGAAGATTTGTGAGAAGTGTCAGAAATTCTCGCCGATGATCAGAACACCAGCCAAGGATCTGGTGCCCCTGACAAGTCCATGGCCATTCGCACAATGGGAAATGGACATCGTGGGTCCACTCCACAAGGCAACTGGGAATAGGAAATTTCTGTTGGTGGCAACAGACTATTTTACCAAGTGGATTGAGGCAGAACCACTGGCGAAGATCACTGAACCCATGATAGAGAGGTTCGTATGGAAAAACATCATTACCCGGTTTGGAGTCCCTTATTCGTTGATTACAAATAATGGGTCGCAATTTCAGAAAAAGTTCAAAGCTTTTTGTGCTCAGTACGGGATAAGAAATTATTACTCGACCCCAGCCTACCCACAGAGTAATGGGCAGGCGGAAGCATCCAACAAAACCATACTTGACAGGATCAAGAAGAGGTTGGACAAAGCAAATGGGAAGTGGCCTGACGAATTGCCATTGGTTTTATGGGCGCACCGAACAACGCCTAGGAGGTCTACGGGAGAGACCCCCTATTCGTTAGCATATGGAACAGAGGCTGTAATCCCATTGGAGGTTGGTCTGCCGACCAATAGGACCACTTTGGTTGAAAGTGGAGGCAACGACAGAGCCCTAGAGATTGAGCTGGATCTTGCCGAGGAACGGAGAGAGAGGACTCTGGTGCATTTGGCCTCATATCAGGAGCAGCTGATGAAAGGTTACAACAAAAATGTCCGTCCACGAGAGTTTGGTGTTGGGGACCTTATGCTTCGAAAGGTGCTCGGCAATACCAAGGTGGCCAACGAGGGCAAGTTAGGGGCCAATTGGGAGGGCCCATATCGAGTTACAGAGGTTGTGGGCATTGGGGCTTACCGCTTGGCAGACCTGGACGGGAACCCGGTGCCAAGGCCTTGGAATGTCCACAATTTGAGGAAATTTTTTGTTTGAAAAGATTTCGGTTCGTTTTTCATTCTGTTTTAGGATGCACATCGTGATTGTGTGGGAATTACGAATAAAATTCCCTTGTTTCTTATTTCGACTTATTAGTTGCAAGGGGTACGCTAACGCCCCCTTGAGTTTTGAATTATGAATAAAATTCTCGATATTTGATTAACACATTTTGTTTTTGCAATTTTTTATGCTTAAATACGAAGCAAGGCACTTGTTTCCTCCCTTTGTATTGGGGAGTAGAGAGTGGGACCCATACGAATATATGACCCCTATGAATCTTTGAATTATGAAAACTTTATCTAAGTACGAGCAAGCTTAGATACAAGTATGAAAACACTTGGTTATTTGTATAGGAATAAATAAACTTAAAAAGCATACGAGAACATGCGAATTTATCTAAGTATGAACAAACTTAGATATTGTCCAAGTACGAAGCACTTGGCATGCATACGAAAACATGCATATTATGGCCAAATATGAATACATTTGGGCACTTAAACTGCATACGAAAATATGCAAACCAAGTACGAAACACTTGGGCTGCATACGTGTACATGCAGAATTGTCTAAGTATGAATAAACTTAGGCTTTGAATGAGCATGAATAAACTTGGGGTGCATACGAGGACATGCAAATTATCCATGCACAGATAGCTAAGTACGAATAAACTTATGAACTCTCCCAAGTATGTGAGAACTTGGAGTGCATGCAAGGCTAAGTCAGGTATGACAACATTTGGGCTTATACCTAAGTACGATCAAACTTAGGGATTAAAACGGTTGGAATAGTGAAAGCCACGAAGGGCCACAACAAAACCAAAATACCCAAGTTAAAACGCCACAGAGGGCTGAATACCTGTGTTAAGAAATCTGGGAATGTACTTGTGCCACGCAGGGCATCACTTACAGCCCCGCAGGGCCAGCAAAAAGTTCGAGAAAATAAAATTGTTTGTGAAACAATGGGACCATACTTACTTTTCTGCAGGAAGGTCTTGAGCAACGGGAGTCGAGGTTTGTGCGGGAATGTCTTCCACAGCAGTGCTTCCATCAGTTGGACCACCACTGGCTTCCTTTTGGCCAAGGTTGGTCACTTCATCGTTACGATTGGCATCAGCATCGTGCTGCTCAGAGACATCCGCTTTAAGCTCCTCATCCAGGCTGTCCTCTTCTTCCTCGATCCCATCCTCATCTTGGGCTGCCATGGTGTTCGGGGGATCAATCTCTGTCCAGAGGGATGATGACTCTGCTGTACCAGATTTTTTCAGGCAGGCTGTCCATCCAGCAACCCATACTTGATCCTGGATTCCAGGCATCTGGTTTTTGTAGCTTTCAGTGGCTACGTTAATCCCATCATTATACCCCTGCTGGTACGCGCCCTTTGCCTCATTCTTGCTCAATTCCAGCTCCGTGAGAGTCTGGTTCAGACTGTCCTCGGCACCATCCAACTTGCTTTTCACATTCACAGCACTTCGAGCCTGGTTCCTCTCCCTCTCAAGCCTTATAATGGTGAGCTGCAGCTTTGCATTCTCACTTGCAAGTTTGGCACGTTGGGGCTCTGATTGGCCGAGTTTCTGGGCCATAGCCACCATTTTTTGCATTGCCTGGAGATCTAAACAGGTTAAGCAAGGGCAAGGGGATACACTATTAAAGACACTAACAAGGCAGACACGAGAAGTTTTACCTTAGCGCTGTTAGTCATAAACGACCCAAGGAGGTTGTCTGGGGAGCATGCCACCTCTTTCTGCATGTCTCCAGGGAGCATGAAAGCCTGGGACAGGGCAAGGGCAGTCCCCTCGGATTCCACGCTGTCTCGGATAGTGACAGGCTTGTTGCCATGGGTGAGTTGAGGAGCCCAAAGTTGAGGAGACACTGTGGAAGTCAGTAGTGGGGGCCTTTCAGATGACTCCGATCATTGATGCTTGTCCTGGTGACTGGCTTCGATCTCCTCTGGAGAAAATCCAGGAGGGGCGTCTAATTGAGTCGATCCTCGGCGGCCATGAGATGGCACCGGACTCTGAGAGCGTCCTCGGCCACGAGTAGCGCCGCGGCCTCTTCCACGGCCAGCTCCAGGAATGGTAAGAAGATTGCTGAGGTCGATCGGTTGATTCATTTCTTGAGGAGGAGGAGATGGGGAGTAACCACTGGATGACGTCGAAACCTCTTCAGTAAGCTGTACAGGCTCGTTGGGAAGTGGAGGGGTACGAGAGCGCCTTTCCTCTTCCTCTTGCTCGGGCTGTGCGGCAGACGGTCTGGGGATTGATGGGTTATCAGCTGCTCGGATCCACCGATCAATAAATCCTCCGTACGACACTCTGTAGCTGAGAAGGATCTGGGCTGCTCGTGCTCGGCCAGCGAGAGGAGTGCCTTCCCCGTTGAAGCCCAGTGCCCAGTTAATGTCCGCTACATGAACTTGGGGGGTGATGATGGCATGCCCTTGGTTGACGTTTGTCGCTGCAGTAAGAGACACAGAGCAATGATGAGCAAATAAATTGCATGAATAAAACGCGAAATGATTACGAAACAAAGGGGAAAGAACTAACGTGGTTGCCCGAATCTGTGTGGGGTATGAAAACCTATTACTTGGCCGTCCTCATTTCTGGGCTCGAAGTTCCCAGTGACGATAAGAAAATCGTCATCATCTCCTCGAGCCGAGTCGGGCAGTTCAAGCATGAGACGCTTCCTGGAATCTCTACTCTTTAAGTAATAGGTTAGGGCGTCTTTAGTTCGAGAGATACTGTACAAATGGTGGATGTCGTGCAGACCTAGAGACGTGCCTAGTAGTTGGTTTAGAGTATTGACACCCATGAAAACGCGAAAGAAATTAGCAGACACTTGCATTGGTGGTAACCTGTAGAAAGCTAAAACTTGTCGAAGTAATGGGGCCAGAGGGAATCTAACACCACCCTCAACGACAGCAACAACGGGAATGTGAAGAGTGTCGTTATCAGGACTCTCACGGATGGCGTCCACTAGGCTAGTCTAGTGGCGACGTTATCAGGAATCTCGTATCTAGACCTAAAAGAAGCCATGGCTGGGGGTGTGTTGCAATGGCGTCTAAATCTCCCCATTATGAGCAGGAGTGGTACGGACAAAAACAGCGGGCACGAAGAAACCCTAGGTGCGGTTAAAGAAACCCTAAATCAACGAAAGAAATGGGGCAAATAAGGTGTGGTGACTTACGATTGTGGAGGTCAGAAACCCTAGGAATTGTAGAAGGGAAGAGACCTTGAGACGAAGATGAGAGCTTCAATGGCGGGAGTGCTCGAACCTTCTTTCTGCAGAGGGAACTTGGAGAGAGAATGGGGGGGTTCAAAATGGGACGAAAACCCAAATATACCCTAATGAGTAGGGTGGCGTATGTGAAACGTCACCCCAGATGCCGTTTGGGCGTTCCGTTCCCCAAAGGATGTCCATTTGCATTTAATGCGGGCGGTACGGAGTTCGCCGCGTGTAAAGGCCAAGGCAGGGAAAGCCTGCCCAGCCCAATGATGAGACGTTTGGGTTGGCCTAATGATGAAAATTGCACCAAGTCCGTAAAATGAGGTGCAGGAGCAAAATGAGTTTGCTCGGTTCCTAGGAGTTTTGCTCGTCATATACGAAGAAATAACGAGTAAAGCTGGGGAGCAATTGTAGGGAGGTATTCCCGAACAGGTCCAACTAAGGACCGAACAAAGTGGTACGTGGGACCATGGTATAGATACAATAGAGACAGTCACCGTGCAATACGGTGGTCGGCGATATGGACCAGAGACATGAGAAGTCGTCGGTCCAGGAAGCCTGTATGAGGTCATGGACCAGCGACATGTGAAGTTGTTGGTCCAAATAGCCTGTTCGGCAATGAGAAGGCCGAACAGGAGGAGAGTTTGGGGAAAACAGTCTCATATGCAGGGAACATTCTTGAAGGTTCCAAAACAGAGGTGTTCCGTTAAGAAATGAGATCCTGAGAAAATAGGAAACAGAGGTGTTCGGTCAGCTATGGAAAGGAGTCCAAAAAGGATTAAGGTAATGAACTAATAAGGGAACGAGAATCCAAGATATTCTGGGTTTTCTATACGAGATAGGAAACCTAGGGCAACACGAATACTTGGGCTGCAAGCATCCTTAAACCTATAAATACGAGGTAAATCTAGAGGCTAAAGGTACGCAGTCTATTGCAATCGAGTTATTTACCTACTGATAATTAGGGTTTCTCTGCTAGTACGTGATACTGTTGGTCCAAATAGCAACCCAAGAGGGGGGGTGAATTGGGTATCTCAAATATAACGCGGAATTTTAAAAACTAATTGCAATCTATTCAACCACAATTCCAATTTCAATGATATACTATTCTATTCATGCAATATTGATATGCAAAACTGAAAATAAAGAGAGTAGGGAAGAGAGAATCAAACGCAAGGATTTATAGTGGTTCGGTCCGCAACTTCACGGCCTAGTCCACTCCCCAAGTGTCCAACTCGGGATTTGCTGCACTATCTCCAATAGTTACAATCTTCTAGCTTTGCGGGTGCTAGACAACCTTTACAACGAGCAATCTATCCCCAATCGCTCCGACTAATTTTGACTCCGGTGCTAGTCACACCTAACCCAACTAGTTTTGACTCCGGTGCTAGTAACACCTAACTCCAAGTGATTTTCTCTCCAAAACCACTCACAAAAAGTAATCACTCACAAGAGTATGAATAAGGGTGTACAATCCCTTTTACAATTTTTGGCTCAAGAACAACACTCAAACTAATATTCAAGATGTAAGCGCGGAGTTGACAGATAAAGAATGATAAATGCTGATTTTGTTCTTCAAGCTTTTCTGTCACACTTCTTCTTTTCTTTTTGATTCTATTTATGCTTGGAGTGACGAGATAATTGAAGGCAGCTCCACTAGCCGTTGGAGCAATTTGTGTAGCCAATAAATCTTGCTTTGAAATGTTTCCTTCTTCAACTACGAAACCAATATTCCATTTCTCCATCCACTAGCCGTTAGTATATCTTCTAGTAGCCAATCAATTCTTTGGTTTCCTTTTCTTTGCCACTAATCTGCAAGCCAAGTAATATGGGAATTTCCGTTAGCCGTTGGAGTTAAATCTCACAAATCGTGCAACCAATAATTCCTTTCATTTGAAGCATTCTCTAGCCAATTAAGTTAGGAGAAGATTTGTCCTTAATCTTCCTCCTTTTAATTTATCTTGACTATTGAGATAGTGATTTGGTGTAGCAACGTGTCCATGTGTACTTCAACCAAATCCTACAAAATAAAATTAACTCAAATGAGTACCAAATATCACAATATTAATTTATATTTCTTCTTCAATAAAATATATTTGTTATCATCAAAATCAACAAGGTTTTCATAGAAACCTTTGGGCTAACAGATACTAACTTAGGTATCGGAGGGCCTTTGCCACGAGAGGCAAAGGTACGCTCACCCCTTGTCTGTTTGGCAGATAAGGATTCTGACGACGTACTAGGGTTCCGGCGAGGGGCACGAAGTAGCCATTACGTTCTTGTGCTGTTAAAAGCCTCTTCAGCTTTTCTGCACTTACAATTGACCTGAACGAGGAAAGGACGGATGCCGCAGGCAAGATGGATACACGAACTACCATAGCAGCTTGGTCAGAGGTGACAGTTTCGACTTCCATCGGTCGACTTCTTTCGTCTCTTTCTAGAACCCTCCTCTGGTTACAAAGTATCAACCTAGGACAACCTCTGGCTCTGGGTAGTAAGTCGGGATAAGAGAGGAGCACTCATTCATCTTGTGGTGGCCTTTGTTCAAGGTAGGAGAATATCAGACAATATTTAGCTCTCTCAAGAGCTCCTCAAGAACTATCATACGCTTCAAGGCTCCCCGCGGAGTGCCTTGAAGCAAGGGTCAGAACTTTAGGCGGGGGCCTCTATCGATAGAGCTAAAGCAATCATTCATTAATCACCCTCGACATACTAAGGAAAACGGCTTTTTCTACTCCCGTTATTGGATTTCCGATTGGTTTCAGGCGTCGACGGGGTAATACCCGTAAGCTGGAGGCTTGGTAACCTCCTGGGCTGAATCGAACGAGCTCCCCTTGCATGCAATGATGTGGTGGTGAACCTTTCATTCGTCTTCAGTGCTCTCCAAACCGTGCGGGAAGGTTCCATTTTGGAGAGAAAGTTGACCACTTCACTGGGAAGTTCGAAGAAAGAAAAGCGGGCGGCGATCGAAATATAATAGAAGGCAAGCGAGGAGAGGGTGAATAGGAACTTCCTGAAGGTGCTATCCTATAAGCAGAAGCAAATGAAGATCTAGAGCGAGTCTTCCTTGATGAGCCTAAGGAGATAGAAGAATTTGAACCTAAGAATAGAAGCAGGTTAAGCTAATCTTAAGGATTTTAGATATGAAGGTTATCCCCTAGGCGGGTGAAGACACTTGGTTTCTTCCTCGGGAAAGGGCTTTTCACCGTGATAGTTCTCAGTCGGCGAAGCCTCACATCCGTTGCGCTCTGACTTACTTGACTTTAAGAAGTAACAAAGTTACGATCACTTTCACTGGGCCAAGCGCAGCCCAATCGATGAAGACTCGAACCGAACTCGCCCTGGGCCAAAATGTTGGTTTTTTTCGGAAGCAAAGGGAAGGCAACAGCTTAGGTTGGTCCGCCTAAGAATGAGTCCAGCGCTCGTTCAAGCAAAGGGAGGACAGAGAGAACTCCCAGAGAACCGGGCTTTTCCAAAGAATTACTGCAGCTTTCCCACTCCCTTTGATTATCATATACAAAAAAGTCTCTTTCACTTTCCTACTAAATCTCTCTGTATTCTGGCACATAAATGAAAGGGTGAACAACCCTTTCCGGGGGGGGGCTTCTTCAACAACCTATTATGCTACAACCTATTTTATTAGAAAATCAGTTCTTGAATAAGATGTTCGTCTACTAAAGATGCCCTGGGGCCATTACTGACTTTGAGAGCAATGCTTTTAGCCCAGTCTCCAGCGAAGGGTTTGTGACTTTTTTCCCTTTCTTTCTACGAGTTGTCCATTTAATCCATTTTGGTCTTTTCTATGTCACTTTATGTCTTTGCTTTTTTCGTTTTTTCAATAGCCCTTTTCATTGCTTTTCGAAATGGAACTCTATGTTTTAATTGCAGAAAGTCTACACACATAGCAATCTGTGCACAGATTGTGCACAGATTTTTTTGTGGGGCCCACCACGGGTCCCACACAAATCATCCGAGCCGTTCATTAAATGTAAAACATTTTTTCAAGAGTCCCCGTAAAAAATAAGCTCAATCCAATATAGATGTTCAATCCAACCATATAACTTTTCATTATCCGGAAATCTGAATGAAAAGTTAGATGGTTGGATGAAGCACCTATAGGTATCGGATTAAGCTTATTTTTTGCGGGGACCCTGAAAAAAATGTTTTACATTTAATGAACGGCTCGGATAATTTGTGTAGGACCCGTGGTGGGCCCCACAAAAAAATCTGTGTACAATCTGTGCACAGATTGCTGTGTGTGTAGCACGGCTGTTTTAATTGTCAGATTCAATTGACCGAGACTGGCGAGAGAGGACTTCTGACTCCTAAAAAGGGAGGATTCCCGGGTATTTTCTCAGAGGGGAGGGTCGGGCAGCCGTTGAAGCAGTCACATACATTTCATATGACGATTCTGGGCTTCGTGATCGAGCCGACCTCAGTTAGTGATCGATATGAGGAGTCGGTGGACCACTCTCACCCATTTTTTGTTCTCTGGCTATTATTCTCCCCAACAAGGGCTTTGGAGAGTCCGGCTCCTCTCCAATTCATAGGAAATTGGAGGATCCTCCAATTCCAATTCAATGGTCAAGATTACCCTAGTAACAAGGGCTCTTTTTTTACACTAAGATAATATCTTTCTTTACTGCTCTTTCCGGGGTTGTTTTCTTGAAATAAACAAGGGCATTTAAGTGCAGTGGCATCGGATTAGATGGAGCAAGGAAGAAAGTGAGCCCCAACGACAAACGAACTTACGGGCGGGGCATTTTCGGGGAGTAGCCCGCTTCCCATTACTCAATAGGGCAATTCCTTGCTTCTGTTGATCCCGTAGATTACGACCTTGAACTAACGGGCTTACCCATTCATTTTATGACAGTGCTCATAATGAGCACGCAAATCCGAAAAATGCATAGTTTCGCCTCCAAAAATGACTTCTCTAGTCGAGGAATGCATTAGATATTTACCTAAACCGATAGGTCCTTGGGCAGATCCCACGTTAGCCCCAAGACATTGGTCTCTAACTAGAAAAGTAAATGGTTGATATGGCAATTCCGTTTAGTAAACACGCCTTTTCGATTTTGAGAGAAAGACCCAAACCACCCCTTTGATTTGGGATGGATCCACGAGAAAGATCGAAGAGCGACGCAATAAGCTAATTAGGCCAAAAAGAGAGGCCTACGAGAGGAGAGTTATTCAATAAAAGAGAAGCCTATATCTACCGACCCTACTTCACTTCCTTATAGTGCCTTGCCTTGAAATATGTTTGCTTTGAATAATGCTTCATTCCAGGGCGTAAAAGAAATTATCCCTCTGGAATTGCAATTGGAGAAAGGGGGCATTCTCCCCATAGATGCTGAGAATCTTGCAAAGAGCCTAGTTGTACTACCAGCAGCCTAGTGGTTCCTCGGTTGCCCAATTTAAAATCCGAGCTTACTATTTTTTAACTGATTAAAGATAAACTTTCTTACGATAACGAAGGTTCATTGGATAGTATGTGCGAACGGTTTTCTCCTGAAATGCCCGGATTGCACTAGTCTCGCTCAGCTAGTCCGCCTTGGCACTTTAGTGAACATGTATTGATAAAGTCGAAAGGTGTATCCTTGATTAGAGGCGAAGAAAGAGGTAATTCAACACCCTATTCTCACATCTCACTTACTCGTTCAGGCCTGCCCCGGATCATTCCTCCTTTTCATAGAAGGATAATATGTTGGAAGGTTGATAGGGCAGATCGCTGGGGAAGGTGAAGGTGGTATCTAAAGAGGCCCGGCTCCCGAGCGGAAAAGCGTAAGTCAAGAGCTCAGGTGGCTTATTCTCATCGAGATGACCATGTCACGAACTGGATTTGAACCAGCACCTTTGGGAGCAGACAGAAAGAGATGGCAGCGGGAAAGACGGGAGCACGAAGGAGGGAGCAATGGATCTAGTAAATAGGGATCGATTTGGAGATGGAAATAGATATGGCGAAGAGGAGTAGCACCTGGTGGTACAGATGGTTCTACGGATGGGAGTTCGCAGATATTGGGTCACTGCTACCAACTGCTTGCCCAGAGGGATGTGGATTTGCTGTCCTCTGCTAGCATGCCGCTAGGGGAGAAATAGATGCTTCTGAGTTCCTTGAATGGGACCTATTCTCTTAATAGGTGGCAAAGCGATATAGGAAAGGGACCGAGCTGACTGACGAGTGCCTTTTAAAAAATGCTAAAAAGGCACTCATGTGGAGCTAGCATGGCTGGCTACATACATGTATAGCCAAATTAAGATGAGACGGGACGGACGGTTAGAGGCCGCAGTGGGACTACCATAGGGAAGCCCTCCCCCGCTAGCTAACATAGAAATGAATTCCCAAATAGCAGTAGTCTCTATGTGAATCTCTTCCCGACCGGGCCAGGCCGAATTGGGCCACCACTTGGGATGAGAATGGCTTAACCCACATGCATCATTTGATGAAAGCACTCCAGCCCAGCCTCTTCAAGAAAGCTTTGCTTGGTAGGCGCTGCCTACTCACTCGGACAATGCTTTGAACACGAAGTAGTTCGGCCCCCTTTTCTTTTCTCCCATGCTGAGTCACAGGAAGCGCCTCGGAAAGCACGGACGAGCCACATGCAGGGAAACTTGCCCGTGTGGTTCTGGTCGGGGACCCCGGTATACTGTACTAATATGTGTAGGTTCTTGTAATTTGAGTGAGATTGTCATGGCGCAAAAGCTTATATGGTTTGGTATTCCCTTGTTCCCTGTATTGGTTATGTTCTTTATTTCTTGTCTAGCAGAAACTAATCGAGCTCCGTTTGATCTCCCAGAAGCGGAAGCGGAATCAGTTGCAGGCTATAATGTAAAATATGCGCGGGATGCGATCCTTAATAGTTCACTGTTGGCGGAAACCAATGTCCCGGGGTCCAGGGGACTCATTCTGACTGAAACAAGGGACGGGTCTTTACCCACTTCAAAATCTTCGATTTTAGGAAGAAAAAAAAGGTGAGCGCCCCTTATTGAAAACGAAAGGAAAGCCTTTATAAGCTACCCAACCTACTAGATCCTTACGAACCGGGCTATCCACCGCTTTTAACCCTGTTTGCATAGGCTCGTGCACAGATTTACGTTCAATAATCCCGGGCGCTTTCACTTCGACACGTCTTCGCTCGTGATCGCCTAGAGACCCTCTTCCATCAATAGGCACTCCCAACCCGTCGACCACACGCCCTAGCATAGCCTTTCCCGCGGGAACATCCACAATAGAACCAGTGCGTTTGACAAGATCTCCTTCTTTAATAGCAGTATCACTACCAAAGACAACAATCCCTACATTCTCATTCTCAAGGTTCAAGGCTATTCCTTTCACACCGCTGGCAAATTCCACCATTTCCCCGGCTTGAATCTCGTTCAATCCATAAACACGTGCAATCCCATCCCCAACGGAGACCACTCGACCGATCTCATCCACTTGAAAATGGGTGTAAAAGTTGGTAATTCGACTTTCTAATAAAGTCGTTAGTTCCGCCGCTCTTGTTGATTTTTCAATATATTTCTTGTTTTTTTCGTTTGGGGAGAATACCGCTGCTAATATGTTTCAATGAAGTACCCACGGAGCGGTACACGAAACACCAACCAACGCAATCTCAACAAAGAAAAGTACAAGCAACTACATCAACAACCTGACGTAAACGGCCGCTTTCTTTTTAGCGGCTCTAATAGGTGACCGGCCTCAATTCTTGACCTTCATGCTTTTTCCTTACATACGCTATATATTTTCTTCGCCTTATTAAAAGGTTGTTTTTCAGATAGGGCTTTAGGAATTTCTCTCTCCGTGGGCTTGCCTTCCTTCTTGTGCTTGCAGCGGAATAAGAAAATGAAAAGTAGGAAGCCAGCCTTATTATTGTACGAATTATAACTTTGACTTTCCCTCCTATCAGCTAGATGTAGTTGGAATAGCTATTCGACTAGAAAGCAGCTTATTAAGAAAGAAAGAAACTTTGATGTGGGCGCGTGGAGATCGTGTCCGTATGGCATCAATGAGGTGGCGAGCCTCATTACATAAGCCATTTTTTATTCGTCGATTGAAAACAAAGCGAGTAGAGCAGGTTGGAGGCAAGTCGGAGAATGGCAAACGAGAAAGAAGCAGGTAAACGGCACTAGTAGGAGAACGCGGAGCAACGGCCTGGTAACTTCAATTTCTATCCCGTAAGATTTGGTGAAAGTCTCATTCCATAACTGAAAGCTGAATAATAGATCCGGTACTTTCTTAATGCACAGCCCGACATTGTTGATTGATGACTTTTCTTCTGAATGCTGGGATGTGATGTTTAGATGTAGAATCGCTAACTTCAGCTTTCAATTCTAACTCAATTCTAGTTACGGGAAAAAGACCTAAATGTTAAGTCAGAAACACTTCCCCTGCTTGCTATTCTATCACCCCTCGCCCGAGATTCCCCATCTATATCCAATCCCAACGAGCTGGCTGCTTCTTGGCCACGCCCCAAAGGCAAAATGGAGTTTAAGGATGTAATGAAAAGGAAAGAGAAGGTCACCGACATGAATGAAAATATGGATACGGAGGAAACGATCCGCCCGAACGTGAAAGTCGTTTCACTAGTAACAAAAAAGTGGAAGGAAAATCGGTAAATGGAAAAAGACAACGCCGAGCGTTAGGGAATCATCTCTGTTCTGCTGCCTCTGCCGCTTCTTTTCTTGGCTTCCTATGCAACGCTTTCTCATTTCTACTAAGATAGAGAGGGGTCAGGTTTGTTTGGCATCTATGCCCCCCGCCCTACACCAAACAGTATGGGAGCCTTTCCGCTCGTACTGCTCACACTTAGCAGAAAATAATAAGAAGACCCAATAATAAGAAGACCCAGTTCTCCCGAGCTTATAACACAATTATCTGATCTTCAACAAGTGAAGAAAAAGGGATGAGTAATGGTAGTAAGAAAAAGCAGGAAAAAGAGTCCATTTTGAGGTCTCATAATCAAGCATCAAGGAGTTATGTTCGCGTTGCGCCCCTTTCGTTGGAGCACTTTGCTTGACCTTATCGTTGTTCTCGCCATATAGAAAGAGTTGCTTTTGATTGAAGAGATATATCCCCCCGCTTTCCTCACATACCGTGGCAAAGCCAAACTCAAACTTTCATTGGATCGAGAAAGGCAGTAGTAGTAGTAAAAGCTCCTACTTCAAAGGCAAGAGGGATCCCAAAAGCGAATCTCCCCCTTCTACTGTTTCATAGACAGAGTCAGAGTCTTCAAGAAAGATTTTGGAAAGTATATAAAGGGGCATTGTGGGCGGAGATGGAAAACACGAATTTTCTGTAGTTTCCGGGATTCTTTCAGCTTAAGATTGTGATTGATCAAGTGATAAGTAATGTTATGAGGGGTTTCATTTTCCTCATGTCTTGAGATGCGCACATATGCTTGTATCGTTCCTACTATCAATCAATCCGTCATACAGAGGCATAATTTCAAAATAATAAAACAAACTTCCCCTTTTAGGTGTTTTGGTCACTGCGTCTCCGATCATTGATGGTCCGACTTTCCGCTTTCAATAAAGAGGGCTTAGCGAAAAGGAAAAGAGTGACATCCCCCTCCCTTATGGTCGAGCACTCAAATCGACTCTATCGGTCGAGCACAAACTGTCGTTTCCCTCTCCCTTGTCACTCGCGGGATTCGAATCAATCAAGCTACTTTCCTTTAGTGGATCTATTCCTGCAATTGCGAAAGCATACCAATATATGATCCTCTATCCGGGGTCACTCTCACTAGAAGTAGGAGCAGCTATTTTTACCCCTATCTTCTCCCGAGAAGAGTCATTGCCTCTTCCATCTATCTTGCGTCGTTCCCGCATTCTATTCTAGTATATTGGGAGTTTCATTGCAAATAACGCTATCTTTTGCTTAGGGGATAGGCATCTACCTCGAAAGCGAGAAGGTCGGACGCAATCGAAGAGTAAAATATTTGTATGATTAAGCCGCGGGTCTGATCTAAATGACTTCCATATATCTCTAAGAATCTTAAAAGTTGCTTCATATCTAGTAAAAAGCATTCTATTCATTTCGTCTCCTTCAAAGGAGATACCTGTTTACGGTACTGATTCCATCGGAAGAGAGAGAAACTTAAAGTAAGTAGGAGTCGATTGCAGCTTGCTGCTGAAAAATGTAATAGGCTAGTGCGGATCGCTTCCACTACAACTAATACTGAAGTCCACGCAAAATGAGGGTTGGAAACTGATCCTAGTAAAAAAAAATGTGTAATTGGCAAGAGTCGGCTTGAATTAAAGCTCGCAACTACTCATTCTCGTAAGTACCTATTCTTTAGTCTACGGAAGGAGCCTTGACTTCACTCTTTTGTCTCAGTGAAGGCGGAAGAGAAGAGTGAGGGAGACAACATCGAAATCCAAATTCCGTTCCGAGGGGAAGAGTTACGCCTTCGGATCGAAGCCGCTGACAGCGCCTTCACCACTACCAACCACTACATTAGTTATACCATTCCCCAATTGGTTATATGCTGTCTTCTTATATCGTAATAAGTAGCTTTGGTTGTGAGGAAAGAAAGAGGTCATTGCCCTACATGCTCTTGCCTATATCATTATCTCACTAAACCAGAAAGAGATTGGGGTTCCGCAGTGCCGATACTCTACATATTCTTCCTAGCCCCTTCTGCTGTCTCTACTATTCCGCTTATCCTGACGCTGAGAAGCTGTCTTCTTAAGGCATACCCGCCTACCTCCATCATATTATTCTGCAATAGTTCTCCTTCAAGATGCTCTGCTTGGATGAGCTGTGAGAACGTCTGGAAGTTAAGATTCACCAAGTGTACGCGATACTTGATGGCCCTCCCCTGCATAAGGAAACTATCGGACGCGGAAATATAATTATGAAAATGTTAAAGTCTTTTGGGGTATCATACGGATTTTTGTGAGGATTTTATTATGAAAATTATTTATATTTATGTTGAAAATCGAGGGCGTGACACACCACCACTTTACCATCATGCCATTAGGCAAAATCCGATTAACCCATCAGAAAACCAAATTGGAAGAAAACAAGGAAGGCCAAACAGTACGAGAACCAGTGATGGAAAATGGAACGATAATGTCCCGCCCCGCCCCGTAAACAGCACCCAATGTGGGCCCGAGTCGGCGTAGCCACGTGGCGCTCCAACACAAGAACAAACCACACACCACAAAAGTCAGAATAAAACCCAGCGGAAGACTTCTCACAATTAATACAACTAAGTCAACTCTAAAAACTACAACTCACAACTTAAAATAAATAAACATCTTGCTGCTTAATTACATAATGCTTAAGTTAACTTCTAGATTAACCTACTATACAACAACCTAGCCAAAGATGTCACCCGACGCTAGTCTGAGTACTCCCCAAAGCGTTGATCGATAGTGGACCCACTCTAAGCCACCTGCTATTTGGCAATCCAAAAAGAAAAATCAGAGTCCATGAGACATAAAAATGCTCAACAAAAAATCACAATACCCGAAGGAATAACATGTATGTAAATCACCAACATAACCGAAATACACGATTGAATACAACAGTTATAATCAACAGATCCTCCAAACATAGCAGTAATATTCAACGAACAAACGAAGGATTATCAACATAAATATAAATTACACAAGCATGCAGTGACACGTCTACCATATTCCCATGTACCCCAGGGGTTGTGTCCCACATACCATAATCCCATCCACCGGTAATTAGTTGGCATGGCATACGACATGGTATGCCTCACACGCATACCTTTGGTGGTACAATCAACACCTCAACAAGCACACATATTTTCCATACATAATCTTCAAGCATGCATGTCAACAACTAAACCTCGTGTGCCACACACCATGCTCCCAACCACCGTTAGTTAAGCGGTATGGCTTACGACATGGTGTACCTCACACGCAAACCTTCTTAGTAATATCAAGAGCTAACAAAGATATCATGATATATAAACCACCACCACAGCAATATCTTACTCCATCTGTCCCTATTTAATTGTCCATTATGGTTTTGCGTGCATTTTTAACGGCTTATATCTCTCAACGCATATTGCTAAAAATATACAATATGGATCTTGTTTGTTAGATCTCAATTTTTTCTATAAGACAGAGATTTCAAAAATATAAAACATACTCCCTTCGTCCCTTTATTACAGTCCAGTATTCCATTTGGGCTGTCCTTTAATAAGTGTCCATTTTGTAAAGTTAGTGGATAAAAGTTGGTGAATTGTCTATTTTGTCCCTAAAAGTAGATTCCATTTTGAAAAGTTAGTGAGTAAAAGTGTAATGATGATGGGTAAGTAGGGAAAGTGGATGAAAAAGTTGATGTGAAAGGTATAATGATGATGTTTTTTTAATAAGTTGGAGTTACGAAGCAGGACATTTAAAAAGGGACGGAGGGAGAAATAGATGCCGAGAGATATAAGCCATTGAAAATGCACGCAAAACTACAGTGGACAATTTATTAGGGACGGAGGGAGTATTGAACTTAACCATGTCAAACACATTCACCTTTGATTTGACTGGAGTATGCCAAACTTACGATATCGATACCTCTCAATTGACAAGCTGATTACCTAGCCACAAGCTAACTCATATTAGTTAACAAATTCAACGGAAGCTCGACATAAAGTTATGAAGCTAATAAGAAATCAAACGATGACCAATGTATGCAAAATGTCCATCAAAAGGACCTAGAAGTGTCCTAAAACAAGCGTGAAGTTCAAATACAACATAACTCCCCAAAACGATATCACATTCAACAACCAGCCTGTTGTATTTTAGATATATAATATATAATATCATAGGTTTAGAATTAGATCACGAGACCACTATCGTTGAAAAGTAGACCCTCATTACTTGAATTTTGATATAAAATTTGTCCCAAACGGAGTTCGGATGAGAAAGTTATGCCCTTTGAAGTTACAAGCAAAATTTGTCTTAAGGCCCTGAGTATTGAAACCACCAAAACAATATATTGATACCAACTGGCTTAAAATGTTAACAGAATGTTGGGTGTTGATACCATCAATACTAGGTATCGATATCAAGCCTCTTAACCTTGGTTTTGTGTAGAAAACCCCATTTTTTAATCTTCATTAAACCCAACCTTCTCCACACCTCCAAACACATCCAAAACACTTTTAAACTTCACCAACACATAGCCAAACATGTAGATACAATAGAGCTACTCAAGAACATCAAACCCCGCGAATCAAAACAAGTTCTAACACTCAAATCAAAGGATTCAAGTGAAGTTCAACCCCAACCTAACCTTAACTAAAAATCAACCATCAAGAGTATGAATTCAACATCTATGATACCAAATTTAACACACAAACATGAAATCAAGTAAGAAAAGCATGGATTACCAAGTTTAAATTTCAATTCAAGTGGAGAATAATCAACTCCTAGCTTTTCCCTTTTTCATTCTTCTTCTCTTCCTCTTGTTCCTCTTCTTGCTCTCTCTCTCTCTCCCATGATCAATTTCTACATCCATAGGTAATTTTGCTGCTAAATTTATAGTAGTTCTGCACTTTCTTTAAGGAATTAAGTTGATGGAATATGGTCGCATTGTTGTTTATTTTACAGGGTGAGTTTCCCTAAACTAAATGGACTAAAGCCCATGTTTTTAAGGATTTCTAGACAAGTCGTTCTTCTCATGTACGTCAACTAAAAACCACTCAGCAGAAACAACTTGACTATTAGTTTGAAGACAAACAAAAGTTAGTGGAAACTCACCCTAAATTGTCTGACATAGAACTTTACAAGTCCTATTCAGTTGTTATCTGAGAGAAATTTATGCATTTATCTAATGAAAAGCCCATCAAAGTACCATTTTGTAATGATCAAGTTATGCATTTATGTTTTAACGTCTTTCATTTGTGAAACTTAATAGAAGTACTGCATATTTCATTTCAAAAAACCTCCTTTTTTTGACAAGCTCCACGTGCATAGCATGTGCGTCATTGCTAGGACAGTTAAAATTATTAAACTACCCTTACCTCTTGGGTCACACAAAGAACGTTGTTCAACAGACGCGACCTAGGGGTGTTCAAGAAAACCACCCGAACCGTAAAACCGGTCCGATCTGGACCGAACTGTCCTATTTGGTCCGGTTCTGCGGTTCTATGGTCAAGTTATGGTTTCAAAAAAATAAGAACCGTTAATTTTGATTCGGTTACTAGTTCTCAATTAAAGAACCGTGGTTAGAACCAGACCAAACTGTTTAGAACTAATATATATAATTATATAAAAATAAATATATGTGTAGAGATTGGTCTACTTTTTGAACGTGGAAGAAGTTAGTGCAGCTGATTTAAGTGATATTTTGGACATTGGAGCTGTTTTTCTTTTACTTCAAGACGTGTTGCTATATTTTATAATTTATGATATAGGTTTAATTTTAGTCCTAAATATAATGGGTCATTAATGTTTTTCTATAGCTGAATTTAATTATTCCATAAGTGGTTTTGGCTACTTTATTGGTGGTTTTCGTCAATGTTTTTCGGTCGAGTGTCAAGTATTTCGTGAACCATATTGGGTTTTGATTCTTAATAAAATGTCTATTATTATTTTATGAGTTATTTGATGCTTTAAATTTTAAATTTTATGAGTTTATATTTTGTGAATAAGTGTTTGAATGCTAATTGGATAGAACCGGAACCGAACCAAAATCGGACTGGTTTTGCGGTTTGGTTCTGGTTAGGTTCCACACATATATTGGTTAGGTTCTGGTTTCCAATTTCTTAGAACCGTTAGAAATGGTTCGGTTTCTGGTTTTCTAGAGAACCGGACCAATCCGGACCATGTACACCCCTAACGCGACCAGATGTCAAACAGAAACGGATGATTCTCACGAAGCCCAATAGTTCCAACCAAAAAGAATCACTGAAACAGTAGAAATTTTAGATGGCCGAAGGCCTACAAAATCCACCATAAAAAATATTTTAGTAAAAACTTATGGTTTCAATCATCTTAAAAAAATATTCTTAAAGAAAATATTTTAAGAATAACTTATGGTGTATTAATTTTGTACTTACATATCCGAATGATTTTTAACCTGTGGAACAAATATTAGCTCGGATGTTTTTGTATGATAGATGATATGATTTTCGGAATCTAGAATCTAAAATTGACAAAAATATCTCTAAAATTACTACATGCAACCACATACATACAACACCACCATTACAACACAACCCACTTCCCCTAAGTTTTTACCACTCAGTCAACCTCATCCTCCCTCACCTCCCACGTACCATAGCCAAACACCAGGAGCTCAACCTCCCACCTTTAACCAGTCCACTTTCCACCACCTAACTATCACTTCCCACCTCCTAAGTCTCTCAACCGAAACCTCAATTTTTTCCTCTCCCTCCATTTTGTAGAGAAGAAGTATTTCACCCAACAAATCAAAGCAATATATGCATTTGGAAGTTTGTATTTTGAGATTGGATTCATTTGCAACCAACATGGAAGTTGACATGGAAGAGGTATCCAAGGATGTTGTAGCTTGAGAGGCAATACCATAGCAAGAAATAACCTCTCCAATTTTTCAGTCCCGATATCATAAGATACAATAACTTGATTAGTTGAAATCGTTCGGATTTGTAAGTACGTACGTATGAAATTGCTAAACTTTTTCGAGATTTAGTATTTGAAATTTGTACAAATTTTCGGGTACCTAGCTTTATAATGCATCTTGAAGAGCATGGATTTTTTTATTTTTGATTTTTGTTGCAATTAAATGGGCAATGATATTTTCAATTTTTGCGGGGCCCATTACGGGTCCCACAAAGATGATTCAAACCGTATGTTATTTTTAAAATATTGTTTATGGGTTCCTGAAAAAATTAGCTCAATCTGATATCGATAAGGGCTATTTCAGAAATCATAGGGTGTTTTAGAAATCATAAGGCCCCCTACGAATGCTGAAAAAGCCTTTACGAATATCTTATTGAGCTAATTTTCTACAAGAACCCATAATAAATACTTTAATAATAACTCATGATTTCAATCACCTAAAAAAAATATTCTTAAAGAAATATTTTAAGAATAACTTAGGGTGTAGCAATTTCGTACTCACATATCCGAACGCTTTTTAACCTGTAGAATAAATATTAGTTCGGATGTTTATGTATAACAGATGATATGGTTTTTGGATTCTAGAATCTGATATACACCATAATATTCGGATTCTAGAATCGGATTCTGATATACATTATAATTTTCGGATTCTAGAGTTCGAAAATTTGGGATATAATCAAGATCTTGTATTTGACGATGCCGGGACAGAAAAATTGGAGGAGATTACTTATTGCTGCGGTTTTTGTTATGAATTGGAAATATTAGAATAATTCATATAATAATTGAGTTGAATTTTCTATTTTCCAATTGTATTTTCTGTGTATTTTCCTTTCTTGTTTTGGGCGGAAAAATCAGTTAGTTTGTTGGATAGGAGGGGGTTGGGCTGCCACAGTCGTTGGGTTATTTACACAGCTATAAAAGTGCAGTTGTAGAGGAGGGATGTATGTCATTTTTCATCTGTAAATTCTCTTGGTTGGAATAAGAAGATTTCTTTCTTTCTTTTCCATTTGGTTTTCTTCTTCTTCTTAGTCATTACATTGGTATCAGAGCCAGGTTCCTTTGCTTGTGAAGATTCTTTGAAATGGTCGATGGGACTAGAGGTCAAGAGTTCAAGAAAATTGAGGAATCAGTATGTTCGCTAAAAAAAGGGAAAGAGAGTCACATGAAGGAGATGAGAGAAATATATCAAGAACTCGTTGAAGGATTTGGGGGATATTAAGGAGATGCTCACTAAAATTTCTCTGAAATATGACTAGATGGTTGCGCATGTTTTTGGGAAAATGCAGCCTTAAGAAGCGTTGAAGGGTCGTGATAAAACAAAATGAGCAGACTACCAACTATACGAAACTAAACAAAAAATTCAAAAAGTTTAAACGGTACTGAACGGCTTGTTAAATGCACCCGTGGTTTTCGGTAACTACTCCAAACGTACAACCCTCTCTCTCTCTCTCTCCTCTCTATTTTTGAAGAGTGAGACACAAGTTATTGCTGGTCTTCTTCTTAAAAATATTTTTTTTATGGGTTCTTGCAAAAATTACTCAAAATTCGATATCCGTAAGGGGCTTTTCAACATTCGGAGTGCTCCTACGAATTTTGAAAATATCCTTAACAATTTATTGATAATTTTGTGGGGCCCATTTTGGGTTCTAAAAAAATGATTAAAAAATGAAAGTTATTTTTGAAATATTTTTTGATGGATTTTGGTAAAAAATTATCTCAATCCAATATCCGTACGGGCTTTTTCAGAATTTGTAGGGCCTTTAGGAATGCTGAAAAAACCCTTACGAATATCGGGTTGAGCTAATTTTTTACAAGAATCCATATAAAATATTTTAAGAATAACTTGCGGTTTAAATAACTTTTTTGGACCCAAACTAGGCCCCACAAAATCATCAATAATCATACATTAGGCACCAAACTGGGCTCAACGGGTACTGCCTAAGGGAGTTTCTACATACAACTCCAAAATTTACTACATACAACTCGTTTTAAAGCAAGAAATATTCGGACAAAAATACCATCAATGAAATTGAGAAAAATATCCCTAAAATTACTACATGCAACCACATACATGCAACACTACCATTACAACACAACCCACCTCCCCTACGTTTTTACCACTCAGTCATCTTCATCCTCCCCCACCTCCCACCATAGCCAAACACCAGGAGCTCCACCTCCCACCTCCTAACTATCCCCTCCCCCACCTCCTAAGTCTCAATTGAAACCTCAATTTTTTCCTCTCCCTCCATTTTGTAGAGAAGAAGTATTTCACCCAACAAATCAAAACAATATATGCATTTGGAAGTACTTTTTCATTTTAATTTCACATGTCTCATGCTTACCTTGTACACAATCACATGTGTACACCCTTTATTCGTTCTAAATCATATACTACTATATAAACTGTTTTCTTGATAAGTGGAAAGAGTCATGAAATAAAATATTTTTTGAAAAAATCCTACAAACATTGAGTAGAGACCGACCTCGTGTCTAGCAGAGGGGTGCCGTAAAACCCTTCCCCTCTCATAACTGAGCTTCCGAACCCAAAAACAATCTCTGATTTTAAAATTCAGAGAATCATTTTCAATCAAAGCGGTTTCTCAGATGGCGGACTTTAAATTCGGGTGGCGACTCTTTTATTTTTCAAAAACACTTTTTGGGCCATTCAAAAGCCTCCGGGCGGGAAGCCCACAAATCCCTATTCCTAATATCCTGCCAGCTGCAAAGGTTGAAGCTTGGGGGTTTCGTGATGCTATTTGCTAGGCAAGGGATGGTATGGAGGAGGATTTCGTGGTGGATGGAGATGCTCAAGAAGTGGTCCAGATGTTGCAAGGTTTGAAGAATGCTAGTTCTAGTTTGGCAGTAATTAATCATCACAGATGTTATAAATTTAACTTGTTATTTTCATTCTGTTTTATTTTCGTTTGTTAGACGTGATTGTAATAGGGTGGCTCATACTATAGCCAAATATGCCCAATCTTTAGAGTTTCCTACAATCTGGGATGAGAATTTCCCGAACTTGGTTCGTAAGGAGGCTTCACTTGATATCTCTGCTATGCAGCAATAAATAATATGGTGATCGATTGACAAAAAAAAAATAGGCGGTACCCCTTGAGCCTTGTTTGGTATCCAATAAATGGACATGATTATTGATGATTTTGTGGGGCCCATTTTCGGATCCCAAAAAAATTATGCAATCCGCAAGTAATTCTTAAAATATATTTTTTATGGGTTCTTGTAAAAATCACTCAATTCGATATCCGCAAGGGGCTTTTCAACGTTCTTAGGGCTTTTTAACTTTCAGAATGGTCCTACGAATTTTGAAAAAACCCTTAATGATTTATTGATAATTTTGTAGGGCCCATTTTCGATTCTAAAAAAATGCAAGTTATATTTGAAATATTTTTGTTGGATCTGGTAAATAATTATCTCAATCCAATATCTGTACGGGCTTTTTCAGAATTTGTAGGGCCTTTAGGAACGTTGAAAAAACCCTTATGAATATCGGGTTGAGCTAATTTTTTACTAGAATCCATAAAAAATATTTTAAGAATAATTTGAGGTTTGAATAACCTTTTTGGACCCAAAATAGGCCCCACAAAATCATCAATAATAATACATTAGGCACCAAACTGGGCTCAACGGGTACTGCCTAAGGGAGTTTCAACATACAACTCCAAATTTACTACATACAACTCGTTTTAAAGTAAGAAATATTCGGACAAAAATCCCATCAATGAAATTGAGAAAAATATCCCTAAAATTACTACATGTAACCCCATACATGCAACACCACCATTACAACACAACCTGTTGGGGTCCACCCGTAGTGTTGGGGTTATTTTGTGTAACACCCTTAGTGTTGGGTGTTATGCGTATTTATCTTTGGAGTCCCTTATATATAGTTGTAAACCCTATTAGGGTTAGTGTGTGACATAATGTGAGGGAGAGGCTGAGGCGAGCGTGGGGGGCCGGGTTGTGGCCTCCCAGAGAGGAACCGGCGTGTGGTTCCCAGAGAGTTTTTTCATCTTTATTATATATTGTGTGAATATATAATCTAAGGGAGTTTTTCTTTGAAATCACTGCGTGAGTTTGTGTACGTGGTGTCCCTCACGGTCCTAACACAACCCACCTCCCCTATGTTTTTACCACTTAGTCATCTTCATCCTCCCTCACCTCCCACCATAATCAAGCACCAGGAGCTCCACCTCCCACCTTTAACCAATCCACGTTCCACCTACTAACTCTCATTTCCCACCTCCTAAGTCTCAATTGAAACCTCAATTTTTTCCTCTCCCTCCATTTTGTGGAGAAGAAGTATTTCACCCAACAAATCAAAGCAATATGCATTTGGAAGTTCGTATTTGGAGATTGGATTCATTCGCAACCAACATGGAAGTTGGCATGGAATAGTTAGCCAAGGATGTTGGAGCTTGGGAGGCAATACCGTAGACAGAAATAACATCTTCCAATTTTTCGGTCCCGATATCATCAGATACAAGAACTTGATTATATTGTAAAATTTTGAACTCAAGAATCAGGAAATTATAGTGTATATCACATTCTTAAATCCGAAAACCATATCATCTGTCATATATGAATATCCGAACAAATATACGTCGCGCAGGTTTAAAATTGTTCGGATATGTTTGTATGAAATTGCTAAACATTTTTGAGTTTTAGTATTTGATATTTGTATAAATTTTTAGGTATCTAGCTTCATTACGCATCTTTAAGAGTGTGAATTTTTTATTTTTAATTTTTTTCCATTAAATGGGCAATGATATTTTTAATTTTTGCGGGGCCCATTACGGGTCCCACAAAGGTTATTTAAATCGTATGTTATTTTTAAAATATTGTTTATGGATTTTTGAAAAAAATTAGCTGAATCCGATATTGATAAGGGCTATTTTATAAATCGTAAGGCCCCGTATAAGTGCTGAAAAAGCCTTTACGAATATCGAATTGAACTAATTTTCTACAAGAACAAATAACAAAATATTTTAATAATAAATTTCGGTTTGAATCATCTTAAAAAAATATTTTAAGAGTAACTTAGGGTGTAGAAATTTCGTACTTACATATTCGAACGATTTTTAATCTGTGGAACAAATATTAGTTCGGATGTTTATGTATGACCGATGATATGGTTTCGGACTCTATAATCTTATATACACCTTAATAGTCAGATTCTAGAATCTGATTCTGATATACAATATAATTTCGGATTTTAGAGTTCAAAAATTGAGGATATAATGAAGTTCTTGTATTTGGCGATGTCGGGTTTGAAAAATTGGAGGACATTACTTCTCGCTGCGATTTTTGTTATGAATTGGAAATATTAGAATAATTATGTAATAATTTGGTTGAACTTTCTATTTTCCATCGTTGAAGGTTCGTGATAACAACGGGAGAATTTTTGATAGGTCCACTATAGCATGTTTCTAACCCACCAAGTCCACTTCTAAAGTTCCTAACACCTCTAGTCCACTAGTAATTACAAAGACAAAAATACCCTATATAAAAGAAACAAGGGCCTTATTTAGCTAATACAAAAATGTATTTTTTTCATTTTTTCCGATATTGTTGCAACCACATAACCACTACCACCACCACGCCGCCGCCACCACAACCACCACCACCATGTCGCCGCTGCCGCCACCACAATGCCGCCACCTTTACCCACCACGCTGCTGCCGCCACCGCCACCACCACCACAACGCTGCCACCTCCACCATAATTACCACCGCCACCACAACCACTCCACCACCACCACAACCACCACCGCCACCACAACCACCACCACTCCACCACCACCACCACCACCACGCCACAACCACCACCATAACGCCGCCGCCATCACCACGCCGCCACCACAACCACCATCACTAAACACCATGCCACCACCATCACCGCCACCACAATGATCACCACTATGCCACCGCCACCACAACCACAACCACAACCACCACTCCACCATCACCAACACCACCACTCCACCATCACCAACACCGCCACCGCCACGTTGCCGCCACCGCCACCACTCCACCACAACCACCACCGCCGTCGCTCCACCAACACCACCATGCCGCCATCAAAATGCCACCACAACCACCACCACCACCACTCCACCAACACCGCCATGCCGCCACAACCACCAACACCACCACAACGCCACCGCCACCACCACCACCACGCCGCCACCACCACCATCACTGCCACCACAATGACCTCCACCATGCCACCGCCACCACAATGACCACCACCACTACCGCCACCACAACCACCGCTCCACCATCACTAACACCACCACTCCACCATCACCAACACCACCACTGCACCACCACCACCACCACCACGCCGCCGCCACAACCACCACCACAACGCCGCCGCCGCCACCACTAACACTATCACAACCATGCCACCACCATCACCGCCACCACAATGACCACCACCATCACTGCCACCATAATGACCACCACCATGCCACCGCCACCACCACCACTCCACCATCACCAACACCGCCACCACCACACCGCCGCCACCACCACCATCACCATCACCGCCACCACAAACACTGTCAATTTTGAAAGTTGACAAAATTGACAGTGTTTGAAAATTGACAGTGTTTGAAAGTTGACAAAATTGACAGTGTTTAAAAGTTGACAAAATTGACAGTGTTTGAATTTTAGCATGTTTTAAACACTGTCATTTTGTTGCTATGCGAACATTGTGGTGGTGGGTGCGTGGTGGTGGAGGTGGTCGGGGTGGTGGGGGCGGTGGTGTTGGTGGATTGGAGGTGGTGGTGGTGGAGGCGGAGGTGGTGGTGGTGGAGGTGGTGGTGGAGGCGGTGGGGTGGTGGTTGTGGCGGCGTGGCGGAGAAGGCGTGGTGGTGGTGGGGGTGGAGTGGTTGTGGTGGCGGTGTTGTGGTGGTGGTGGTGGTGTTGGGGGCGTGGTGGTGGTAGGGGTGGTGGTGGGGGCGGTGGTTTTGGTGGAGTGGAGGTGGTGGTGCTGGTGGGGGTGGAGTGGTTGAGGTGGCGGCGTGGTGGTGGTGTTCGGGGCGTGGTGGTTGAGGTGGTTGGGGTGGTGGAGCGGTGGTGGTGGCGTGGTGGTGATGGTGTTGGTGGTGGAGGTGGAGGTGGTGGTGGGGGCGGTGGTTGTGGTTGTGGTGGAGTGGAGGTGGTGGTGGTGGAGGTAGGTAGTGGTGGTGGAGGTAATGGCGGAGGCGGTGGTGGTGGTGGCGGCGACGGTGTGGTGGTGGTGGGGGTAGGGAGGTGGGGGTGGAGTGGTTGTTGTGGCGGTGGTGGCGTGGTGGTGGTGGTGGAGGTAGTGGGGGTCTTGGTGGCGTGGTGGTGGTGGGGGCGGGGAGGTGGTTTTGGTGGAGTGGAGGTGGTGGCAGCGTTGTGGTGGTGGTGGTGGCGGCGGCGTGGTGGTGGAGGTGGTTGGGGTGGTGGTGGTGGTGGTGGTGGGGTGGTGGTGGTGGTGGAGGTAGGTGGTGGGGGTGGGGGTGGAGGTAGTGGTGGAGGCGGTGGTGGTTGTGGCGGGGGCGTGGTGGTAGTGGCGGCGGAGGCGGTGGTGGAGTGGTGGTGGTCGTGTACAGTTTAAGGAATGGACAATTTTGTCCTGTCTAAAAATGAAATGGACCCGAGGCTTTAAAAAAGGTAATGGACTGGACTAGAGATGTTTTGAAAATATGAGGTGGACTGGATATGTTACAAAATCCTATAATGGACCTTACAACAATTCTTTATAAACGAAAATGAGCAGACCACCGACTATACGAATCTAAACAAAAAATTAAAAAAGTTCAAATGGTACTGAACAGCCCGTTAAACGCACCAGTGGTTTTTGGTAACTACTCCAAACGTACAACCCTCTCTCTCTCTCTCTCTCTCTCTCTCTCTCTCTCCTCCTCTCTATTTTTTAAGATTGAGACACAAGTTATCGCTACTCTTCTTCTGGACCTGATCCACTACATTTTCAAGGGGTACAGCTTAAGGGAGTTTCTACATACAACTCGTTTTCAATTAAGAAATATACGGACAAAAATATCATCATTAAAAAATTGAGAAAAACATCCCTAAAATTACTGCATACAACCACATACATACAACACCACTATTACAACACAAACCACCTCCTCTACGTTTTTACCACTTAGACATCTTCATCCTCCCTCACCTCCCACCATAGCCAAGTACCAAGAGCTCCACCTCCCACCTTTAACCAGTCAATGTTCCACCTCCTAACTCTCACCTCCCACCTCCTAAGTCTCGATCGAAACCTGAATTTTTTTTCTCTCCCTCCATTTTTTAGAGAAGAAGTATTTCACCCAACAAATCAATACAATATGCATTTGGAAGTTTGTATTTGGAGATTAGATTCATTGGCAACCAACATGGAAGTTGGCACGGAAGAGTCAGCCGAGGATGTTGGAGCTTGGGAGGCAATACCGTAGCAAGAAATAACCTCTTCCAATTTTTCGGTCCCGATATCCTCAGATACAAGAACTTGACTATATCGTAAAATTTCAAACTCTAGCTAGAATCCGGAAATTATAGTGTATATCAGATTCTTTAATCCGAAAACCATATCATCTGTCATATATAAACAACATAACTAATATACGTCCCTCGGGTTTAAAATTGTTGGGATATGTTAGTACGAAATTGCTAAACTTTTTCGAGTTTTAGTATTTGAAATTTGTATAAATTTTCGGGTACCTGGCTTTATAACGCTTCTTGAAGAGCGTAGATTTTTTTATTTTTGATTTTTGTTGCCTTTAAATGGGCAATGATATTTTCAATTTTTTACGGGGCCCATTACGGGTCCAACAGAGATGATTCAAACCGTATGTTATTTTTAAAATATTTTTTATGGATTTCTAAAAAAAATTAGCCAAATCCGATATCGATAACGACAATAAGGGTTATTTCAGAAATCGTAAGGTCCCGTACGGATGTTGAAAAAGGCTTTACGAATATCGAATTAAGATAATTTTCTACAATAACCCATAAATAATATTTTAGTAATAACTTGTGGTTTGAAAGATCTTAGTAAAATATTCTTAAAAAAATATTTTAAGAATAACTTTGGGTGTAGGAATTTCGTACTTTCATATCCCAACGATTTTTAACCTGTGGAACTAATATTAGTTCGGATGTTTATGTATGACAAATGATATGGTTTTCGAATTCTAAAATCTGATATACACCATAATATTCGGATTCTAGAATTTTATTCTGATATACATTATAATTTTTGGATGTTAGAGTTCAAAAATTTAGGATATAATGAAGTTCTTTTATCTGGTGATGTCGAGTCAGAAAAATTGTAGGAGATTAATTCCTGCTGCGATTGTTGTTATGAAGTGAAAATATTAGAATAATTTATGTAATAATTGAGTTAAATTTTCTATTTTCCAGCGTTGAAGGTTTGTGATTAAACAAAATGAGCATACCACCAACTATACGAACCTAAATCAAAAAATTCAAAAAGTTTAAACGGTACTAAATGGCCCGTTAAACGCACCCATCGTTTTCGGTAACTACTCCAAACATACAAACCCCCCCTCCCCATTCTTAAATCCGAAAACCAAATCTTCTTTCATATATGAACATCCGAACTAATTGATAAGCGCGTAAATGTTCACATTAGCGCCCCTAATTCATCATTAATTGCTAAGTTTATTTATTTTATTACTTTGTGTTTTAATGCCTAATTTTTGTGTTGTAGGTATTTGGAGGATTTAATAAAAGAATATGCAAAATGGAAATATTAAACGGTGTTTGAAACTAATCCATTTGGAGGTCAATACGGAGTGAGGAGTTTATGCACTAAACTTAAGTACTCCAGTACACGGGCATGAGTACTGGCGAACAAAACTTGCAAATCAATTGGTAGGCCCAATTTTTATTACTCCATGGTTGATTAACTGGTGGGGCAAAGTGAAAGAATAGGGCCTAAGCCAATATTGGAATAGGCAGCTAATGTGGCCCACGGTTGATTAACTTCATGGTTGATTAAAAGTAGGGGTGTCAAATGGGCGGGTTTGGGTCAAAATGGGTAAATTGTAAGTGGGTTGGGTCTTTAATGGGTCATTGACCCATTTAGATCCATTTATTATAAGTCTAATTACTCATACCCAACCCAACCCATTTATTTAAAAGCAAACCCGACCCGCCCATTAACCCAATTACATACTATATACTAAAATGACTAAAATGATCATATTACCCCTGTAAATTTAAAGGACTAAAATACCATGTACACTAAAATTACCATACTATCCCTCTACTACAAAATGACCAAATTACCCCTGTACACTTAATTACCATATTGGTCGCTCTTAATTACCAAATCGCAGCGTATCTAAGTGGCTTTTTTTTTTGTCTTTATTCAAATATTTTTCGCATTTGTTAGTTTTTTATCAAATTTTTGAGGATTATTACTTTGTCATGACGAGAAGAATCTAAAAAGTAAAAAATTACTATCGAAATTCATATTTTTTTGAATAAAAACGAAAAAATTGGCTTATTTTTGTCTTCATTCAATAAACTTAGGTTTCGATCATAATTTTTTACCTTTTAGATTTCTTCTGTCATGTTGAAGCAATAATCGACAAAAAATTAATAAAAAACAAATAAATGCGAAAAAAAATTGAATAAGGACAAAAAAACAAGCCATGAACAAGCCAGCTTTCCATTCATAAGTTGAATTTTCCATTTGATCAGAATCAAAACTAGCCCGTTGCGAGATGTATATATCTTTTTTTTGTCTTTATTCAATTTTTTTTCGTATTTGATAGTTTTGCGTCAAACTTTTGTGACTTATTAAGTCACAAAAGTTTGACGCAAAAAAAAAAAGCAAAATTTTTTGAACAAGGACAAAAAAATAAGTTACTCCCTCTGTCCCTTTTTAAGTGTCCTGCTTCGTAACTCCAACTTATTAAAAAGACATCATCATTATACCTTTCACATCAACTTTTTCTTCCACTCTCCCTACTTACCCATCATCATTACACTTTTACTCACTAACTTTTTAAAATGGAATCTACTTTTAGGGACAAAATAGACAATTCACCAACTTTTACCTCATTAACTTTACAAAATGGACACTTATTAAGGAACAGCCCAAAATGGAATACTGGACTGTAATAAAGGGACGGAGGGAGTAACTTTTTAATCCAAACCCTATGCGGGACTACCATGAGAGAAACTTATTCACGGCGGAGCGCAATTTCATCAGTCCATTCGCGCAATCGATGGATGAGATGTGTTTTCAATTTTGACTGGTCAAATTAATTATTACCGGTCACAATTGATTTTTAATTCGGACCATTCAAAATATTTTTGGAAACGTGTAATTTAGCACTGAAGAATTGATTGATTGAGAGAGAGAGAGAGAGAGATCACCTCCTTGGCTTGGACATTTTGATCAGGAGACTGATGCGGAAGGAACTGGGAATCTGGTAAAGAGACGATTTTTTTCGTGGGTTACTTGCATGCCCATTGGGTCATTTAAGTTGACCCAATTGATACCCAATTAAGACCCAACTAATAATGGGTTAGTTGGGTTTGGACCCATTCTTACCCAACTAATAACTGGGTTGGGTTGGGTCTATTTTTTAGTTGATGGGTCTGGGTTCAATTTGCCACCCCTAATTAAAAGGTGGTGTTCCACTTTCTAAAAAAGTACTTTTTTTTCAAACGAATGTAATTTCAAACTCAAATATAATGAAAATGAAAAATATTTTTTCAATTTTTTTTGCACCGTTTAAAAGATCTTAATGAGATCTATCAAACAAGATCCATATTGATAGGAAAATTATTTGAGTAAACACATGATTTTTGAGTTTAAAATTACATTTGTTTGAAAAAAACAGTACGTTTTTAGAAAATGGAACACCACTTTCTCGGCAGCTAATGTGGCCCACGGCTTACGCGGGCAACAGAGGAATAGGGTTTTATTGGCAGCAGCTTATAAAAGGAAGAAAAGAACGGACGGGGGCATATATCTATCATGACTTTTCCTTTGTTCCAAAGTTTAGTTTTCTTTTGAGTTCTCTTTCCCTTCAAGTTTTGAGGCTCTGTTCAATTATTCGCATTCCGGCAATTCGTATTAATTTTTGTTTTTTATAAAAATTACTTGTTGGTTCTTGTTTAACTTAGATCTTTTGTTTATTTTCTATCCCGTATTTAGAAGTATGTTTCAAATTAGGGTTTCTCGTGTTTCTTATTCAATGCATAGTGAGTAGTTGTATAGGTAGGATCGCGGGGTGATTAGCACGCCATGATCAATTCGGGTACTGCTCCTGTTTTAAAACAATGGAAAAAAACAATTTTAGGTTAGTAAAGAACATTCGTGAGATGAACTCAGGCATCGTCGGAGCCCATGTGAACGGGAGAATGGGGGTCCAAAACTCATTCTTCGCTGTGCATGGGTATACGGCGACCATAGGGTCTCGCATCTTGCGGGGTATCTTTTTCCATCCAAAATTGAACGTTTTTAAGAACATCAAATGGAGCAGGTAAATCCGGACTGGTTACGAGTGCTATAAACCCTACGACCGTACCTTGTTTTAATTTTCTGAAAAGTACAATCAATTCTAGGTTTTAGTTAATCTCAATCAATCGACAAGGGGTGGCTACCTAAGAGCCAGTTTAATTAGTAACAACCCGAGTTTTTAGTCAGCACACATTACTGTCTCTGTGGATTCGACTCCGGACTTACCGGATATTGTGCTACGTCGGTCTCCGCCCTACGCTTGGGGCAACCCATTAATTTAGGATTAGGAAATCGTCAAGCACTAATATACGTTGCGCAGGTTTAAAATCGTTCGGATACGTTAGTATGAAATTGCTAAACATTTTCGAGTTTTAGTATTTGATATTTGTATAAATTTTCGGGTACCTAGCTTCAATACGCATCTTGAAGAGCGTGATTTTTTTATTTTTTATTTTTTTCCATTAAATGGGCAATGATATTTTTAATTTTTGCGGGGCCCATTACGGGTCCCACAAAGGTTATTCAAATCGTATGTTATTTTTAAAATATTGTTTATGGATTTCTTAAAAAAATTAGATGAATTCGCGCGATATCAATAAGGGCTATTTTATAAATCGTAAGGCCCCGTACGAATGCGGAAAAAGCCTTTACGAATATCGAATTGAACTAATTTTCTACAAGAACAAATAAAAAAATATTTTAATAATAACTTTTGGTTTGAATCATCTTTAAAAAAAAATTTAAGAGTAACTAAGGGTGTAGCAATTTCGTACTTACATATTCGAACGATTTTTAATCTGTGGAACAAATATTAGTTCGGATGTTTATGTATGACCGATGATATGGTTTCGGATTCTATAATCTTATACTCCTCCGTCCTTTTATTATAGTCCAGTATTCCATTTTGGGCTGTCCCTTAATAAGTGTCCATTTTGTAAAATTAGTGGGTAAAAGTTGGTGAATTGTCTATTTTATCCCTAAAAGTAGATTCCATTTTAAAAAGTAAGTGAGTAAAAGTGTAATGATGATGGATAAGTAGGAAAAGTGGAGGAAAAAGTTGATGTGAAAGGTATAATGATGATATCTTTTTAATAAGTTGGAGTTACAAAGCAAGACATTTAAAAAGGGACGGAGGGAGTATACACCATAATATTCAGATTCTAGAATCTTATTCTGATATACAATATAATTTCGGATTTTAGAGTTCAAAAATTGAGGATATAAAGAAGTTCTTGTATTTGGCGATGTCGGGTTTGAAAAGTTGTAGGAGATTACTCGCTGCGATTTTTGTTATGAATTGGAAATATTAGAATAATTTATGTAATAATTTGGTTGAACTTTCTATTTTCCATTGTTGAAGGTTCATGATAAAACAAAGGGAAATTTATATAAATGGTCCTCCTAGTTTCATCCGAGTCTCATTTTCGTCCTCCAATTATCAATTAGAACTCTTTTGACATTCAAGTTTGATTTTCGTATCAAATTGGTCCAATTGATAACTTCTGTCAGCTAAACTGGACGGAAAAAATCAGATTGATGGCAGTATGGACATTGCAGTTCGTACCAAGTTGGTTTAATTGATAACGTCTACCCTCAATCTGATTTTTTCCGTCCAGTTTGGCTGATTGACGTTATCAATTGGATCAACTTGGTACGAAAACCAAACTTGAAGGTCAAAAGAGTTGTAATTGATACTTGGAGGACGAAAATGAGGCTCGGGTGAAATTAGGAGGATCATTTCTATAAATATCCCTAAAACAAAATGAGTAGACCACCGACTATACGAATCTAAACAAAAAATTAAAAAAGTTTAAACGGTACCGAACCGCCCGTTAAACGCACCAATGGTTTTCGGTAACTACTCCATACGTACAACCCTCTCTCTCTCTCTCTCCTCCTCTCTATTTTTTAAGATTGAGACACAAGTTATCGCTAGTCTTCTTCTGGACCTGATCCACTACATTTTCAAGGGGTACAGCCTAAGGGAATTTCTACATACAACTCGTTTTCAAGTAAGAAATATTCGGACAAAAATATCATCAATAAAATTGAGAAAAATATCCCTAAAATTACTGCATGCAACCACATACATACAACACCACTATTACAACACAACCCACCTCCTCTACGTTTTTACCACTTAGTCATCTTCATCCTCCCTCACCTCCCACCATAGCCAAGTACCAAGAGCTCCACCTCCCACCTTTAACCAGTCAATGTTCCACCTCCTAACTCTCAATCGAAACCTCAATTTTTTTCTCTCCCTCTATTTTTTAGAGAAGAAGTATTTCACCCAACAAATCAATGCAATATGCATTTGGAAGTTCATATTTGGAGATTAGATTCATTGGCAACCAACATGGAAGTTTGCAAGAGTCGGCCAAGGATGTTGGAGCTTGGGAGGCAGTACCGTTGCAAGAAATAACCTCTTCCAATTTTTCGGTCCCGATATCAAGAGATACAAGAACTTGACTATATCGTAAAATTTCAAACTCTAGAATCCGGAAATTCTAGTGTATATGAGATTCTTTAATCCGAAAACCATATCATCTGTCATATATAAATATCCGAACCAATATACGACCCTCGGGTTTAAAATTGTTGAGATATGTTAGTAAGAAATTGCTAATCTTTTTCGAGTTTTAGTATTTGAAATTTGTATAAATTTTCGAGTACCTAGCTTTATAATGCATCTTTTTTTTTTTTTGCTCAGCGAAGGAAAAGATTTTATTAAACTCGAAAGGGTACATCGAGTAGAAAGGAAGGGAGAACCAGAAAGTTCACCACAATCCCAAGAAAAACAAAATTAAATCGAAAGATACAACCAATGGTACACCTAAATCATGAGCCTTCTAATACCATCAAGATTCCTTTTAAAGTCTTCCACCGTATACACTTTTACATCAAATTTGGCTTTAATCCACAAGGCTGCCTGTAACGACCCGGATTTTTGGTAAATAAAAAATTTCACTAAAAATTTGAATTTTATTTTAATTACTTGGTTTCCATTTAAAATTCCTTTTAACATCCCAAAAATCCGTCGTTACTAAATTCTAGACTTATTAAAATTGGATTTTCTTCACTCCGAGCAATAAGATCATTTTCTAAAGACAAGTGTGTTGGACTATTCCCTTAATCATCGAGCTTAAGACTAGGTTAGATTCTTGACTAGAAATCCTACTTAGCAAGACTAGTTAGATTTTGACCAATCTTTGAGAAACCCTAACTAGCGATTCATCTAGTTACTTCTCCTAAACCCTAGGAAGACCTTTTTGAACCCTTTGACCAAAAAGTCAACCGTTGACCTTTGTCCATTGGTCCATAGTTGTTAGTAGAATTATTATCTATTGGATAATAGGACTAGTACTACTATATTATAGTTAATTCGATGACTAGAATTCCATGGGATTCCCTAATTAAAGAATTAGAATGGTACCTAGTATTTTAATACCCTAGGATTCTCTAAGTACCTTATATTATATTCTAGTAGTACATGTGTCAAATTAGATTAGTTTAATATAGAATTTTGACTAGATATCCACCCAGATTCTCTAGTACTTATATGAATATTATAATAGGATACCATACAATCACCCCAATATAATATAGAGGTAGGAAACTTGTGTTAAATTCATTAATAAATTAGGAAAATCTTATTCTTTCAAATTCCCTTTAGTTTATTAATTACCTTGTACTTCCAAAATCTAATGGATGATATGTATTATTATTATTATGTAGTACAAGGGAGAGAGAGGGAGGGAGAGAGAAAGAGAGAATTCGGGAGAGGGAGAGAGAGAGATAGCCGAGAGGGAGAGATAGGAGAGAGAAGGGCCAAGATTTGTTGTACCCTTGAACAACCTTCCTAGCCTAGCCAAGTACCTAAGTCTCATTAGTTTAATAACCAACATGTGTCTAATTCAATTAAGTATTAAGCTAGGCATATGTCATCCTAAAATTCTAGGTTATATTCAATAAGCACACATGTGCCAAATCTATTTAACTAATAGGTTATTCTCTCTCTTTCAAAAACCCCATTGATTATTCATTCCTTGTCCTTTCCAAATCTATTAGGTAGAAGTATATATACATATATGTGTATATTGTACCAAGGGAGAGAGAGAGACAAGGAGAGAGGGAGAGAGAATGCCGAGAGAGAGAGAGGAGAGATAGGGCCGAGAGAGGGAGAGAGAGATAAGAGAGAGAAAGAGGATATGGTGTACCTTTAGATTGTTTTCTTTCAAATCCTAGTATATATATACTTAAGTACTAGTACCAATAGAAGAAGAAGAATATGAAGGACCTAAGGTGGACTAAAATACTAGATTTCCTTACAAACCTTACAACCCAATCTTTACTCTTTCTCAAGTCAAACCCCAAACCCTTGTCCTTTCAAGCTTAGGTGTCAATGTACCAATGAGAGAGAGAAAGAGAGAGAGAGAGAGAGAGAGAGAGAGAGAGAGAGAGAGAAAGAGAGAGAGAAAGAGAGAGAGAGAGATGGCCGAATGGAGAGGGAGAGAGAGGGAGAATTCGGGAGAGAGGGAGAGAGATAGGAGAGAGAGAGAGAAGATAGATTGTACCTTGCTTGACCTTCCTTGATCTTCTATGTACTTTGATATCACCCAAGTACTGTATTCTTCCTAGCCAAATCTTGTACAATTGTCCTAAATGGTTAAACAAGTGACCAAATCTTGTACAAACCTTCATCTTTCACTCCAAACCTTCCAAGATGATCAAATCCAAGTACCAATCCAATCCATCAAGCTTTCAATCCATTTGAAAGATGAAAGAAATCCAAGATAGGAGAGAGAGAGAGGGCATGCCTTGGCCTATAAATAGCAAGCTCACTTCAAGCCTTGAACTCACACCTTCACTTCTTGCTCCCACTTCTCTCTAGAAACTCAAGCATTGCTCCAACTTCTCTCTAGAAACCATTTCTGTTTTTCCAGGCAGCTTACTGCCCTCCACAAAACCTCATTCTTTCTCCTACCTAAAGTGGTTTCTAGGATAAACTTCCTCCGGGAAAGTTGTAGAGCACTTCAAGCTCTTCAAGTTAGACCCAAGAACCACCCTAATCGGTCAAGAAACGACAAAGATATCGACATCCGAAGTTCAGCAAAAATTCGGATTTCCAGATTTCCAGACAGCTTACTGTCCATCCCTTTATCACCATATTCCTCCTACCTAAAGTACTTTCTAGGAGCAACTTCCTTCACGAAAGTTGTAGAGCACTTCTAGAGCTTCGATTTCGACTCAAGAACGATCATATTGGGCCAAATATTGACCGAGTTACTGCCATCCAAAGTTCGGTCCAGATTTGTGCATTTCACCGCCCGTGGAATTTTCCAACTAGCTTATTCGGCCCCGACTAGTTTCGGATCAAGGTAGGACATTCCTACATCCTTATCCTAAGTATATGTAGATTTTACCTATGCTTTCTAAAACTCTAAGTATAGCGTATTGTATGCGTATTTTGAAATGATTGTAGAGTGTCCTTGCTCTTTATCCCTAAGTATATGTAGATTAATCTCTACTCGTTCTTCCCTAGTATAACGTTAGTTACGTTTGCTTATGATAAGGCTAGTTAAAGTATAGAAAACGTATGATCATGACTAGAAGCTAATTCATTTCCTACAATGTTTGGATGCGTACTTGTTTGACTAATGGTGGTAATAACATGTTGATTAACGACCCCTATTTCAATAAACACGTGTTGTTTTAAACTTAGGAAAAGAGAAAAATGAATTTTGAAAGATAATGTTCGTAGCTTAACTTCAAGTATAGCATATGGTTTGCGTATTTTGGAAGGAATGTAGAATGCTCTTATACTTGTTAATTTTAAGTTTAACGATAGATTCATTCAATAAACAAATGCTGTTTTGAACTTATCAAAAAGGAAGAATGATTATGGATTAAACTGAAGTAATTGTATTTTGATCTTAGAATGATTATGAGCTTGTATACGTGTTTACTTGTCTTATTTGGTGATATGTGTGTAAGCATAAGTGATTTATCACTCCAAAGGCGTCCGTACATGTGGCGTTATGCTTTAATGTGATCGAGCATGATTACGTGATAATTTGAGCATGCTATCTAATATAGAATTGGATGATCTTGCTAGTTTAGTTTCAAGATTACTTAAATTGTGGAATGAACTATCGCGGAGTCATGGCATGCAAACGAGACACAAAAACCGAGAAAGTAGAAACATGGCACCTAGGGTGTGGATAAAGGAAATAATTGGTCTTGGATAAAATATTTTTGAAACTACATAATGACCGGACGTGGTAGTCATTATGTGGATGTGAAAACCTGCAAGGTGGCCGGACTTAGTAGTCATTTGTATGGACTTGCGAAAACCGCAATGTGGCCGGACTTGGTAGCCCATTGTGAAGATTGCCAATGGGGCCGGACGTGGTAGTCTCATTGGTAGTATGGCTTGGTATCCGCAAAGACAAAAGTCTAAATATTATTGATGAAAAAGTTTAAAAGTTGAATAATTGAATAGGTTACAGTCCTATTTATAAGACCCTAACCCTATAAATCCTACTATAAAAGAAATAATAAATCATGCCAAAACAAGCGGCATTAAATAAAAGATATTTCCTAATTAATTAAAATAAAATCCTAATTCTTGTTGACCAAGAATCGATGGCTTCTACAATAATTTGTTCTACATGATACTGTTTTGGCCTATATTTTTCCTCCAACAATTGCTCATAATTCCATGGTAAAAATCTTTCTATCATACGTTTTTTAATTCTGTACCATGCATAAATTCGACGCTTGAAATTGCATATCTAGCCACCATCGTAGCGCTGGACCCGTAAGCTTCACTAACAAATACCTCCACATTTGTTCTGTCGGAATTTTTGCATACTCGAAGGAATCTTCGATGTTTAGAATCCAATCCAAACGATCTTCAAAAAATTCAAGACCACTAAATTTTGGCAAATTATCATAATACCTGAAATTTGGTTATCGCTTTGTCGACTGATAATCATCATGGTTTTTGAATAGTTTGCCTTCAAATTTATTCCTACCATCGTAATAAATGATGATGTCTTTTTAATAAGTTGGAATTACGAAGCAAGACACTTAAAAAGGGACGGAGGGAGTATTTGCTAATTAATTAAAATAAAATCCTAATTCTTGTAGACCAAGAATCCTAATAAAGGTAGAAATATGTGGATGTGTCATTGTTTAACTATGTTGTTGAATGAGCTTGTGTAATTGTCTATGTGAATTTCTAGTTACTTAGCAATCTTCAGAATGTTGATTTGGGAAATGAAAGGTAACATGGTGACACGGTCTAGGAAACACTGCGTAGGCGAAACTCTGATATCTCGAAAACCAACGATAGTGAAAATGCGGATGTGTTATTGTTGATAGCTGTTAAATAAACACGTACTGCGTAGATATCATTATCTGTATGATTCACTACTGTTATACGTGACTTGCTATGTGTAAGTTAAGGGTTAGTGGGTTTGGTTTATTCTATTGAGCTTTTTAAGCTCACGGTGTTGCCTTTGGTGACCCTGACATATTATATTGGTGGCGACGCCGGTATAATGTGTCAGACCTTATAGACGAACAGGGTGAGATGTACACTTGGGAGGCTTTTGGAGCCGAAGAGCTGGCTAGGATGGAAGAGCAGGCGGAGCTGTAGTTAGGAACCCTAGATTTTCCTACCCTTTTTGTAATGAAGGCACTCTGATGGGAATTATGATGTAATAACGAGCCAGACTCTCTTTTAATATTCAATAAAATTGTTTATTTAACGTACCCGAAAATGGGGGCGTTACACTGCCCTTGTTTTGGTTAAATCAACCAATTGGTGGAGATCAGCAACTTTGTTGTTAAAGATAGCATCATTCCTTGCAATCCAAATAGACCATAAAGTTGCATAAAAACAACACTCCCAAAAGAATTTCTCCAGATTTTTGAACCGGAAAGAAAACCACCAAGAGGATAATCCCAGCAGATTCGGAGGAACCACCCAATCAATATTCCATCACTCTGCCACCATCAACCAAATTTGACTAGAAAACGGGCATGTTATCAGTAAATGCTCTGGCGTTTCCTCTTCCTGTAGGCAAAATGGGCATGCCAAACCTTGTTCATCCATTCCCAAAATAATATTTCTGCTGTTCAAGACCGACCTCGTGGCAATTCTGTTTTGACATGCCAACCATACGAAAATCTCAACCTTTGGAGGACTAAGATTTCTCCACAAAGATCGAAGTCCGGTGTTGGGGGTAAAAGCATAAGTTTCCCATAGATCATACACAGACTTAACTGAGAACATATTATTTGAGTTGCCAATCCAAAACATAGTATCCATTTTTGACGAATCCAGGACCACATTCTGTAATCTCCCATCTAACTCAATATACTGAGCTCGTTCCCGCTGAAAAATTCTCCTTCGAAAGGTCAGATTCCAGTCCCCATTAGCTCTAGAATTGAACATATTACACACTAATTCCTTTTGTTGCGTAGATGCTAGGTACAGTCTTGGATATTCCTCTTGCAGTGTTTGATCCCCCAAATGTAGCTTTATAATGCATCTTGAAGAGCGTAGATTTTTTGATTTTTGATTTTTGTTGCCATTAAATGGGCAATGACATTTTAAATTTTTACGGGGCCCATTACGGGTCCAACAGAGATGATTCAAACCGTATTTTATTTTTAGAATATTGTTTATGGATTTCTAAACAAAATTAGCCAAATCCGATATCGATAACGACGATAAGGGTTATTTCGGAAATGGTAAGGCCCCGTACGGATGTTGAAAAAGCCTTTACGAATATCGAATTGAGATAATTTTCTACAATAACCCATAAAAAATATTTTAATAATAACTTGGGGTTTGAATGATCTTAGTAAAATATTCTTAAAAAAATATTTTAAGAATAACTTTGGGTGTAGGAATTTCGTACTTTCATATCCGAACGATTTTTAACCTGTGCAACAAATATTAGTTCGGATGTTTATGTATGACAGATGATATGGTTTTCGGATTCTAAAATCTGATATACATCATAATATTCGGATTCTAGAATTTTATTCTGATATACATTCTAATTTTTGGATGTTAGAGTTCAAAAATTTAGGATATAATGAAGTTCTTGTACCTGGCGATGTCGAGTCAGAAAAATTGGAGGAGATTAAATCTTGCTGCCATTTTTGTTATGAAGTGAAAATATTAGAATAATTTATGTAATAATTGAGTTAAATTTTCTATTTTCCAGCGTTGAAGGTTTGTGATTAAACAAAATGAGTATACCACCAACTATACGAATCTAAATCAAAAAATTCAAAAAGTTTAAACGGTACTAAACGGCTCGTTAAATGCACCCGTGATTTTCGGTAACTACTCCAAACATACAACCCCCCCTATTCTTAAATCCGAAAACCATATCATTTGTCATATATGAACATCCGAACTAATATACGTTGCGCAGGTTTAAAATCGTTCGGATATGTTAGTATGAAATTGCTAAACATTTTCGAGTTTTAGTATTTGATATTTGTATAAATTTTCGGGTACCTAGCTTCTTTCGCATCTTGAAGGGCGTGAATTTTTTATTTTTGATTTTTTTCCCATTAAATGGGCAATGATATTTTTAATTTTTGCGGGGCCCGTTACGGGTTCCACAAAGGTTATTCAAATCGTATGTTATTTTTAAAATATTATTTTTGGATTTTTGAAAAAAATTAGCAGATTCCTATATCGATAAGGGCTATTTTAGAATCGTAAGGCCCCGTACGAATGCTGAAAAAGCTTGTATGGATATCGAATTGAACTAATTTTCTCCAAGAACAAATAAAAAAATATTTTAATATTAACTTTTGGTTTGAATCATCTTAAAAAAATATTTTAAGAGTAACTTAGGGTGTAGCAATTTCGCACTTACATATTCGAACGATTTTTAATCTGTGGAACAAATATTAGTTCGGATGTTTATGTATGATCGATGATATGGTTTCGGATTCTATAATCTTATATACACCATAATATTCGGATTCTAGAATCTGATTCTGATATACAATATAATTTTGGATTTTTGAGTTCAAAAATTGAGGATATAATGAAGTTCTTGTATTTGGTGATGTCGGGTTTGAAAAATTGGAAGAGATTACTTCTCGCTGCGATTTTTGTTATAAATTGGAAATATTAGAATAATTTATGTAATAATTTTGGTTGAACATTCTATTTTCCATCGTTGAAGGTTCGTGATAAAACAAAATGAGCAGACCACCGACTATACGAATCTAAACAAAAATTAAAAAAGTTTAAATGGTACTGAACGTCCCGTTAAACGCACCCGTTCTTTTCGATAACTACTCCAAACGTACAACCCTCTGTCTCTCTCTCTCTCCTCCTCTCTATTTTTTAAGATTGAGACACAAGTTGTCGCTAGTCTTCTTCTGGACCTAATCCACTACATTTTCAAGGGGTACAGCCTAAGGGAGTTTCTACACACAACTCTCTTTCAAGTAAGAAATATTCGGACAAAAATATCATCAATAAAATTGAGAAAAATATCCCTAAAATTACTGCATGCAACCACATACATACAACACCACTATTATAACACAACCCACCTCCTCTACGTTTTTACCACTTAGTCATCTTCATCCTCCCTCACCTGCCACCATAGCCAAGTACCAAGAGCTCCACCTCCCACCTTTAACCAGTCAATGTTCCACCTCCGGTCCTAACTCTCAATCGAAACCTCAATTTTTTTCTCTCCCTCCATTTTTTAGAGAAGAAGTATTTCACCCATGACCGCGTCGTTTCGTGTCAAAAATAAATTTATACAACTGAGAATTAACTACTACTCCATAGAATAGTGGTCAAGACCGAGTATCGTTCCGACGAAGACAGTATGGCTGAGTTACGACAAATTCGATTAATTTTTAGATTAATTTGGGCAAAGGAAGTTTGGTTGTTTGAATTTGGAGAGTTTATTAAACTAAGAGAATAACTTAAATGGAAAGTTTGTAACGATTGGAGAGAAAATATCTAGGGTTTGGAATCCACTCCGACCGCGTAACCACAATATGCATAGGTTTGGTTTATTTATTTGAATCAAAAGGGATTATCGCTAGGTCTTGCAAATCCTAACAATAATCGTCAAGAAAATAATCGGGTTATTAAAAGGCATAGACTACTATCCCATAGCACGGACCGTCTCTAAGTAGCACGGTTTGGCCACCTAACGGCACGATCCGTCTTACGAGCATAATCTATCTCAGAACTCCAACCACAATCAATGAAAACCATTGCAAGACTAGGTATTTGAAATCCGGAATACAAATACTCAATAGATAAGAAAAAGTAAAATCAATCCGTTCAATTGAAATGGAAAGGGTTCTTAGTATCACAATCGATTCGAATAACAAAACCAAAACCCTACACAAAAAATATAGTTACTTGATACGGAGTTTCATCCTCCCCGTAGATAAGGGGTTTAGCCAGCCATGAAGAAGAAAGATGCGCTTGAGATTGAAGAACGAATGAAGAACATGGAGAAAATCTCCTTCAAGTTGTATTCTTGCCTCTCCCAATAGCTGCCAGAAAAGAACGTGTACCCTAAATAATAAAACTAAAGTCTCCTTTTATAGTTGGGCCCAAAACTAATACTTAAAACAACGGAATACAAATGGGGAATTTTGAGGCCGGCCCAAAATATTAGGCTCGGACCTAATTCAGTCCAGCACAAAATATTCTATACCCCCTTTAGTCCCGGCGCTACATTGTGGACAAAAATACCCCTCGCGGGTCAAAACAAGCATCCCGGATCCTCTCGCGGGTAAAAAGTACACCTCGCGGGTCACGTTCCAGAACCCTCTCCCTACGGCTCAACAAAACCCTGATTCTCTCCCTACCACTACAGAACCGCCCTAACTCTATCGCTACACAACCCTAACTCTACCGCTCGACAACGCTCTCTCTCTCGCTCGATCTCTCTCTCTCTCTCGTGGAATCGATCAGGCACAACATTTCAATATGGCAAAGAACGGTATGTATATAAGAACTGTGTATTATACATGAGAACTGTGTATTTTACATGAGAACTGTGTATTATACATGAGAACTGTGTATTTTACTGTGCGAACTGTGTATTTTACTATGAGAACTGTGTATTTTTACTATGAGAACTGTGTATTTTCCTATGAGAACTGTGTATTTTTCTATATGAACTGTGTATTTTACTATGAGAACTGTGTATTATACATGAGATCTGTCTATGAGAACTGTGTATTATACACGAGATCTTTCTATGAGAACTCTGTATTTCCTACTGGAACATTGTATTTTTCTACTGGAACATTGTATGAGAACTGTGTATTATACATGAGAACTGTGTATTATACATGAGAACTGTGTATTTTACTATGAGAACTGTTTATTTTACTATTTTACTATGAGAACTGTGTATTTTTACTATGAGAACTGTGTATTTTACTATTATACATGAGATCTTTTTATGAGAACTCTGTATTTCCTACTGGAACATTGTATTTTTCTACTGGAACATTGTATGAGAACTGTGTATTTTACTATGAGAACTGTGTATTTTCCTATGAGAACTGTGTATTTTCCTATGAGAACTGTGTATTTTACTATGAGAACTGTGTATTATACATGAGATCTGTCTATGAGAACTGTGTATTATACACGAGATCTTTCTATGAGAACTCTGTATTTCCTACTGGAACATTGTATTTTTCTACTGGAACATTGTATGAGAACTGTGTATTATACATGAGAACTGTGTATTTTACTATGAGAACTGTTTATTTTACTATTATACATGAGATCTTTCTATGAGAACTCTGTATTTCCTACTGGAACATTGTATTTTTCTACTGGAACATTGTATGAGAACTGTGTATTTTACTATGAGAACTGTGTATTTTCCTATGAGAACTGTGTATTTTTTATACATGAGAACTGTGTATTTTCCTATGAGAACTGGAACATTGTATTTTTCTACTGGAACATTGTATTTTTCTACTGGAACATTGTATGAGAACTGTGTATTTTCCTATGAGAACTGTGTATTTTACTATGAGAACTGTGTATTTTCCTATGAGAACTGTGTATTTTACTATGAGAACTGTGTATTTTCCTATGAGAACTGTGTATTTTCTTATGAGAACTGTGTATTTTCCTATGAGAACTGTGTATTTTACTATGAGAACTGTGTATTATACATGAGATCTGTCTATGAGATCTGTGTATTATACACGAGATCTTTCTATGAGAACTCTGTATTTCCTACTGGAACATTGTATTTTTCTACTGGAACATTGTATGAGAACTGTGTATTATACATGACAACTGTGTATTTTACTATGAGAACTGTGTATTTTTCTATGAGAACTGTCTATGATAACTGTGTATTTTTCTATGAGAATTGTGTATTTTTCTATGAGAACTGTCTATGAGAACTGTGTATTTTTCTATGAGAACTGTCTATGATAACTGTGTATTTTTCTATGAGAATTGTGTATTTTTCTATGAGAACTGCCTATGAGAACTGTGTATTTTTCTATGAGAACTGCCTATGAGAATTGTGTATTTTTCTATGAGAACTGTATTTTTTTGTATGAGAACTGTGTATTTTACTATGAGAACTGTGTATTTCTTCATGAGAACTGTCTATGCAAACTGTGTGCTATACCTACGATGAGCCAACATAAACACTCTATCTCACTTTTGTTCATATATTTAACAGGGCACAAGAAGACTTGCACACAAGATTTAAAAACTTCTTACGAGATCAGACCAAGAACACTAACAATGGTGGAGGCAGGAGTCATTACAAGATCAAAAACTCAACCTGACAGGCCAGCAACCTCAATGGTTAGCCAAGCATCCCAGTCCCCTTCGCAAGCTCGGGGAAAGAAAAGACAAAGCCCAAAACAAAAAAACATTGCCAAGAAACGCCAAAGGCTTACCCAAGAATCTGAACCAGAACCAGACTCCCCAACCCAAACCCAAAGGCAATGCACATTCAGATCCAATGTAATAGGAACGCTTGGGCTATTGTCAAAACTGAACTTGAACAATGCCCACTTAGAGCTGTTGAAACAAACACCATTTTGGATGCTGATTGATGCCATTAAGAAAGGCAAGTTGACCGAAAAAGCTTGCATGAAGCACGATAAACCCATCCTGAGTATCATTGAGAACTATGATACCAATGACAGCAAGTTCCTCATTGGTGGTAAAAAGGTTGCCATAACAAGGAATGACATCAAGCTAATCTTTGGAATAGCTTGTGGGAACAAACCAATAGGAGATTTGAACAAGAAGAAAAGTGATGTTGCATTTGCAACACGAAGGGGGATCCTGGAAGCAAGGATTGGTAGTAAAAAGATGAAAGACATGATAAACGAAATACTACAAAAAAGAGAGGAATCCATAACTGATGCAGACATCCGAGATGTAGTCCGCCTCATATGCATGTTCATTTGCCTGACGTTGTTCTTCTCCACATCAGGAGTCACCATTGCATGGACATATGTGCATTGCATGGAAAAAATAGAAGAAATAAAAGACTATGACTGGGCACAATCCATTGCAGAAACATTGAATACATCAATGCACAAGTTCCATGACAAACCAAGAGATGCAACAGGATGTGTGGTGGCATTGATGGTAAGTTAAATCTATTTTTGCTGTGAGAAGTGTTTTTGTGTATTCTAATAATTTTCTTTTATTTTAATAATTTCCTTTTACCTGTTTTTGCAGTACTGGATTTGCGAACACACAGATTTGATTCCACGACCAAAAAATGAAGCAATTCCAAGACTACTAAACTGGAACACCTCAGACCTGAATTTTTTTTTTGATGATTTTGATGATTTGAGCAATGTCAAAATTACGGTATGAGAACTGTGTATTATACATGAGAACTGTGTGTTTTTCTATGAGAACTGTGTGTTTTACTATGAGAACTGTGTATTATACATGAGAACTGTGTATTATACATGAGAACTGTCTATGAGAACTGTGTATTTTACTGAGCAAACTGTGTATTTTCCGTTGAGAAGTGTGTATTTTACTATGAGAACTGTGTATTTTTTTATGAGAACTGTGTATTTTACTATGAGAACTGTGTATTTTTCTATGAGAACTGTGTATTTTACTATGAGAACTGTGTGTTTTTCTATGAGAACTGTGTGTTTTTCTATGAGAACTGTCTATGAGAACTGTGTGTTTTTCTATGAGAACTGTGTATTTTTCTATGAGAACTGTCTATGAGAACTGTGTATTTTTCTATGAAAACTGTGTGTTTACTATGAGAACTGTGTGTTTTTCTATGAGAACTGTGTATTTTTCTATGAGAACTGTGTATTATACATGAGAACTGTCTATGAGAACTGTGTGTTTTTCTATGAGAACTGTGTATTTTTCTATGAGAACTGTCTATGAGAACTGTGTATTTTTCTATGAGAACTGTGTGTTTACTATGAGAACTGTGTATTTTTCTATGAGAACTGTGTATTTTTCTATGATTACACACTTCTCATACAAAAAAATACACAATTCTGATTGTGAGTTCACATCTTTCCTCTGATTGTGAGTTCACATCTTTCAGGTATATGAGGAGGAACTTCAAGAAACATGTCAAGAGGCTCAAGTCTACAGCATGGCACACCCAGAAGTTGTAGATGACAATGACAGGGAAACTATATCACAGATGATGCAGCATACACAATCTCCTCAAAGTCCGGCAGTACAACGACTTGATGAGATACACTTAACTGAAAAACAGCAAACATCTCCTCTTGTGTCAACATCATCTCCTCAGCAACAACAAGCAGTGTTCTCACAATCACAATCAGGCGAGACTATGGTTCCAAGTACCTACCAACCTCTTGACTCCATTAATTTCAGTCAAGGCGTAATTAAAGAGCACAGCCAGATGGGTAAATTCTGTGACAGCTTACTGGAGGACAATGATCAAGTTATCATCAAGGATCTCCAGCAACAAGTCCAATATCTTCAGAATCAAAAACAAATACTTGAACAACAAAACCACGGACTTCAAAAGGAAAAGGATGCAATAAAAAATCAACTGGAGGAAATGAAAAAAGAACGGGATGCACTGAAAGAAAAGCTGCAGAAGATGGTTACTATGTCCAACACAATGTTGCAGACCCAAGAACAACACAAGGTCCTTATAGAGAAGACTGCAGACTTGGAAAAGGACAGCAATGCAATGAAAAATCAGCTGTTGGAAATGGAAAAAGAGAGAGATTCACTAGAAGAAAAGCTACAGAAGATGGATACTTTGTCCAACGTTTTGAAAAAGGACAGGGATGAAATGGAAAATCAGCTCCTGGAAATGAGAAAAGAAAGGGATTCACTGAAAGAAACGCTACAGAATATGGATGCTATGTCCGACAACAACAAAAAGGCAGAAGAAAAGCTACAGAAGATGGATACTTTGTCCAACGTTTTGAAAAAGGACAGGGATGAAATGGAAAATCAGCTCCTGGAAATGAGAAAAGAAAGGGATTCACTGAAAGAAACGCTACAGAATACGGATTCTATGTCCGACAACAACAAAAAGGCACTTACAATGCAAATTGAATCCCTAACAACTGAAAAGGGCCAGCTGCAAAAGTATTTGAACACAACCGAACAAAGGCAAAAGGCTATAATTGTTCAAAAAGATGCAGAAATACGCAGCCTAACCAACAAGCTTTCCCTCACCAATAAGCTTTTCATCCAACCGCGACATACCAAAGAACCTCAAAAGCATTTACCAGCTGTCGAGACTGATTCCTCTCTGCTCACACAAAGAAGTGAGGAATCAATACATAACATCACACAAACGTACACTGATCAGAAGATTGAGCAAGTGGTGCATGAAGTTACACAACTATACGCTCCTGCCGAGAAAAAGTCTGAAGGAGACAACAAAGATGACAATGCAAAACAAAGACCACGAAAGCAAAACAAAGATGAAAACTATTACTACGGTTCAATCACAAAGGATGGTCACAAAAAAGAACCAATTGTCCTTGACGAAACTGACGAGCCACAAGCAGAAATCAAGAAACTTGATAACAAGATTGCTCCCCTAGAAAAGAAGGCACGCATTGTCCTGGCCTTGCTACCTGACCAATGCCAAGAAACAATCAGAAAATTTTGGGAACTCGAGGAGGGATGGTAAAAATGCTAAACCCAACAATTTACTGTCATTAAATCATTTCAGATTACCTAATGTTATGTATATCATGCAGTACACACATATGGGATTGTGAAGACCCTAACCTGCGCATATATCAAGAAGATGTGAGGTTTCTGCTATGTGATCAAGAATTAACAGGCCAGGTAACACACACACACAAAAACAAGCAACTCTCTTTCTGTATTTTATGAGAAGTGTATATGAGAACTGTGCTTTTGTATGAGAACTGTGTTTTTTTCTATCAGAACTGTACGTGATAAACAAATTCTTTTTACATTCTGATACAGCCAATAGATGCCTATGTCCACTTGCTGACTACAACACTACTACCACCAACATCTGCACCATCCTTTTCATTGGGAATAGAAGATTACCAACAAGATATGCCGTATGTCTTCAACAGCTTTTCATCAGTAAGAAAAGGAAGCACTCTCTCACAATTCATGTAGCATACACTCACAGTTAAAGAAGTTGACTAATTATCTTCTTACCAAACAGACCTTCCTTGGAGGTGATCAAAACTCAGCTAAAAGAGCACTTGATGCCGTCAGCTCAAAGATTTTGAAAACCAGAACAATCCTTATCCCAATATATGGTTCAAGCCATTATACTTTGCTTGAGCTAGACACCATTGACCAAGAATGGAGGTTCTACAACTCCATCCGCAGACAAGGGAGAAGAGATAAATACTGTGAAGCAACTGCCACTCTGGTATGAACTCTTTCAACTGTGTATTGTAGTCTACGTGAACAGACTATGTGAAGTGTGTATCGTTAATGTATCCATGATCATATTCTGTAACAGAGAAATAATGTCACGAACTACATCAACCAACACAGCAATAAGAAGATTAAAACCTCCGCAAAGCTCCTCAACAATACACCACAACAAGAACCAGGCTCGTAAGTATCCTTTCAACTTCCAAAACTCATCACAGGGTTGATTGTAAGTATCCTAACATTAGTCTTGTATTCACAGGGTTGATTGTGCAGTTGTTGTTGCCTACATCATTCGCCAAAAGCTAATGAAACAACCAATTCAAAGCGACCTATCAAAGCAACAATGCCTTCAAATGAGAGCTGATATTGTGGAAGCATTTGTCAGTGACCCGAATAGATCATGGACTCCAGAGATCTATCATAACAGGATGGAAAATCTCAGACTGCAAAAATTTTATGACGACCAGGAGCTTCTTCAAGAGAAGGAAAAACAGGCATAGATTCAACTTAATCATCAAAGTTGGTAGTGGTGTTGTTCAAGAATTGTATAGTGGTTAATGAATATAACACAAGGTTAATGAATATAACACAAGCACAGCAAATGCAATGAAAAATGTGAAGTTAATGAAGATATGAAATCATCTTTCTCTGAACTCCATTGTTCATTGTCCACAGTTTGCAGTTCGCATAGATTAAAAAAACAGTTCTCATAGAAAAATTTGCAATTCACATAGAAAAAACACAGTTCTCATACACAGTTCTCATAAGAAAATTCACAATTCTCATAGAAAATAACCAATTCTCATAGAAAAATGTAAAGGATATTTTTGTAAATTACATCTTAAAACGTGAAACCCTATTTTCTATAGCCTATAAATACCACTCTTCCTCTGCCAATTTCTTCATTTCCCACCCTCATCACAACTACACCCAAAAAAACTCCTACAAAATGGCAGAAAACTTGGCAAGACTCATCAAAGATGCCGTTGATGCATCACTCAAAGAGACCCGTGAAAAACTTGATGAAACCCAAGGCCGATCCTTGGAAAACCAGGACAACATCGACCTTCTCAAGAAGCAAGTGCAGATCTGCAAAGATGGGAAGCTTGCCAAAATTTTGGCAAAGGAAACCGAAGAAGCCACATCCAGAAGAAACGTGCGACCAAGAAGACAACCACCAACTAACTAGGGATATAATTTTCCAATCTGGCTGTTTTTTTTTTCTTTCTTAGTAGATCTCTTGTTTAAGTATGGTGCTTTCTTTGTATGACGTCTCCTTGTATTTGTATCAATCAATTCCATCTAGGATGTGTGTTTTATAAATCTGGATGTTTTCCCTTCTTTATTTCATTTCATTCGTTTTTTTTTTTTGTACGTCGGAAATTCATTTCATTCATATTAAACAAATTGCCAAAAAAGTGAAACGACTCACCGAAAAAAAAAGTGAAACGACTCACCACGTGTACCACTACCGCCGTCCCACTCCAATAAATACCTGAAGAGTTTTACACAACCGCACACACCTGTCCCTATTCCTCAGAGAGAGAGAGAAGAAATCTCTGAGGCAAACTAATATGGCAGCAATAAATCAGAACGCTCCGACCAACACACCACCGAACAACGCTCCAATAATCTCACCGATGGAGGATGCAGTGAAGAAGATCATCGAGGAGCATGTGGCTCCTCTCAAAGCTGAAGTGGATCGCATGCACCGCCTGCACAGAATACAGAGCATAGATCTTATCCGCCTCAAGACGGAGATGAAGGCATTGATGGACGCTCACAGAGAAGAACAGGAAAAGGAGCTCGAAGATGCACAGTAGAAGTTAGGATTTGGTGGCCCCAACTACTTTTTTGGAAAGTTAGGGTTTGTAGTTGGGGTTCATCATCATTTTGGGGATTTTTTGCTCCTTTTTGGCTACGTCCTCAAATGATTATGGAATCTAAGTCTGATGAAAATTAGGGTTTGTAGTTGGGTCAAACTAGTGATGCTGTAATGACTCCTATCTGACTCTGATGATAATTAGGATTTTCTGCATGTTAAAGTTGATTTCATCTATGTTAAAATTCGTTTCCTATTTGTTAGTATGGTTTGGTGTATGTTAATTCGTTTCCTATTTGTTAGTATGGTTTGGTGTATGTTAATCTGCTGCATGTTGTGTTAGAACTTAACTTATCATGGAAAAGACACACTTCTCGTAGGAAAAATACACACTTCTCATAGAAAGTACACAGTCCTCATATGCCTTAACACAATTCTCATACAAAAATAAACACTTCTCATAGAAAAATAAACACTTCTCATAGAAAAAATCACACTTCTCATAGAAAAAACACACTTCTCATAGAAAAAACACAGTCATCATATGCCTTAACACAGTTCGCAGACAAAAAAAAACACTTCTCATAGAAAACAAAAACACTTCTCATAGAAAATACACAGTCCAAAAAATGACTCAAACACAGAATTAGTAACAAAATCCCAAATTTTTTCTTATTCTCAACAATTATTTCACAGATCAAATCCAATAACATTGTTTTTTGTATGAATCAATTATTAAAATCTAAAAACCAGGCCTCAAATCCTCCTTACAAGTAAGTTTGTTATGATTCCCCATCTTCCCACACCTACCACACTTCATTTCTCTGACCTTCTCCCCATTCGAACGAATCCTCTTCTTCTTAGGCCTCCCTGGAGGCTTCTTTGACAAGGGTGGCAGAATACTAGTACCACAATCAACCACATCACCTTTCAACAATGATGCAACCGGGTAAATTGGTTTTGAATACACCTGACGATAACTCTCAACATGAAAATAACGCTCTACATACAAGTTCAAATCCTTACCACTATATTTGATAGCACAGACAGCGTGACAACAAGGAAATCCATTCAACTGCCACCAACAACAACTGCATGTACGCCTCCCACTATCAACACATACAGACGGATCGGTGTCAACCTCAAATATATCAGCACTTGAAGGAATCACTTTCCATGTTTTAACTAAATCATATAAATTCTCCAACCGAGACTCCCCATAAGGACAAATCACCTGCTCCCATTTACTTGCCCTTTCTCTCCTCAAACACATTAATTTCATCATCTTCTTCCTAATACGATCAACCATATCCAACACGGGCAATTCACGCTCTTTCAATATCCATGAGTTAAAGCACTCAGCTAGACTAGAGGACATTGCTCCATAACGTTGCCCCGGGAAAAAAACATTCGCCCAGCGCTCATTAGGCAACTCCGACAGAAAATGAACAACTGCTGCACCACCGTGTTTCAGCAAATTACCCATATGCTGATTAAACTTTGCCACAGTGGGAGCATAAGCACATTTCGAAAAAACTCTGATCAAACTCTCTTTATACTTGACATTTGTGGGCGCCAAAGCAGTACGCAAGTTACCCTTCAAATGATAGAGACAGTAAGCATGAAAGCTTGAAGGAAACACCTTAGCAATACCCTCTTTTATTCCTCTGTGACGGTCAGATATAAAAACAACCCTTCTCTCTTCATCCAAAATACCATGCAACTTCTCCATAAACCAGAGCCAATTATCATTATTCTCAGAATCAACCACACCAAAGCACAATGGAAATAGACCTGAGAAGTAAAAAATAATTCAGTAACCAGTTCAATCAGACATCAAGCATCCTATATGACTATAAGAAACCAGTTCTCATAGTTCAGACACCAGTTCTCATAGTTCTGAAAACAGTTCTCATACTTCAGAAACCAGTTCTCATACTTCAGGAACCATTTCTCATAATTCTGAAAACAGTTCACATAATTCTGTAAACAGTTCTCATATTTCTCATAGTGCATTATAGCCTATGTGAACTGTATGTTATAGTCATATGAGAATTGTATATGTGATCTATTTCATACCTGCATTACCATCTTTAGCTGAAGCAGACATCAAGCATCCCATATGCCTTGCCTTCAAGAACGTTGCATCAACGGACAAAACAGGCCTGCAGTGCTTAAATCCTTGTACAGAGGCATCAAACGCTACAAACAACCTCAAAAACCGATTTGTGGTTTGATCCCACTCAACATCAAAAACACTTCTAGGATCCGAATTCAAAACAACATTACGATACCATTGAAGTTGATTAAAAGAATCTGAATAATCTCCAAATGCACTGAACTTGGCTTTCTGGACAGCTAACCAAGCACGATTATATGACACATCCACCCCATAATACTCCTTCAAATCATCAACAACATCAACAGGACGTTTCTTTGACTTGTCTCGAACATCATCCTTTATCAATTGACTTATCAGAGTTGAATTAGCATGACAGTTCTTTGTCGTACGCCCAGCAACACCACAAGAATGAACATTATAATACCTCTTGATGTAAAAGCAACCACTGACCTTGTCAAGTCTAGCATGGATATTCCACTTGCAAGATTTTACCTTACAAACTGCAGTCACTCTCTCTGTTTCATTCTTTACAAAGTCAAACTCAAAAGAATGAACAATTGAATATTTCCGCAATGCATCACGAAAACCTTCCGAACCCCCAACAAACAACTGACCAACACTTTTAATAAGCTCTTTCCACGCATCGGACAACCTTGGACGCTGCTGATGCGGGCAAAACATAGCTCCCAAATCATCCTCTTTACCTACATCTCCCATTGATTCCAATCGATGGACGACTAACCCTTGCCCACTGAAAGAAATGCCCTTACTAGTGCTAGCACCAACATCACCACCACTATCAAAAAACCCAATACTATTAGCACCAACATCACCACCACACCCACTAGTACCACTATCAAAACCATGACTATCTACAACTGTAACTTCAATGCAATTCAATCCAATACTATCAGCTACAACAAACATCACCTCCAAATCTTCATCATTATATAACATGGTGCTAGGATGATCACGTATAGCATAAAAGAGTTGCAATGAGTGTCTTCTCAACTCACTGAACTTGCCACACAATATCTTCATAAAATCTCCGATTCTCGAAGACCGAGACAACTTTATTCCAGCACACAATCCATTGTATTTACAAAACAAGATCAACGATTTCTCCATTTCCCTAAATAAACACAGTTCTCATATAAATAAACACAGTTCTCATATAAATAAACACAATTCTCATATAAAAAACACACAATTCTCATATAAAAAGACAGTTCACATCAAAATCTAACAACAAACACAATAATAGTTCAAGCTAGGCCTCAATCTAACAACATAAACGACATTTAAATAATAAAAATATGAAAAAATCACATAAAACAGTAAAATAATAAAAAATCTAACATAAAACGACATTTAAACAGTTCTCATGAAAAAATACTCAAAACGACAGTTCACATCAAAATCATATAAAAACTATAGTTCAGAAACCAGTTCTCATAGTTCACAAACCAGCTCAGAGACAAGAGACCAGTTCACATAGAGAACTGTTTATTTATTGTATTTGTTCTCATAGTTCAGAGACCAGTTCTCATAGATCTAAAAACAGTTCTCATATATCAAATAAACACAATTCTCATATAAATAAACACAGTTCTCATATAAATAAACACAGTTCTCATGAAAAATACACGAAAAGACTGTTCACATCAAAATCTAACAACAAACACAATAATAGTTCAAGCTAGGCCTCAATCTAACAACAGTTCTCATAGTTCAAAACCAGTTCTCATAGTTCAGAAACCAGCTCTCGTAGTTCAGAAACCAGTTCTCATAGATCTAAAAACAGTTCTCATATATCAAAACAATCACATAAACACTGAAATAATCAAATCTAACAACAAAAACGACATTCAATACCTCATCTGCTCGACTCCATCAACCGGCATCTCCTCAAGCACCACAAAGCTACAACGAATCACAAAGCAACATACATCACTACTAAATGAAAAGTACATTAACTGAATAACTAATCAAATCTAACAACATACACAAAAAATACCTCAACAGATCGATTGAATCTCAATCCAACGCAATTCCTCCTCTCAATCGAACATCAATCGCTCAAGCTAGACGTCAATCGCTCCCTCTATCGCAATCTCTCCCTAGATCTCGATTTCGATCTCGATCTCTCTCTCTCGAGATCGCTCTCACGATCGCAATAGCGATCGCTCTCTCTCTCTCGGCCAATATTCTTTTCGATTTGAAAACAAGCCTATATATAGTAAACCCGGAAAAGGGCAAAAACGTCCATCACCCAATATACCCGAGCCATCCAGCTTCGGGGGAAAATTTCAGGGTTGGGATCATACCGAGGCTAGAAAGGAGGACCGGCATTCCCGTACGCTGCCCAATGGTCCGGACCAGGAATAAGGTGGTCCAGACGAGAAAAACAGATTGCTTAGATTCAGTGCCAGCCTTGGTGGTCCGGACCAGAAATCCCTTGATCCGGACCAGATTTTCAGCTTTCACTCCTCTTCTCATCGCGGATCGCTCCGGAACATCCTTAACTCACGATTATTACTCCAAATCCCTTTCGAAAGCTCCGTAAGCCCTGAAACACCACAAACCAATTAAATCTCGATAAATAACACTAGATAGGACCGACAGAGCCTAAGTTAATGGGAATAAACGAGTGCTTTTCAGCACCTATCACGCCCCCCAACTTACACTTTGCTAGTCCCTAGCAAAGAAAAGAACTAAACAACTAATGAAAGCAATGAAAGATAGAACATTTGAACCCCCGGGTGCTCCGGTAGGACGGGTTTAGTCTCGTAAAAGTGCGAGGGTTATCAGCAGTGAACACCCACAAACACAGGGAACCTTTCAACACAAAGAACACAACCAGTCATGCAACTCATCGACATATCAAGCAGAGGACATAAAGCTACCACAAAGATATAGCAAGACAAGCATAGTTCCAAGCGCTAACAATTCAAGAAATAAACTGTGGCACTTAAGCTTAGCGTGTGTGAACACGGGCCTCAATCACATATGAACAATAACCAATTAACCGCTCTCTTCGGACCGAGCCTCGACTTCAATTCTCACCGTGTCGTGCACTCACAAATGAAATAACTCGAAACAAGGTGCATTATGAACTCTCAAGTATGCGGTTAGAAGGTATGTAAATGGAAAGCAAAGTATCTCGCACACAAGACACGAAAAGAACGCTTTATATAAAGGACACACAATCTCATGAACAAAATGCCAAGCATTGGAACTCTCCACCAATCAAACCTCAACCCAACACCCCTAAGATCAAACAGGACCTTATTCAAGGTTATAGCATTAGGGATGAGATAATGTATCAAGGCTAGGGTAAAAATAGATTCAAGTGTGAGAGAATAAGCGAGTATTTCAACTAAACAAGGCAAATATGTAATATGTACCCTGCTAACATTAATTCAACTCCACCTTATCTCTCCTTCTAACCCTTCAACATCTTTCAATTACAAAAAATTAAAGCATAGTGCCACATGGACGGGCACCTTTGGAGTGGTAGACCACTTATGCTTTATCAACAACAAGTAGTCAAGTAATCACATAATCATGCTCATATTCTTTCTAAGATCAAAATACGAATACTTAAAGCTAATCTATGAACATTATCTTTCAATATTCATTCTTTCTTTCATAAGTTCAAAAGAGCATATGTTTATTGGTTTGCAATGCATATCTCAGAATAGTGTCGATGGAAATTCTACATATACTTAGGATTCGAAGGTATAGAATAGTCTACATATACATAGGGAAGAGTAGATATAGAATATCTACCGTTCTTCTTGGCGGTAGAGATGACTACGGAAGGTACGTTGACGGTTGGACGGAGTAACGTCTAGGAATGGCTTCCGGTAGCTTCGAAAGAGAATGGTTTCTCTCGAAACTAGATCTTGCCTAACACTACTTGACTTTTTGGATCGAAAGGGTGGTCGAGCAGCGGTTTAGTGGCGGCTTAGGATGAGTTTCTTGAAAAACTTATGAAGAACCTCAAGAACAAGCCAAGAACAACAAGAACAACTTATGCTTTCTAGAGAGAAGTTGGAGATTGGAAGAGGTGTGAGTTGAATGAAGAGTTTGAAGTCCTATTTATAGGCAAATGGATGGCCTCTCCCTCTCCCTCATGGCCGGCCCTCTCTCTCTCCAAACCCATTGGATTTTGCTTCCAAATCTAGCCATGACAAGTCATGACATCACCCTAGATCTTCTCCTTCCAAACTAGTACAAGGTTAATGTTATTCTATGGGGTTTTAGTCCAATCTAGTCCTGTAAAAGTATAAGATATTGGATTTGGTTGTCCTTAGGAGTGAAAGTATAAGAAACCCTAGATTTTATGGTACAAGATGATGCAATGAAAGATGATGTAAGCTAGATATGGTGAGGTAGGAAGATTGACCAAGTACACTAGCACACATCACTCCCTCTCTCTCTCCCTCCATTCGGCCTCATCTCTCTCTCCCTCCCTCATCTCTCTCGGCCTCTCTCTCTCTCTCTCTCTCTCTCTTTGGTTCAAAGTACAACACATATATACTAATCTATATGAGAAAGGACAATGGTTGAAAGAGTAAGAATAAAATAAACTTGGTAAGAAGATTTTGTAAGAAAATCTAGTACTTCACTTGTCTTAGGTCATCCTATCTTCTTCTTCCAAAGTACTAGTACTTAGGTGAATAAACAAATAGGTTTGGTAGGAGAAAGATCAACAAGTACAACCATATCTATCTATATCTCTCTCTCTCCTATCTCTCTCCCTCTCGGCCTCTCTCTCTCCCCTCCCTCTCCCGAATTCTCTCTCTCCCTCCCTCTCTCTCTTGTCCTCCTAATATATATATATATATATATATCTACTAGATATGGAAGGACAAAGAAAAGGTTAAACAATTGGGGTTTGGAAAGAGTAAGGGTTTCCTAATAAACTAATGAATTGGCACATGTGTGCTTCCTAATATTCTAATGGGGAGTAGGTTACTAGTACCCTATTATAATAATAAGGTATGTACTAGTATATCTAGGAAAAGATTTAGTCAAAATTCCTTATTAAAATACTCCTATTTGACACATGTTGTATTATTATATTGAAATGGGTACATTAGGGAATCCTAGAGAAAGATATCCTTCTTATTCTTTATTCTTTTGTACACATGGCATATCCCATTAAGTATTTAATTAATAGATCTTTGTACTAGGTTGAAAGACTAACCTATTATTCAATGGACAATAATTCTCCTAGCACTTATGGACCAATGGACAAAGTCAAAGGTTGACTTTTGGTCAAAAGGGTTCATCTAGGGTTCAAGAGATCAAAAGGTTCAAACGGTTCAAGGAAGGTCAAGGGTTTAATTAGGTTATCCTCCTGGATTAGATTAGAAGCTAACTAGGCTTGCTAAGTAGGATTTCTTAGTCAAGAATCTAACTTAGGCTTAAGCTCGATGATTAAGGGAATAGTCCAACACTCTTGTCTTTAGAAAATGATCTTATGGAAGAATCTAATCATGACGGATTACTAGGAATAACTCAAGGTCTTCGAGAGGAGTTTAATAAACATTCAAGAAAAATTAAAGACTTTTCGAATTAACAACGAAATTTTTATTTAGTAAAAATCAGAGTTGTTACAACATGTCTAGTACCTCATACGTCCACAGCTGCAGAATTAAAGATCAAGGATTAGCATAGGATATGCAATAAGTAAATGGAAAGACAAATGAGTGCAAGAGAAGTTTGAAATGTACCTCCCAGACTCTCCAGTAGCCGCCGAGGCTCTTCCCCGCTCCTCGGGAAAGAGACCCCATGAAGGCATAGCACGCCCCCAAAGCCACGCCGCCCTAGTCAAAGTGGGCTATCTCCCCGACGTCCCTCAAGGCCGGTAGGAGCGAAAGGTGTACTCGGTTGCGCCTGTTGGGAAACAGGGTGTAGACACCCCAATCTGAGCTTCCAGATTAGTTTACTTAAGGTTTTTGATTCCCCGATGATGAAACGGATCAAGAACACCCCGGGAATGTCGAGTGTTTGAGCTTTGAGTGTTTGAAAAACCCTTGAACCTAATCTAGCCTAAGCCACTTCCAAAAGCCAAAACCCTACTGATGCGCGCCAGGGCGCAATCATCGTGCGCCAGGGCACAACCATCGCGCGTCCGGGCGCACTGTCGCACGACAGTTTGGAACCCTCGCGCGATGGTCAAAGTCAAAGTTTGACCGTTGACCGTTGACCGTCGCTGTAACGCCCCCATTTTCGGGTTCGTTAATTAAACATTTTATTGAATTAAAAGACTAAGAGTCAAGCTCATTATTACATCAAAGATCCTACTAGAGTACTTTTTATTACACAAAGGATGGAAATTCTAAGGCATTCTATCACTCCGCTTCTTCCTCCATCCTAGCAAGCTCTTCGGCTCCAAAAGCCTCCAATGTGTACTGTTCACCTTGTTCATCAATCAACTCTGACACATTATACCAGCGTCGCCCCTAGTATAATATGTCAGGGTCACCAAAAAGGTAACACCCTGAGCTACAAAGCTCAATAGAATAAACCATACCCACTAACCCTTAACTTATAACAGAAAGAGAAATATAACCAATTACACATGCTCATTCAACAATGACACATCCACATTCGATATCTTATTAGCGTTGGTGTCATGCCTTTTCTTGAGTTTCTCCTACGTGACTCGTCGTAGACCGTGTCAACCTTTTCACCTTTACCAAATCCACAATTTCCAAAGTTTCATTCACAAATTGCTACTAACGAGGCTACCAAGTCCGGCTTCATTAGTAACACACACGATGGCTACCAAGTCCGGCCATATCATGGTTTTCAAAACATACCCTTTCAAATCTTGCATTGGCTCCTCACTTCGGATAACCAAGCCATATTACCACATGAGACTACCACGTCCGGCCCCATTGGTAATCATCACAATGGGCTACCAAGTCCGGCCGCATTACGGTTTTCAAACACTTACACAACGACTACCAAGTCCGGTCATTATGTAATTTCAAAATATTTTCCGCATGTTAATCCCATCCTTTCTTTAACCACACCCTAGGTGTCATGTTTCTACTTTCTCGGTTTTCGTGTCTCGTTTGCATGCCATGACTCCACGGTAATTCTTTTTAAGAAATCTTGAAACTAAACTAACAAGATCATTCATCTCTACAATAAATAGCATGCTCACTTTATCACATCATCATACTCAACATTTAATCACACAAAGTTAAGCATAGTGCCACATGGACGGACACCTTTGGAGTGATAAATCACTTATGCTTTATCAACAACAAGTCGACAAGTAATCACATAATCATGCTCACAATCATTCTAAGATCAAAATACAATTTCTTCTATCCAAGTTAATCTTTCATAAAATTCATTCTTTCTTTCTTTAAGGAAGTTCAAAGGAACATATGTCTTATAGAAGTAAAAGTCTATGATTCATCATGCTCATACATTCATTAGCATAACTATTATGCATTCCAACATTCAAATATTATACCATAAGTTTAGAGTATTCTATAATCATTTCAACATTCGTATACCATGATCTATACCTAGATTATAGGAAAAATTCTACGTATACATAGGAATAGTGAGGACGGAGAATTCTACATGATCATACTACTATCTATACTTAGGGAAATGAGTATAGATTAATCTACCATTCTTCTTGGCGGTAGTGATGACTACGGAGGAAAGGTGGTACGTCGGTAGTCGGACGGAGTAACGTCGTAAGAATGGCTTCGATAGCTTCGAAAGAGAAAGGTTTCTCTCGAAACTTGATCTTGACTAAAGCTACTAGAACTTTTGGATCGATATGGTGGTCGTATGGTGGTTTAGTGGTGGCACTAGAAGAGTTTCTTGAAGAACTAAGGAAGAACCTCAAGAACAACTAAGAACTAAGCAAGAACAACAAGAACACTAGACTTTCTAGAGAGAAGTTGGAGCAATGAAAGGTGTGAGTTGAAATGGGAAGGAATGGGTGCTATTTATAGCCAAAGGGTGACCTATTATCCAATGGGTAAAATTTCCCCTAGCATTTGTTATCCAATGGTTAATAGAATGACTAGATTTGATGGTACTTGGATTGGGTGAGGTGTTGGGCCAAAGGACATGACTAGGCTTGTTTGTACATTTGCACACATCACACAATCTCTCTCTCCCTCTCTCCCGGCCTCTCTCTCTCCCTATCTCTCTCGGCCTCTCTCTCTCTCTCTCTTTCTTTGGTTCAATGGAAGTACATGGTTGAAAGACTAATAGATTTTCCTTGTTCTTTCTTCCAATCTAGGACAAGGTTAATGTTTATTCTATGGGGTTTTTGTCTAGTCTAGTACTTGAAAGAATAAGAAAACTAGATATGGTTGTCCTTAGGGTTGAAAGAATAAGAAACCCTAGATATGGTGGTACATGGTGATGCAATAGGATGACCAAATGCTAGATATGGGAGTACACTAGTCACACACAACATACTCTCTCTCCCTCTCTCAACCGGCCATCTCTCTCTCTCTCCCTCTCTCTCTCTCTCTCTCTTTCTCCATGGTACAATGTACATAAGTACATAGGTGGAAAGATTACAAAGATTTTTCTTGTTCTTTCTTCCAATCTAGGACAAGTGTAGGTGATTCTAAGGGCTTCCTAGTCTTGTCTAGTACTTAGAAGAGTAAGAAATCTAGAGATGGTTGTCCTTAGGTGTACAAGTGCAAGAAAACCCTAGATTTTGGTGGTACATGGTGGTGCAAGAAGATGATCCAAGGAGATTGACTAGATTTGGGGAAGTACACTAGCACACACATCACTCTCTCTCTCCCTCTACATCCGGCCCAACTCTCTCTCTCTCTCTCCCTCCATCTCTCTCGGCCTCTCTCTCCCTCTCTCTCTCTCTCTTAGTGCAATGTACACATAAGCATGAAAGGACAATGGTTGGTGGTTTGACTAGCAAGAGTAAGGATTTGGTTTGTAAGGTTGCAAGAGATTTTTGGTACCCTAAAAATCTATTTCAAAATCTTCATATCTTCTTCTTTCATTAGTACAAGTACTTATATATATATATAACTTAGATTTGAAAGAAGAAAATCCAAAGAGTACATCTCTCCTATCTCTCTCTCCTCTCCCGAATTCTCTCTCTCTCTCTCTCTCTCCCTTCCTTGATTAGTTTAGGAATATCTAAGGATGACTAACCTTAAAGGACAATTGTACTATATGATCCTATTCTAGATTTTTAGGTCAAAATTCCTAATAGAATAAGCCTAAATGCCACCTATGTACTTAGAAGATTGGATAGGATAGAAAGAGTAAGATAACTCTAGATTTGGTTGTCCTTGGATGATCAAGGTGTAAGAAAGACTAGATTTTTGTTGTACTTGGATTGTGTGCAAAGATGGCCAACAAGGATGGACTAGATTTGTAGAGTACACTTGCACACACATCACACTCTCTCTCCCTCTCCCAATCCGACCATCTCTCTCCTCTCCCTCTCGGCTTCTCTCTCTCTCTCTCCCTCTCTCTCTTTCTCCCTTGGTTAATATAAGTATATATATATATATATATATATATATATATATATGCATTAGTATGACCAACTACAAAGTACAAAGGTACTAAATGATTTCCAAATCAAAATTCTATATTACACTAAGCCAAATTGACACTTGTCCTAGTATAATATAGTATTGAGGTACAAGGAGAATCCTAGGGCTAGATATCTTATCTATGTCCTTATTCTATTGGACACATGTCATCTATTAAGCAATTAACTAATAAATCCTAGTACTAGGTAGGAAGACTAACTCTTTTATCCAATGAGTAATAATTACCCTGGCATTTATTAACCAATGGTTTATAAGCAAAGTGTATATATATATATATATATATATGTATTGACCAAGTATACAAAGGTACATAGAATCCTAGGATAAGATATCCATATCTATTTCTTTTAAACTATTAGGCACATGGAATATCTAGTAAGCAAATAAACTAATAAGACCTAGTACTTTGGCTTGACTTGACCTTATTAACCAATGAACCATAATTCTCCTAACCATTATTATCCAATGGGTAATGGATGGAAAGTACTATGCTTATATAATCTATTTAAATAAGTACAATGTCTCATGGCAAATCTATTAAACTAATGGATCTTGTACTTGATAAGAAGACTAACCTATTGACCAATGGGTAACAATTCTCCTAACTTTTATTATCCAATGGACAAGGATGGTAAGTATTATGCTTCCATTATATATATGTATAAGCATATTGACACATGGCAATCCTATTAAACTAATAGGTTTAGTACTTGGTGGGAAGACTAGGCTATGGACCGATGGGCAATATTTTCCCTAACTACTATGGACCAATGGGTAAAAGAGTATAGTATAATATTGGAATATTATATATACATCTTTCAAACATGTGTACAAAAGCCTATATAATACTATATAAGTGTACCTTGGTCAAACTAATAAAATATCTTAGGTAGAAAGCCTATTGTCCCATGGATAAAGATTTCCCTAACTTCTATCGTCCAATGGGTAAAGTTCAAAGATGACTTTGGTCAAAAGGGTTCCTTTTGGAAAGGTTCAAAAGGTTCAATTAGGGTTGGAAGTGCAATTGGTAGTTAGGTTTCCTCAATGAATTGGTTAGAAGCTAACTAAGCTTGCTAAGTAAGATTTTCAGCCAAGAAATGGGATTTCTAAGACTTTATCTTAATGGTTACCAGACACTTGTCTTTAGAAAATGATCCTATTGCTCGGTGTGAAGAAATCTAATTACGACAGATTACTAGGGGAAATATACAAGTGCTTTTACAAGCATACTTGTCCTTGGGGAAATGACTTAGAAAATTATTATATGAAGAAAACTATATTTATAAGACTAGAATTTCGTAACGACGGATTTTTGGATATTAGAAAGGACTTTTAAATGGAATCCAAGTAATAAAATAAAATTCAAATTTTTAACGAAATTTTTACTGACCAAAAATCAGGGTCGTTACAGTCGCACGCCAGGGCGCAACCCTCGCGCGCCAGGGCGCACCCTCGCGCGACAGTTTGGAACCATCGCGCGATGGTCGGTTCCCCACCTACTTTTCCAGAGGTAGAAACTTGGCCACCAATGCAACCTCAGCCAGGCCTCGTGGCTGGCTGATTTCCTCTCCTGGCACCAACCAGATTCACCCTCCATGCCTATATATACCCCATGGTTATTCTTTCAAAGGGGTTACCAAAAATTGTAAGTCCAAAGAAGGATTACACTCCATCCTTCATACAAACTCTAATACCAAGCAACAAGCTTCTTGTTCTTTGCTTCTACCACTCAAAAGGCTTCCATCTTCCAAATCTCAAACACATCAAAGCTCAATCATTCGTTCAAACTCAATTTAGGTATAGCATACCTATTGTTTTTTGTTCTGATCCCTGAGGGGGGCTGGCAGGGTCAAGGCTGGTAATCAATACCAGTCCTGGCCCAAAAGCTGGCAGAGGTTCAAAACCGTCATGGTAGGAACCAGCGCGCGATGGTCCCATATACGCGCGCGACACTTCGTGCCAGCGCGCGATGGACCGCGTGGGGATTGGTGTCCTACTGTTTTATGCTTTACTTACATATAGCTCACTGTTAAGCATGCAAAAAACCAGTTTACTGCTTTTCTTAGAGCTTAAATTGCTAGCTTGCATTTCAATATTCATTTCTGTTATGTTGGAGTACCCCTGGGATCATTCTGGACCTGTCCCAGAACCCAGGATGAGCAAAACCAGACACTGGAAAGTTGGCTCGAACCATCGCGCGCTGCACCCAAACCCTCGCGCGATGGTCAAATGGAGCTTTGACCAGCGCGCCAGGGCGCAACCGTCGCGCGCCCGGGAGCACCGTCGCGCGACAGTTTGGAACCCTCGCGCGACTGTTTGTCCCCGATCAGTGGCTGGCCTTGCATGATTAACTTGATTTTAGGCTATTATTTTGTCCCCACACTGTTTATGGGGTGTTTCGTTTATTTGTTGGGCTTTTCAGCATTTAAACTTTATATTATGACTGCATAAACTGCTTGGTTTGTCCTGGGTGTGCACTGGTCCTTCCAGAGCCCAGAGGGTTTGAGAATAAGAGTTGTGGGCTTAGGCTTACTGGCGCGCGCAGGTCTTGTAGTAGCGTGCGCAGGTTTGGTCATCATGCATTGACTTGATCAGTGCATACTGGTTTCTTCCTGTGCACGACTGTAACGCCCCCACTTTCGGGTTCATTAATTAAACATTTTATTGAAATAAAGTGTGGGCAGCATGCCCTTCGGAGAGAAAGGATTTCGTTCCTTCCCGCCGTTGCGGCCCTTTTTCGAAAAATCGAGGGAGCACGAGCGCCGGTTGGCAAGCGCTAAAAAATACAGAGTCGCCACTTGAGTTTTTGAGGGTCCGACACTCAAGGAACCGTATTTCGAAGCACCTGCCGCGCTGTTTTGTTTGAAAAAGTTAAGGAAACCAGTCCGTCATAACCATATCTGGGTTCGGGAGCCAGGTTACGAGAGGGGAAGGGTTTTAAGGCACCCCTCTCACCCAATCCGGAGATTGGTCTCTACTTAGGCATTTTTATGAAAACTTTTGTGATTTTTCTTCTTTTAATTAATTTTAGCCAATTAGGGCGGAGGAACAGTTAATCGGGGATTAAAACTGTAACAATTTGCAGGATGTGATCAAATGATAGCATGGATGGATGGCATGACGAGTAATAAATGGGATGAACTTAAAACAGCGATCAGATGCCAAAACTAGGCTCGGGACAGATTTGCCCTGCACGATGGCCAACTTGCATGCATGAACAGATCTGCATGCAAGAAAACCATCGCGCGAGACACACGAACCCTCGCGCGAGTGTTCTCATCTCACCACAGTTTCAAATTCATCCCCTTCTGGGCTCTGGAAGGACCAGTGCACACCCAGGAGGCAAACCAAGCAGTTTATCAAAGGGACTGTAAAATACTAATTATTACAAACAGCTTGAAAATGGAACTTAATAAAGGGAAATACAACCCCTAAACAGTGGGGATAAAAAGGAGGCCAAGGGCCTAGTTGCCCATGCAAGGGCCATTTCTGGAATAAACAGAACTGTCGCGCGACAGAGTGGGAGTCTCGCGCGACATTCCTGACTGGACTTCCAGGAATTGCTTTGCATGCTTGGGGTCCTGAGACAGATCCAGGAAGTCCCAAGGGCATTCCATGCTATTTCAAACAAATGACTAAGCTACTGTATTTTATTTTTGCATGCATAACAGTGATCTAAAAATCAAAATAAAGTACAACAGGCATGCCAATATTGCAAAACAGAAAAGGGCTAGCCTCCCTTCCCCACAAGGTCCATTCTCTTGCTGACACAAGTGTCGCGCGAGTGTTGTGGACCATCGCGCGAGGGTTTGGCTACCACGGATTCTTGTAACTCTGCTGGCTTTAGGACCAGGACATGTTATTAATTACCAGCCTTGGCCCTGTCAGCCCCCCTCAGGGATCAAAACAGAAACAGGTTAAATGTTATACCTTTGCTTGGAAAGGGTTTGGAAATGGATTGGATTGAATGGTGAAGCCCTTTTGACTAAGTGTGCATGTAGAACACTTAATTAGAAGACTAGGTAGAGGTTTAGGTTAGTAACTTTGAGCTAGGGATTTGATTGCCTTGTGAAGAGTAATTAGACTTCTTAATGATTTTCTTGGAACCCTTAACATGGAAGACTAATGGGGGTATTTATAGGAGGAGTGCAAGGGCTAGGTAATGACCAAACATGGCCTAAGGACCAGCCAACAAGGCTGGTCACAACTTGGTGGTAAGGCTAGCCAACAAGGTGAGTGGGAGTGGTTGTGAGGGTGTGAGGGTGTAGCCTGCCAGAACCCTGTTCAGCTGAGGAAAACGGGGTTCCAGCCCATGTGATACCCAATCATCACAAGTCCAGCTGGATTCTGTGATAATGACAGGAGGGAACCATCGCGCGAGGGTTCGGAACCATCGCGCGAGGGTCAACAGTCAACAGTTTGACTTTGACCACACCTGGCAAGCTGAGTACCGCGCGAGTAACATGAAGGATCGCGCGACGGTCAAACCTAAACCTAGGGTTTGACTGAAGGTTCAGAGGGGTTCAAAAGGTTCAAGCAGGGTTCTAAGCATTCCAAGCTCAATCCATTCCCAATCCAAGCTCGTTTGATCCGATTTCATCATCGGGGAAACAAGAAAACCGTAAAACAAAGTAAAACAATTGGGAGACCCAGATTGGGGTGTCTACAAAAAGGCTAAGAGTCAAGCTCATTATTACAACATAAGTCTTACTAGAGTACTTTTATTACATAAGGATAGAAATTCTAGGGTATTCTACTACTCCGCTTCTTCCTCCATCCTAGCAAGCTCTTCGGCTCCAAAAGCCTCCAATGCGTACTGTTCACCTTGTTCATCAATTAACTCTGACACATTATACTAGCGTCACCCCCAGTATAATATGTCAGGGTCACCAAAAAGGTAACACCGTGAGCTACAAGCTCAATAGAATAAACCATACCCTCTAACTCTTAACTTATAGCAAGTAAGCATATAAACAATTACACATGCTCATTCAACAACATAGTTAAATAATGACACATCCACATTCGATATCTTTTATTAGCGTTGGTGTCATGACTTTTCGTGTTTCTCCTACGCGACTCATCGTAGACCGTGTCATCCTTTTCACCTTTACCAAAATCACATTTTCCAACGTTTCTTTCACAAATTGCTACTAATGAGGCTACCAAGTCCGGCTTCATTAGTAACACTCACGATGGCTACCAAGTCCGGCCATATCATGGTTTTCGAAACATATTCTTTCAAATCTTGCATTGGCTACCAAGTCCGGCCAAGCCATATTTCCACATGAGACTACCACGTCCGGCCCCACTGGAAATCTTCGCAATGGGCTACCAAGTCCGGCCACACCGCGGTTTTCACAATCCATTTCAAAGCCATATTTCCACATGAGACTACCACGTCCGGCCCCATTGGAAATCTTCGCAATGGGCTACCAAGTCCGGCCACATTACGGTTTTCACAAATACTCACACAATGACTACCAAGTCCGGTCATTATGTAGTTTCAAAATATTTTCCGCATGTTAATCCCATCTTTTCTTTAACCACACCCTAGGTGTCATGTTTCTACTTTCTCGGTTTTCGTGTCTCGTTTGCATGCAATGACTCCGCGGTAATTCTTTTCACACTTTAAGAAATCTTGAAACTAAACTAGCAAGATCATTCAACTCTATATTAGATAGCATGCTCATTTTATCACATCATCATACTAAACATTTAATCACACAAGTTAAGCATAGTGCCACATGGATGGACACCTTTGGAGTGATAAATCACTTATGCTTTATCAACAACAAGTAGTCAAGTAGACATGTAATCATGCTCATATCATCTTAAGATTAAAATGCAATCACTTTAGTCTAATCCAAAATCATGCTTCCTTAAGTTCAAAACATCATATGTTTATTGAGTATTTCTTCGTTATGCTAATCATACCATGGTTAATCAAGATAACAACTCATAATCATTTCTAATCATGCTTAAGGAAAATCGATAAGTTAATCTACGTATACTTATGATTTCAAAGTTTTAGAATAATTTACAATCATTTCAAAAACGTATGCAATACACTATACTTAGATTCTGGAAAGTATAGGAAAGTTATACTATACTTAAAGTTAGGGCGTAAGGAGTATTCTACCGTTCTTCTTGGCGGTAGACGGCTACGGATTAGGAAAATGGTGCGTCAGACGGAGTAACGGCTTAGGAATGGCTTCGATAGCTTCGAAAGAGAAAGGTTTCTCTCGAAACTAAGTCTTGACTAACACTACTAAAACTTTTTGGATCGGTAGGGTGGTCGAGTGGCGGCTTAGTGGCGGCACTAGAAGAGTTTCTTGAAGAACTAGGGAAGAACCTCAAGAACAACTAAGAACTAAGCAAGAACAACAAGAACACTTAGACTTTCTAGAGAGAAGTTGGAGCAATGCTTGAAGGTGTGAGTTCAAGGCTTGAATGGCTTGCTATTTATAGGCCAAGGTTGGTCTATTATCCAAGAGACAACATTTCCCCTAACATTTGTTATCCAATGGTTAATAGATTGACTAGATTTGATGGTACTTAGATTGGGTGAGGTGTTGAGCTAAAGGACATGACTAGGCTTGTTTGTACACTTGCACACATCACACAATCTCTCTCTCCCTCTCTCCCGGCCTCTCTCTCTCCCTATCTCTCTCGGCCTCTCTCTCTCTCTGGTCCAATGGAAGTACAAAGGTTGAAAGACTAATAGATTTTCCTTGTTCTTTCTTCTAATCTAGGACAAGGTTTAAGTCTATTCTATGGGGTTTGTGTCTAGTCTAGTACTTTGAAAGAATAAGAAAATTAGATATGGTTGTCCTTTAGGGTTGAAAGAATAAGAAACCCTAGATTGAGTAGTACATGGTGATGCAAGAAGATGATGTAGGAAGATATGGTGAGTACACTTGCACACACATCACACTCTCTCTCCCTCTCTCAACCGACCTCTCTCTCTCTCTCGACCACTCTCTCTCTCTCTCTCTTGGACACCTAATCAAGAAAGGACAAAGGGTTGGTGGTTGACTTGAGAAAGAGTAAGATTTTGGTGTAAGGCTATCTAGTACTAATAATCTAACCTATGTCATCCTATTTTTCTTCTTCCATAAGTACAAGTACTTATATATATAGAATTAGGGTTTTTGGTAGAAGAAGATCAAGAAGGTACAACACTATCTCTCTCTCTCTCCTATCTCTCTCCCCCATCTCTCTCTCTCTCGGCCTCTCTCTCTCTCTCTCCCTCTCCCGAATTCTCTCTCTCTCTCTCCCTCTCTCTCTTCCTCCCTTGGTTAATATATATACATATAATAGGAAGACTAAATAAAAGGACAATGTACCATATGATCTCATCTTGGACTTTTAAGTCAAAATTCCCTATTAAACTAAGTCAAAATGCCACCTATGTACTTATAAACTATATTCTATAAGAGCATCCGCAATGTAATAATCAAAACCAAAAGGTTGCTAAAGTTAGCAATGTTTGCTCAAAAAAGTGCTCACATTGTAATAACCAAACTTAGCAACCTCTTAGCAACTCATCAAATTTTGGCATTTGAATAATCAAAACTAGCAACCTTTTTGCCAATAATCAAATCTAATGATCTCCACATTTTCTCAATCAAAAACACCCATCATTACATAAAACCTTTTCTCTCTCTCAACAATGTTTCCAGAAAATTATTTTTAAGAACTGCTTTTTTTTTTCAGAAACTTTTAAAAAAACAGTATTTACAAAAAACTTTTTTTTTAAAAGTGTTTTACACAAAAAATTGTTTTTTCTTTAAAACGGTTTCTAACAGTTTTTCAAAAAAAAAAAAACTATTTTTTTAAAACTGTTTTCTTTTTGAAAAAAACTATTTTCAAAATTTTTTTTCACTAAACATTTTCTTAAAAAAAACTTTTTTTTTTTTTCAAAAAGAGTATTCAAATTATTGTCAAAAAATTTAGTTTTTAGAATTTTGTAGCTTAAAAAGATGATGTGGCAAGTTTTGGTTATCCAATTTTGATTATTACATTGTGGACCTCTACATTGCTAACCTTAGCAATGTCTTAAATGAATAACCAAAAGATGATGTGGCAACTTTTGGTTATCCAATTTTGATTATTACATTGCGGATGCTCTAACATAGTATCCTAGGATGACATATACATATCACATACTTTAATTAAATAAGTACATATCATATCTAGGAAGTAATTAACTAATATTAACCTAGTACTATAGTTTGATTTGGTCTTATGGACCAATGGATTATAATTCCCCTAACTTTTATTATCCAAAGGATAAAGGATGGAAGTACTATACTTATATAATCTATCTATATTAGTACAATGACTCATGGTGAATCTAATTAAACTAGTAGATCTTGTACTAGGTAGGAAGACTAACCTATTGTCCAATGGTTAATAATTCTCCTAACTTTTATCGTCCAATGGGTAAAGATGGTAAGTAATATATAATCTTAAAAAGTGTACCTAGCAATCTAGTCATAATATCCTAGGTGGAAACCTATGGTCCAATGGATAAAGATTATCCTAGTAATTATCGTCCAATGGGTAATAGATCAAGGGTTGACTTTGGTCAAGGTCTCACTTAGGGTTCAAATGGTTCACGAAGATCAAAGGTTCGATTAGGTTACCCTAACGATCAGTTAGAAGCTAGCTAGGTTTGCTAAATAGGATGCTTTAGGGTTTACTAACTCACTTGTCTTTAGAAAATGACTAAATCGCATGGCGTAATGAAATTAGATTTTGACTCGAATAAATCTAATTATGACGGATTATTAGAAAACAAGAAATTTATAAAGTCATTAAAATAATCAACGGGATTTTTATTTACTGAAAATCGGAGTTGTTACAACGACACTCCAAGACAGGAGCTTTCCAGTCTGTTTAAACTCCCACAGGAGTCTGTTCTTATCCTATACTAACTGCTCATTCATGCCATACTTGATCACATCCTGCAAACATGTTACAGTTTTAATCCCCGATTAACTGTTCCCCCGCCCTAATTGGCTAAAAATCGATTAATAAAAGAAGAATCGCAACGTTTTCAAAATGCCTAAGTAGAGACCGATCTCCGGATTGGGCGAGAGGGGTGCCTTAAAACCCTTCCCCTCTCGTAACCTGGCTCCCGAACCCAGATATGGTTATGACGGACTGGTGCTTTCACTTTTTCAAATCAAATAGTGCGGCATGTGCTTCGAAATACGGTTCCTTGGGTGTCGGACCTTCAAACCCGAGTGGCGACTCTGTATTTTTTAGCGCTTGCCACCTGCGCTCGCGCTCCCTCGATCCGGAGGGCCCATTGCCTTGGGAAAGGAACGGAATCCTTCTCCCATTTTAAGGGCATGCTGCCCACACAGGGACGCACCAAGCAAGTACAACAAGAAGCACCGCGCCATCTGCTCCTCCTGCACCCTGTCTGTCGGGAGCTCCTCCGTCCAAAACTCCAAAAGCTAGGTGTACTGGGCGTCCTCCCTCTCTGCCCTCAGCACGTACCCCAGCATCTCCCGCTGGAACACCGCGCTTCTCCCTGTAACAGCGTCATAGGGGATAGGGTCGCCCCCAACCCTCAGACCAGTGATCGCCGCAAAGTCCAGGGGCGTCACCGTCAGCTCACCGAAAAGGAAGTGGAACGTATTCGTCGTGTCCCACCACCTCTCGGCAAGTGCCCTCACCACCTGGCGATCGTTGCTCGCCCTCGTCAGCACACTAACAAACTCCCCGAAGCCCGCCTGCCTCACTATCTCCCTCACGGCCTCGGGGAGCCTCTTCCAAAACGTCGGCACGTCGGCCGCACCTCAGTAGCACGAGATGGTGATCGCCTGTTGCAATAAATTGATAATGTTCAGTAAAACAGGCATGCTATTCAAGGCAAATACGATATTCAAATAAGGAAATGAAAGTACGATACATTGAAATTCGAAATGCAAGTGTTTAAAGTATACCTCGTCTCGGCGCAAGGAAAGGTGCTGCTGTGGGTCCCTCAGGACCAGGGCCTTGTCGTACGAAGGCCGCTCTGGCCTGTAGGCGTCTAGAAGGGTAGGGACTACCACATGCTGAAAGGGCACGTAGGACTCCGCCACGTAAGCTCCTCGCCCCTTCAGGGCCTCCGTCGCCTCCTCCACGACACTCTTCCGAGGGGCTGTCTCACCTCCAGCTGCCTCCTCCTCTACTCCTTGTGGCCCTCCGGCGGCCCCCGTCTCAAGCTCAGCCTAGAGCGCTCTCTCCCGAGCCTCGAGTAAAGCCTCCGCCAACCCCGGCACTCCCCGAAAGGTCTCGACCAGGTCGTCAAGAGACGCCACCTCTAAGTAGTCACTCAACCCTATGGGTCGTGACGACCCTGCACCCTCACCACTACTGACAAACAAAGCCGGTGTCTCCCTCTCCTCCACCAACTCCTCCTCGACAACGGGGCCCTTCCCCAAGTCAGTCTGGGGCTCTCTCACAGGAGAAGCCTCTGTCTCCACCTCCATTCCGTCAAGCTCGTTGCCACCGCGAGCCTCCGTGGCCCTCTCCTCTAAACCAACCGCGCCCACCACTCGGCCCGTAGCCTCGTCCTCACCCCTAGACTCCACTGCACCCGGAGTCTCCGTCTCCTGGCCGAAGCCGGCCAGCACCCTACTGCCGCCGTCACCACCGTCACTGCCGCCCACCACGGCAGCCGAGGCCATAGCCTCCTCGGCCAATGCCGCCGGGGCCGAGACCCCCACGGTCTCCGGCCCCTCCCCGACTGCCGTACCACTCTCCGGAGCCATCGAGGCCGGTACAACCTCAATCCACGGGGGATGATCACCCCCGGGTGTATCCGTATCATCCATGACAAAAGGGAGAGGAGAGAGAACTGAGAGAGAGAGAGAGAACATAGAGAGAGACGAGAGAGCAGAGAGAGACGGGAGAGAGAGCTGCGAGAGAGGGAGAGAGATGATCGGAGAGCAGAGAGAACGAGAGAGAGAGAGAGAGAGAGGGAAATTCGAACGAACGGGGCGTACTGTGTATGCCCCGTATATATATATATATATATCCCCCTGAACCGGTTCGTCTGGAATTAAAAATGGACCGGGTTTGAAGTTAATTAGGTGTGCTGCACGACATATTGGTAAAGAGCGCGCTGCATAACAGCTTGACTGTATGAAATTTCTCGAGTTGCCACGACGCACGGCATTTCGTATACTACGCACGGTGTACTGGGTTAGTTCGACAGTTTGGATTCTGAGAGCAGTTCCTGACATCGGCGTTTGCGTTCGAGTTTGTTTGTGTATAGAAAAGCAGAAAATAGCGGACAAATAGGCAAGTGGAAGAAGAAAAGGGACTTTTCATTCCACAAAGCCCGAGGTAATCCCCTGGGATTTTCATTACATTGTTCGAAAAGAAGAAGAAGAGAGAAAACAAAAGAAAACAGGAAAAAGTCCTACTGCCCTTCTTCTTCTTCTTCTTCCAAACCCTCCACCTCAGTCGCTTGCCCCGTCCGAACAGTCGTCGGAACCATTCGGATTCCCTTCGGAATCCTTTGCGGTGTCGCTGGACAAGCACTCCGGTGTGAACCATAGATCGTTCTTGTCGTCCTGTTGGTCGTACGCGAAGTCCTGCAGGTTTGACACGGCACGGCGAAGGGTACGGATCGTGGAGATGAGCCTTGCGATTTGCCGGCTGAGTTGCTCAATCTCCCCCCGGTAAAAACCCATCTCGGTCTCGAGGGAAGTCACCCGTGCAGCCAAGTCGTTGTTCGCCATGTTCGAGTCTTGAGAGTAACCTGTTGAATAGGAATGTAAAGAGACTTGAGAGAATGGTGCATAGAGTGAGGTACCACAATCCCTTAAAAAGCAGTTCCTGTAGGGAGGTGTTCCCGAACAGGTATAGAAAGGGCCGAACACGTGATGTGCCAGATCCGTGTAATGAGGAAAGTGATATGGGATCCCATATAAGATGAACGGCGGCGGTAAGGTCCGGTGCTACGAGAAGGCACCGGATTAGACGATCTGTTCGGCTGGGATAAGCCGGTGACATGAGAAGTCATTAGTTGATACACTCTGTTCGGCTTAGATGGGCCAGTGGCATGAGAAGTCATTTACTTGTGCAGTCTGTTCGGTAGGGGCATATGCCGAACAGATGGAGTTACTTGATGAAACGTTGTCTTAAGAGATAAGGCAATAGGGGTGTTCTGTAAGACGAACCCGATATACAGTAAAGATGAGTAAAGAAACAGTCCTATCAAGGGATGAGTTCTATGGCGAGAAGAGACCCTATGAGGAAGGGATCTCGGTTGATTGGGCAAAGATATCCCCAAGAGAGCCAGGGGTCCTATACGAGGCAGGAGACCTGGGCAACAAGGATGCTTGGAAAGCAAGCATGCTCACATCTATAAATATGAGGTAAACCTGGAGGAAAAAGGTACGCAATAAGTTGCATTCATTCTACACTTTCCTACTGATAATTAGGGTTTTGATACAGTACGAGATACAAACTTAGGCATCGGAGGGCCTTTGCCATGAGAGGCAGAAGTGCGCTCACCCCTTGTCTGTTTTACAGGCTAGGGTTCAGGCGAAGGTATTAGGGTTCCGGTTGGACATCACGTAAAGGAAGAAGATTCAGCGCTGTTCTAGGTACCATCTGTTTTTCTCCACCTATAATTGGCGCCGTCTGTGGGAAACGATAGAGTTCCCTTTTGAAATACGACCATGGTGGAGGTAGATCCAGTCACACCGATTGTAGACACCTCCCAAACGGGGCATCGCCATGCAGATTGATCACGTTTGTTTGCTCGATTGGTTGCTCGCTTCATAAACCAAAATCATGGACATTCCCATGGCTAGGAACATCGCCACATGATAACGGTTATCATCAAATAGAGTCGCCACCCAGTTTATTAAAACTGGGAAAATAGATAGAGATTCTGGATACGGGAGCCAAAAGTACAATAAGGGGAAGGTGTTAGGCGCCCCTCTTTGCCCAGTCGTGAGACTGGCCCATAATCATTCAACATAAGACATATAGATGCTTTGTCTAATTCCAACACATAGTCTGTTTATTTATTCCTTTAAACAGTAAGCAAAGTGAGCCAGTGCGATAATTTAAGGCATGCATTCAGAAAGCAGAAAAGCAACAAAATGTCCCAGGGAAATGGATCCCGCGGCCGGTGAATGGATCTCGCGGCCGAGGGATCCTCCTGGTTTTATTTATCGGCCGAGGGATCGAAACCCCGGTCGATGTTCTTCCTCACACCAGACAGAAAAGTTAGCAAATGATTAAATGCTACGGTTAGCCATAAACGTGATAAGTAAAACAAACCAGAGGCCGTTGGGCCTCACCACCTTGATCCCTCAGTTGCTTGATTGTTTCGGATTTGATTGTGATTGACTGATTGCTTGATCGAGAACCCTAGGGTTAGGGTTTGAACTTCGGGGTTTGATCGCCGGATTGACGGCTGCCTTCGGAGGGTTAGGGCTTTTAGAGTATGGGATTGAGAGAGTATTTGTGCAGAGCTTCGTGGCTTGATTGAGTATGAAGGTATATCAATTTCGGAGCCCAAAGGCTCCTTTATATAGGCATAGGGGTGACTCACTCCGGCCAATCAAATCACGAGATGGCAATTGCAATTGCAATGCATCTCTAACTCTACGTCGTAATCTCTGATCGTAGCCCGAACGCATCGGGAAGGTAGTGTAGTTGGATCAAACCAAACGTCTGACAGAACGTTCCAGAGTCTGGAAAAAGGTCGATCTGGCGGCCGAGTAAAGGATGTCGCGGCCGTGGAATGGATATCTCGGCCGAAGGATAGATCTTGCGGCCGAGGAATTGATCTCTTAGGGAGATTTTGCTGGCAACAGGTTGCTCGGGTGAGGGATTGATGTTATGGCCGTTAGATCGATGTTACGGCCGTCAGATGGATTCTCCTAGGCTTCTGTATTTCTGTCTGAAAGGCTGTATGGCTTTGAATTGGGTCCTCTAAGTGGCTCAAAGTTCTCACCGAAAGTCCTAAGGTCTTCAAGGAAGCAATCAGCAATCACTGTATCCATTTCATCATCGGGATTGTCCCAAGGTGGGACTTGAAATAATCGTTAGGCCAAATTGGGGTGTCTACAGATGCCCCTCTTTGACTGAACTCAGACGGATCGCGAGACATGTTTGAGTAAGAGTCAAAGCTGTAAAAAACAACTCAATTTGGTCCAACCACTATTCCAAGGGGTTTTTTTTGAAAAAGGTTTTGTTATGGTCGGGCCGGGAGGCTGCCTACGTATTCCACAAGGGAAATTCAGACCAATCGTAGTTCGGGCAATAAAGAAAAGCAAAAAGTTTTGAGGGTTAGAGACAGAAGACGTACCTTAGGGCTTAAAAAGCCGTAGTGTGACGTACCTAGACTGAGCCAGGGTTTTGGCGAAGAGTAGTTGAAGGAGCGCAGGGCTGCCGGGGGAGTTTTTCGCGGAGAGCTTCCTTAGTATTTTGGGATAGATCAGTACACTGCAGGTGCGTTTACTTTTCTTGATCATCCTTACTTTGACTGAAAGGAGCTCGGTAGAGTAGCATATCCTTGCGAATGAGCTGGAAGGAATTGATGTAGTGGGGTGGAATCCAAACCATCTACTGGGGATGAATTTGGACGCCGGGTTGCTTTTGAGATAGGGGCGCAGGGCCAGTAACTGGAGCACGGAGCTTTGGAGATGAGGAAACCGAGGCACGGAGCCGGTTGTAGTCATGAGGCGAGAGCCTGGAGAGTGATGGAATTGAGGCGTGGAGCCTGTTGCAATCTTGAGGCGAAGGCCTGAGGAGATTGGATAAGACCGAAGTGCGGAGCTGGTGTTGATCATAAGGCGAGGGCCTGAGGTGACTGACTGGACCGAAGCGCGGAGCTGGTGTTGATCATAAGGCGAGAGCCTAAAGTGACTAGATTGAGGCATGGAGCCTGCTGTGGTTTATGAGGCGGAGACCTGAGGTGAGCTTAGAGCTTAATGTGATGAACCGAAGCGCGGAGCTGGTATAAGGCAAGGGCCTGAGGTGAGGCATGGAGCCTGAGGTGATTAGATTGAGGCGTGGAGCCTTCATGCAGTCTTGAGGCGAGGGTCTGAATTGTCGGAGCTTAGAGCTTGATCGAAGCATAGAGCTGGTTGTATTCTGATGGTCTGTGCACGGAGCTTTCTCATCATAAGTGTTGGCATGGAGCCAAAGGATCGAGGCGTTGGGCCGATCAATAATACTGAGGCATAGAGCCGGTTGATTGCAGGGTTGACCTGTTTTATGAGAGATATGCAGAGTGTATATGTGTGATGATGGTTGTTAGATGTAAACAGATACGATGCACTCGATGTGAAAATGTTGATGCAAATGCGCACGGGCCCGTGCGTGTATGTTTGTTTTAAGCTTAGAGCTTCTATCAAGTTCCAGACTTGAGCATTCAGAGCGTAGAGCTCGAGCATTCGGACGGCAGAATCCGAGCATTCAAAGTACAAGCTTTGAGCGTCCAGTACTCAGTGGTTGGGCATCCAAGCGTAGAGCTTGAGCATTCAAGTGTATAACTTGAGCATCCAGTACACAGTGGTTGGGCATCCAAGCGTAGAGCTTGAGCATTCAAAAATGTTAGATTTTTGAGCATTCAGGCGTAGAGCCTGAGAATAGATGTCTTGATTGTTGGGACGGCTTAGAGCCTGTTGCTTGTTTACGGCTTCGAGCCAGTTGAGATGGTGAATACAGGCTTCGAGCCTGTTAAGAACTTGATTGTGTACGGCTTCGAGCCAGTTGAGACAATGGGCTTAGAGCCGCTGGGTTGGTTGTTACGGCTTTGAGCCAGTTGAGATAATGGGCTTGGAGCCGCTAAGTTGAATGATTACAGGTGTAGAGCCTGTTGCCATGATAGCGAGCATAGAGCTGCTGAGATAAAGGGCTTTGAGCCGCTGGGTGATAGTAGACATAGGCTTCGAGCCTGTTGAGGTGATGGCTTGGAGCCATTTGAGATAATGGGCTTTGAGCCGTTGAGTTGATGGCTTCGAGCCAATTCAGATGGCAGGCTTGGAGCCGCTGAGTTGTGTGGAGATAATGGGCACATGGCAGCTGAATTGGTAGGTGGGGGCTTAGAGCCACTGAGTTGTGTAGAGATAATGGGCTTTGAGCCTGTCAGGATAGTGGGCGTGGAGCCATAGAGTAGAGCTGCTGAGTGACCGAGTATGGGCATAGAGCCTGTTGATTATAGATTCGGAGCATAGAGCAGCTGAAGTTTTGAGTTCAGGGCTGTTTGTTTTGCTTCGGCCAGCAATTTGTGGAGAGAGATTTTCCTCATGCTTGGGTATGCCCCCAAGGCTGGTTTTGATCATGTTGTGTTGGCTCGGGGATGCCCCCAAGGCTACTTGGTTGATTGAAGACTTAGAAGTCTGTAATCGCTTGAGTTGGTGCACTGAGCAAAAATCCATTGGGGCTGAAAGGAATGGATTAGAAGGGCCAGGAGATCGATCTCTCGGCCGAAGGATTGATGTATCGGCCGAGGAACCGATTTCTCGGCCGCTTAATCAGTTCATTTCCAGGGGCCTATAAAAGGTCACGGCTTCAGCCGTTTCATTCCATTTCTCTCTTTCCTCGATTTTTCTTTTCATCCTAGAAACCCACCGAAAACTCCTCTCACCCTTTCTCTTCGTTTCCGACAGCTCTGGGCTATGGATGATACGCTGACGTGGCTTGCGCGCGCGGAGGGAGACCGCGTTTGCTTTTGGTCCTGTCTTGATGCTTGATTTGGGACCCTCGCATGGGTATGCATGATTAAAGACCCTCGCATGGGTGGCTTGCTTCCGTGACGCGGAACTCCTGGCGTGGCGGTGGTATGCGGTGTGGTGGTTTTTCTGGGCCATGTGGTGATTCTTTTGAGCCATGTGGTGTCCCTTCTGCACCGTAGTACTCCTTTGGTATACATCGCCCCAGGGGCGTCCTCTTCTTTTTTGCAGCTGGTCTCTTTTGTTCGGACCACCAGAGGGTTCGACATCCTCTTCTGCTTCCTTTTTGTTTCTTTCTTTGTTTTTCTTCCTGCAAAGGTTAGTTCGACAGGAAATCGATGTATAGTTTGTTTAGGAAATATGGGATGATCCACCTTGTGATGTAAAAAGCTTTCGATATATGAAACAAAAACCTTTTGCTCTGCGATTGTGATTGTACATGCTGTTTCTACGTTGTTTGCGTGTGATATTCTCGTTAATCCAACGAAACGAACTGAACCATGGGAACAATCTGTAAAATAGCCGTTCTGGCAGCCGATCTAATGATTACGCGGCCGAAACTTCGATCTGGCGGCCGAAGGATCATTTTGTTTGCCTGGGTTTGACTTGCAGGTCAACCCTATTATCTACGGGCCGATGGATTGATCCCACGGCCGTCTTATCGAAGTGCCGGCCGAGAGACCGACTAAATTTCCGAGGATTAAGAATCCGATTCCGATTCGAACTAAGACTCGACCTAGTCCTATAAGTACGCGTTCTACGAACCCGATAGCATTGTCAGCAGCAATTCTTTGCACATGGCACAACCAGTCCTTGATCAGTGGTTGGATTCCTTTAATGGCCTTGACCGTCTGCACTTTAAGTCCTTTGGCATGGACTTCCTCTTTTCCCTTCGTCACATTCCCATGAATTTTGCCTTCCTTAGGGCAGCCGCTAGTTTGTGGGACCCTGATTTTCACGTCTTTCGCTTTAAGAGAGAGGAATTGTGTCCTACTATCGAGGAATTTGCGGCCATTATGGGCCATTCAGACAGGGAAGGTTTTGTTGTCCCTAATCCTTTGTTCAACCGAAGTGATCTCCTGAAGGATTTACTCCAAGTCCAGAAACATGAAGTTAAATTCTTCCTAGTGAAAGGAAGGCTGGAGATTCTGCAACTTATTCAGCGTTTTGGTACAGCTGAGGCCCATCGCCAAGTTTCCCTACAGAAGTCGTGTTTTCATGCGTTGTGCATTTGTCTCCTTCATTACTACTTGCTTGGCCCTTCCTCTGGTCATGCTGATCCTGTATTGCTTAACCTTGCTCAGCAAATTGGAAACCGTGTGGGTTTCGCTGGCTTAGTGTTGGCAGAGACCTTGATGGGTCTAGATGTGATGAAGGGTAGTCCTACAGCTCAGTTCTCAGGTAGTCCCTTGCTATTACAGGTTCACTCTTTTATTTATTTATTTTGTCAAGTTTATCTTTTCACTCATCACTCTTTTGTTTCGACTCACGTGTTCTCTCAACTCACAATTTTCCCTTTTTCTCTAGGTGTGGTTGTTTGAGAAGCTAAAAGTGTGGGATACGCCGGAGCGACTTCCTTACAATCCAGACCAGTGTACGGAGCGTCACATGGTTAAACAGTTCCCAATTGTGGCTGCTTGGGAAGCGTGGATGAAGACTTGCAGAGGTGATTGGATTCAATGGGTTTGCCCCTGGTATGGTATCGAGAGCATGACCGCGAGTACCATGAACCACTTTGGTGTAGCAGTGATTGGCATTACTCGAGTCGTTTTCTACTTCCCTTTTCGCTTTCAAAGGCAGTTTGGGGCTGAACAAGCCACGATCTTGGGTGACCCTGAGTACACCGTCTCTAAGATCCATGATGCCAACTTCCGTCGCAATATGCTGTGTCTTTGGCCAAATAGAGTGATGCAGGAGGTTACTGAGAACTTCGTTGCCAAGCTATCGGGTTCTTACAAACGCTGGTTGAAGAAAAACCTTTTGGAGGATAGTAGTGCAAAGAGAAGGAAGATCTAGAGATCGACGCTTTGCTTATGTTTTTTTTCAAAAGATGTTTGTTTGATTCTAGCTTTCGTGGATTAAGAATTGTTTAGGTTTGCTTTGTCCTTTCTCTTTGGAAATAATAAAGCATTTGGTCGTTTTATTTGAGGATGTTATTGCCATGATTTGATAGCGAACATGCTTTAGGATAGACCTAGAAATTTTGGAAGTGATGATGATAGCAGTGGCCGAATCTCAAACTTAGAGATTGCCTACGTATCCCATGGAGGGAATCAGGCCATAAACGTAGTTCCAACAAAGGGGATTTGTTTTGTTTTTAGTTAGGGTCCACTCGGGTATTTTCCTCTCCTTTTGTGCTCTAAATTTTGCCTAAAACCGCCCTTGCGGGTTTTCAGTCTAGCGAGCGTTTTATTTATGCCTTAGTTTTTGCCTAAGCCGCCCTTGCGGGTTTTCGACCTAGCAGGCTGCTCTAATTTTTGCTTGGAACCGCCCACCCTTGTGGTTTTTGGTCCAACGAGCATCTCTCATGGGTAATACTTCCTCAACTTGTCGATGTTGACTGGCGTTGCGAATTCCATTCCATCCAAGTCTGCAATGTATGCTGCTCCTCCAGAAAGTATGCGTTTGATAAGGTAGGGGCCTCCCCAGTTTGGTCTAAACTTGCCCCTTGGGTCTGAAACGTGGCGACGAATTGCTTTGAGCACCATGTCTCCCACCTTGATGTCCCTAGGTTTCACCCTTTTGTTGAATGCTCGTGCAATGCGGCGTTGATACCCTTGCACATGGTACAAGGCTCTCAGTCTCCTTTCGTCCAGTAGTGCCAACTCATCGTAGCAGTTTTGAACCCAGTCTTCTTCGATCATTCCAGTCTCAGCTAGAACCTTTAATGAAGGTAACTCCAGTTCGATAGGCAAGACAGCTTCCATTCCATAGACCAAAGAGTAGGGAGTGGCCCCAGTTGAAGTCCTTTCAGTTGTTCGATATCCCCATAGTGCCAGAGGTAGCATTTCTGGCCAATCTGTGTAAGTGTCGGTAGTCTTCCGCAGAATCCTCTAGACATTCTTGTTTGCAGCCTCAACTGCTCCATTGGTTTGAGGTCGGTAAGTAGATAACCGATGATTCTGTATCCCAAATTCGGCGAAAACCTTCTTTGTCGCCCCCTTGAAGTGCGATCCATTGTCACAGACGAACTCGTGAGGTACACCATATCGATAGATGATATTAGTGCGAATAAATTTGGCCACATGAGTGGCTTTGAGAGTAGCATAAGAAGCTGCTTCTACCCACTTGGTGAAATAGTCGATAGCCACCAGGATGAACTGATGTTTGTATTTTCCCTTTGGATTTATACTCCCAATAACATCTATCCCCCAGGTGGAGAATGGCCAGGGGGATGTCATGCTGTACAATTCCGTAGGGGGAATACGCATACGATCAGAGTGAGTTTGGCATTTGTAACATCGGCGGACATAATCAGCGCAGTCGGCCTCCATTGTAGTCTAGTAATATCCCTGGCGTAGGATCTTCTTTGCCATCGTTGCCCCATTCATGTGTGGCCCACAAATTCCTTCATGTATTTCCTCTATTACCTTGCGGCTGTCCTCCGTTGTGACGCAAAGTTGATTTGGACCCAAGTGTGCCCTTCGGTACAATGATCCTCCACATATTACAAATCGGGCAGCAAACTTCCGCAGAGCTGTTTTGTCTTTTGAGGTGGCCTCGGGTGGGTATTCTCCTTTTTCCAGGAATTCCTTCACGTCTTCGTACCACGGCTTGCCATCGTCTTCACCTTCCTCGGTAAAGGTACATTCACATGCTGGTTTAACCTTTTGCTTGATCATGAGAGGCCGCATTGTGAATCCCAGGGGTATTTCGACCATAGATGCTAATGTCGCCAGTGCATCTGCAAATCTATTGCTCACTCGAGGAATGTGTGTGAAGATAACAAAATCGAATTGTGGAATTAGATCTTCCAGCACAGAGTGATATAGCTTCAGTGTATCTTCCTTGACCTTCCAGTCTCCCCTTGCTTGAGATACCACCAGATTTGAATCCCCAGTGACTTCTACCCTTTTTGCCCCTAGCTCCAGGGCTGCCTCCATTCCGGCAATACAAGCCTCGTACTCAGCTTGATTGTTAGTGACCTCAAACCTTAGTTTATATGACAAAGGGATGTGGGAGTCATTTGGGGAAACTAGCAATACCCCTATGCCATATCCACATCGGTTTGATGCTCCATCAAAGTAAAGTTGCCAGGTGTCGTCTAAGAGACATAAGATGTCCTCGTCGGCATGAAGTCTTCTGCCTCGGCCTCTGTTACAGGGTGATCCGCCAAGAATTCTGCCACAGCTCTTCCTTTTACTGATTTCCTTATCATGTATTTGAGGTCGAACTCTGCTAGCAGCAATAACCACCTAGCTAGCTTTCCGATAAGTGCTGGTTTTTCGAAAAGATACTTGATTGGGTCTAAACGAGAGACCAGCACCACCGGATGTGCTAACAGGTAGTGCCTTAGTTTCTTTGTGGCCCATACTAGCCCCCAACAGGTTTTCTCGAGGGGAGTGTACCTTGTCTCATAATCCATCATTTTCTTGCTGAGGTAGTATATGGCGCACTCTACCTTGGCGTCGTTTTCTTGCGCTAGCATGCATCCCATGGATGTGTCTGTTACTGAGAGATACAGAATCAATGGCTTCCCAGGGATAGGTGGCGATAGTACAGGTGGATTCTGAAGGTATTCTTTGATTGCCTCGAATGCTTGTTGACAGTCTTGGCTCCATTCAAAATCAGTACCTTTCTTCAGTAGCTTGAAAAGAGGTTCACAGGTGGTTGTGAGTTTGGAAATGAACCTGCTGATAAACTGTACCTTCCCTAAGAAGCTCCTTACTTCCTTCTCTGTCTTAGGCGGTGATATCTCCATGATAGCCTGTATCTTGGAAGGGTCTACCTCGATTCCTCTTTGAGTGATGAGGAATCCCAACATCTTTCCAGCTGTTACCCCAAAAGTGCATTTTTGAGGGTTAAGACGTAGCTTGTAATTCCTAATCCTCTCAAAGAACTTTTGGAGTGCTCCATAGTGTCCTTCCCTTTCCTTTGATTTGACTATTATATCGTTGACATACACCTCGACCTCTTTGTGCATCATGTCGTGCAGCAGTGTTGTGGCCATCCTCTGATAAGTGGCTCCAGCATTCTTCAACCCAAATGGCATCACTCGGTAGCAGTAGGTTCCCCAAGGTGTAGTGAAGGTAGTTTTCTCTCTATCCTCAGGAGACATAAGGATTTGGTTATACCCAGAAAATCCATCCATGAAGGATAGCAACGCATGGCCTGCGGTGTTATCTACTAGCTCGTCTATGTGGGGTAATGGGAAGTCATCCTTTGGACTGGCCTTGTTGAGATCTCGGAAATCTACGCAGACCCTGATTCCTCCAGTTTTCTTTGGTACGGGAACAATGTTTGCTACCCATTGTGGATATTCGGTGACTATGAGAAAACCGGCGTTGATTTGTTTAGTGACTTCTTCTTTTATCTTTAGGACCCAATCAGGGCGCATGCGTCTCAGTTTTTGCTTAACTGGTTTTGCATCAGAATGAAGAGGAATTCTATGTTGAACAATTTCAGGGTCTATTCCAGGCATGTCCCCGTAAGACCAGGCAAAAACATCTTTGTATTTTTTTAGCAAAAGGATTAGTTTTTCACTTTCTTGAGGGGATAGTGCGGCACCAATTTTAACCATTTTGGGCTCGTTTTCAGAGCCTATGTTTGCTGTGATTATTTCCTCAGAAAAAGGTTTAGCGTGCCTTTCCTCTTCTCTCTCGATGAATTCTAGAATTTCTTCCTCAAAATTTGGTTTGTCGGAATCCACACAATTGATTATAGGCAAAGTGAAATACTCTAAATCTTCCTTCTCATTGCTAAGTTTATCAAAAGACATTTCGGAGTCGAACTCAAAGTAAATGCTATGCCTTGGTACTTTGACCAGGTTTTCCTCACTAGACTTAGTAGTTTCAAAGGATGAAAAGCTTGACTCGGACTGAGTCGACTCGGAGTCGGAATCGGAATCAGAACTAAGATCAGAATTAGCGCTTTTCATTTTGTATTTCAGAGTGTGTTCCACGGTCCAGTTAGGGTAAGCCCCTTTTTCAGCATCCACAATCAACTCAGAACAGTCTTTTTCATCACCAAGGTCGATCACCAGTACTTCACTGTCACCTTGATTCGCACTTTCATCGTTGTCACCCTGCAAGTCTTGGAGGGCCATTTGATTTGCTATTGCTGTTATCTCCTCCAATTGAGCTTCAACCTCGGCTTCGTCGCTGTTGTCGACCCGTCGTGTGCCAACAAAGCCCCACCAATTACCAAAGCTATCTATGATGGGGTGGATCACCCTTATTTCATTGTTGGTGACCCCCTCATCAAAGAGTAGGTTTAGTGATATTTCGTCTAGTGGGTCATTGTCGACAGCCTCTTCTTCCTTTGCCTCTTCAGTCTCGAGGTTGTTGACCTCGTCTATTGGCCAATAATCATCGGTAGGTGCATAAGGGTCATAAAAGTAGATTGGAACCCTGCGAAGCCCTTCTTCTTCAATCAGGTCTTCTACCTCTTCCTCATAAACCGTTCCAGCGAACATGACATGGTTGTCTTCAATGATAGCCACCATAGGCTTTGGTTGATTTACTGGAGTGATGTATTCAGAAGGGTTGAAATCTTCAACAGCAAAGTGGAGTGGGCCTGACAGCTTGGTGACAACTTGAAAGTGCGAATCAGACATGGACAGTGATGCAGTCATTTTTCCTGAAAAAGGTTTTTGCTTTAGTTAGATTGATTAATCTTACCTACTGTTTATTTGACTTAGAGAGATTCCTGAGGTTTAACCTGCAAAAGAGAAATTTTACAACATACATATACAATGGGTGTGAGGAAGAACTTGGAAGCAAAATGCAAGTAGGTTCCTAGCCTGTAGGTTCTTGTCTTAGTTTGATAAGTTCTATGGCTTTCTAAAGCATGCAAGGTTTTGGTAGTTTCAGGGTGCTCCGTTGTCAAAGGGCACCAGTCCTTTCACCAGCCCATCATAGGCGGCAATTGGGTGATTCCCCTTTTGATATACCACTAGGTACGAGTGATTGTGGAGTTTGCTGGAACCCCCAACATAGCCCGTGTCATGCCGGGATATCAGGTGAACTCAACGGGTTGCCCGCTCGATGCATATGATAAATGAATTAGACAAGGCATGTATTAGACTTATGTTAAACTTTTTGGTTATGGCTCTCATATCCCCAGCAGAGTCGCCAAAAACTGTAGACACCTCCCAAACGGGGCATCGCCATACAGATTGATCACGTTTGTTTGCTCGATTGGTTTCTCGCTTCATAAACCAAAATCATGGACATTCCCATGGCTAGGAACATCGCCACATGATAACGGTTATCATAAAATAGAGTCGCCACCCAGTTTATTAAAACTGGGAAAATAGATAGAGATTCTGGATACGGGAGCCAAAAGTACAATAAGGGGAAGGTGTTAGGCGCCCCTCTTTGCCCAGTCGTGAGACTAGCCCATAATCATTCAACATAAGACATATAGATGCTTTGTCTAATTCCAATGCATAGTCTGTTTATTTATTCCTTTAAACAGTAAGCAAAGTGAGCCAGTGCGATAATTTAAGGCATGCATTCAGAAAGCAGAAAAGCAACAAAATGTCCCAGGGAAATGGATCCCGCGGCCGGTGAATGGATCTCGCGGCCGAGGGATCCTCCTGGTTTTATTTATCGGCCGAGGGATCGAAACCCCGGTCCATGTTCTTCCTCACACCAGACAGAAAAAGTTAACAAATGATTAAATGCTACGGTTAGCCATAAACGTGATAAGTAAAATAAACCAGAGGCCGTTGGGCCTCACCACCTTGATCCCTCAGTTGCTTGATTGTTTCGGATTTGATTGTGATTGACTGATTGCTTGATCGAGAACCCTAGGGTTAGGGTTTGAACTTCGGGGTTTGATCGCCGGATTGACGGCTGCCTTCGGAGGGTTAGGGCTTTTAGAGTATGGGATTGAGAGAGTATTTGTGCAGAGCTTCGTGGCTTGATTGAGTATGAAGGTATATCAATTTCGGAGCCCAAAGGCTCCTTTATATAGGCATAGGGGTGACTCACTCCGGCCAATCAAATCACGAGATGGCAATTGCAATTGCAATGCATCTCTAACTCTACGTCGTAATCTCTGATCGTAGCCCGAACGCATCGGGAAGGTAGTGTAGTTGGATCAAACCAGAACGTTCCAGAGTCTGGAAAAAGGTCGATCTGGCGGCCGAGTAAAGGATGTCGCGGCCGTGGAATGGATATCTCGGCCGAAGGATAGATCTTGCGGCCGAGGAATTGATCTCTCAGGGAGATTTTGCTGGCAACAGGTTGCTCGGGTGAGGGATTGATGTTATGGCCGTTAGATCGATGTTACGGCCGTCAGATGGATTCTCCTAGGCTTCTGTATTTCTGTCTGAAAGGCTGTATGGCTTTGAATTGGGTCCTCTAAGTGGCTCAAAGTTCTCACCGAAAGTCCTAAGGTCCTCAATGAAGCAATCAGCAATCACTGTATCCATTTCATCATCGGGATTGTCCCAAGGTGGGACTTGAAATAATCGTTAGGCCAAATTGGGGTGTCTACACCGATCACCGATAAAAACCAGGCTGGTGGGGCAGGAGATAAGTCCCCACCAGGTGCTCCGAGAAAGCCAATCAGCGGGCATGATAAGAGGACAATAAGCAAGGATCCTCTTACCATCCACGACAACTCCAAGAATAGGGAGGGCAGAACGGCTACAACCTCCACGCGAAGGAGCAAATCCCATCACAGGGGAGAATCGGTTGCACATTCGAAAAGTGTGCATAGCAACGAGGATATCCTCGACAAAAAGAGGCAGGAAGTCGAGGAATATGCTCGACTAATTCGGAAAAGGGAACACGAGATCCGAGAGTTACAGCGGATTAGGGAAAATCCTGAGGACTCTGGGTTGTCAGGAAGAAGATCTAGGGGAGACGGACTGGCCATGGTGCAATACACAAAGGCCCCTTTACGAAGAAGGAGGAGCAAGTCCAGAAGCCCCACTCCTCACAAGAAAAGGGTTTCTTCACGAAAAAGAAGGAGCAGGAGTCCGAGCAAGCAAAGAACTCCCCCACGTTACGGGAGAAGCAGGAGCCGAAGCTCCTTGTAGACACCCTATTTTGGACTTTCCAGAATAGTTTATTTACGATCTTTGATTTCCCAATGATGATTAAGGTCAAGAACATCCCGAGTTTGTTAAAGAGTTTGAGCTTTGAGCGTCCTGAACCTCATCCGAACCCTTTTCAAACCCTTGTCGAACCCTCAAGCCAGAACCAAATGGCCTCAGCAAAACCCTACTGGAATACGTTGGTTCTTGACTAGCGTGCGCAGGAAGCACTGCCACGTGTCAGTCATCGCCAGTTATTGGCGCACGCCACTCAACAAGGGGCGTACGCCAGTCAATGCCAGTCAAATCAACCTTTTTCAGCCAGACGCGCGGGAGTTTTTGTAACCACCTGACGTCAGCTACAGCCCCCCTGATGATTATATCGGCCAGAGCTGTTCCCCCCTCTCTCCTACACCCTCCATCAACTAGTCCCATGCATTTAATGCATGGGAGGCTCCTCCAAGCTCCACCACCCCAAACAGCCCTTAAGGGGCCAACTGATCTCAGTCCTCTCCCTCCATAAATACCCCCCTTGCATTCATTTGCAAGGGGTTAGCACCATTAAGAACTCAAGTCTCCTTGTCCTCTTCCCCTTCATTCCCTCCTTTGCTTCCTTTCTCTTCCATAGAAAGAGCAAGTAAGGGAAACACTCACCTTAGTCCATAACACCCCTACATCCATCTCTCAAACCTCAAATCCCAAGTTCAAGCCCAAGCTCTTCATTAAACTCACAAGCAAAAGGTATACCACCTTTGCTTTCTGTCTTCTGTTCTGACCCCTGAGGGGGGCTAGCAGGGTCAAGGCTGGTAATCTATACCAGTCCTGGCCCTAATGCTGGCAAGGTTTCAAAACCGTATACAGTGATCAGTGGCGCACGCCAGTAGTTTGAGCCGTACGCCAGTCATGGTAGTATGTGCAAAACTGGCGTGGGGATCATGGATCATTGTTTTATTGCTTTATTTATGTTCTGATCACCCTGATGCATGCTAAAACCAAACTTTTGCTTACTGTATTTTAGAACTGCTTTCTCTTCCATCTGTATCTTAGTGTAGTTTGGCCTCTGGGAGCCTTCTGGTCATGATCCAGAGCCCAGATGGTGCAAAGCCAAAGCATTGGAGCAAAGTGACAACTGGCGTACGGCCATACACTACTGGCGTACGGTAGTAGTCTAGCATCCAGTGGCTTGGCCCTTGCATGGATCTTCCATCCAGGCCTGTGATCATTCTCCCCTCACTGTTTAAGGGGTTTTCTGTTCATTTGGTGGCTTCTTGGCCCTTTAATCTCTCTGTAATAGCTTAGTAATCTATATCAACTGCGTGGTTTGTCCTGGGTGTGCACTGGTCCCTTCCAGAGCCCAGAGGGTTGTTTGCAAGAGCTGTGAGTGTGGGCTTACCGGCGCACGCCAGTTGTGGTGTGGCGCACGCAGGTCAGGGCTGCATACAGTGGCTTGGCCAGTGCATGCAGGCTTGCTTCTGTGTGCACCACTGCACAGTTAGTGTGCTCTAGTCTGTTCAAAATGTTCACAGTAGCTTGTTCTCAATCTATTATATTTGCTTAGATCAAACATCTATCATCCATAAATATTTTGTCACATATTTGTACATAAACTGCAAACGTGTTACAGTTTTAACCCCCATTAACTGTTCCTCCGCCCTATTTGGCTAAGAAAATGATCAAACAAAGAGAGAAATGCAAATGTTTTATAAAATGCCTGAGTAGAGACTAATCTCCAGATTGGGCGAGAGGGGGTGCCATAAAACCCTTCCCCTCTCGTAACCTGGCTCCCGAACCTCAGATTTCAAAGGTGACGACGGACCAGTCTACAAGCCTTTTTCAAACTCAAACAAGCGTGATCCAAACGTTTTCAAAAGCACGGTTTCTTGGGTACTCTCCGCAAAACCCGAGTGGCGACTCTCTGAACTGCAAAGGGCGCACCCGGAATTTTATGCCTAAAACATGGAATTTTCGGGGCGTGTGCCCACAGTGGCGACTCTGCTGGGGACATTACATTAATCTACATTTGGAAATTAATACATGAATGAATAATTTTCCAAAAGTTTGTCAAAACAGTACGCTCCGCGCTGCTGAAGAACGGAATGGTAACGTAACAGGATTCTACATCCGACCACTCCGAACTGGGGCTTTTACTATTGTTCGCTTATGTAGTTTTCTCCAAGTGTCGATTAATGAAGTGAGCCAAGCTTCAAAATGCGTTTTTCAAAAAAGCATTTCGTTTCTCTCTCTCGATCATTCTTTTGGCATGCGTTCATTTGCATCGGTGTTCTATCAGCCCCGTTGAGGCGTTTTGGGTAACCGGCACAGTTTACTGGAGCCCGGGGTCCTCAAATGCCCAAAAACCTTGGACGATGATGAGACGTATTACCGTTTGACCATTGCTCTGCTGCACGCGTTGCGATGGGAGGTATAAAACATCTCTAGCCTGAGGAACCCCCTTAAGCCAAAACCAGCCTCGCCACGCGTACAAAGCAATAGAACCTTTCAAACTAGGACAGGAACCCACAGGGTAGGATTACTTGCATCTAACCCCATAAACTGTCTATGTGTTACTGCTTTCCCTATCGCATGCCTGTACATACATTCATACCGTTCTGCGTAGGAGCATGCTAGGGCGGCTTTTAGGGTTTTCTCTCTTTCAAACCCGTTTTATGCCTGCTAAGGCGCTGCCTGGACCGATGATGAGTCGTGCATCGTGACGGTGCACGTTATCAACTTTCCAATTCCTTGGGTCAATGAGACTTTGGGAAATCGAAGCTTTCTAAGTCCTTGTCTAAAACCAATCGAGGTTTCAAACAGAAAACTAGGAACAACGGGAGACATGATATGATGCTCATACCACCCAGGTTAAAAGTGCTAAACACTTATACCGCTCAAGGCTCCGGCACAGTGCTGCTTACGCCATCCTGGTTACAGCTTCATGTCATCAAACACCTAGTTGTTCCGTTCCAGCATTGAAACTTCGAAAGCGGAATAGTCAAAGACTTAGGCTGTTTCGACACCTCTTAGTGTTAATCGATCCCGTCAAGGTATATCGCCGAAAAGAAATCTGAGGACCTGGGCAGCGTCCGGCTGTCATAAAACGGTTTTGTCTGCTAGTTCTAGAGTCTAGGAGGACACCGACGACGCTATTACAGGCATTTTCCGTTGTTTCATTTTCCTTTCAAAATAAAACTATTGCAGGGACACTTCCTGAGCCTTCGATTGCTTTACTGTTTAGCTTTGGGCGTGGCACCGTCGAGGAAAGTACCGAAAAGAAGAGCCAAACCTGTTTGGGAGTGTCTGCCGGGGCTATTTCACTAGTACTTCCAAAGCCGTATCACCTTCCTCGATCATCAATCCAAAATGGCAGCACAAACAAAGTTGGCTAAGATAAAGAAGGTTGTGGAAGAAATAAGCCAGAAGCTGGACAAACAAATGATTATCATCCAGGGGCTGGTTGACCTTTTTACCTCTGCCCTGTCAAAATCGGGTCTGGTGCTAAACGCTGCTAATGCTGGAGCCAAAGAACCTCCTCAGGCCTGCCACACTCCGGCGGTCGGAATCAAGCCGTGCTCAAGAGACATGTTCAAAAGTCTGGCCGAGTTCCATGAGGTTAGAGTTCACCCAAAAGAGGATGCTGAATCCCTGTTCAAAGTCACCCCCAAAGGCAGAAGAATGCACCCTGTTGAAGGCGTAGTGTTGTGCAAAGCAAGCAGAGGTTCCACTTTGAACCCTCAATCCCGTCGCCGGAGCCAGCCAAGGACCTTCTCATGCTTATCTACACCTCTGGCCTCAGTTTACGAGAAGCTTCTCGATGCCGGTTCCATCAGGCCTCTAACCCCAACTCCACTGCCCAAGGTTTTCCCTGCTAGCCACAACCCTAATCACTTCTGCACCTACCATCAAATGCCTGGCCATCCCACCAATGCTTGTTATCGCCTCCGACATGCCGTTCAAGATCTCATCGATAATGGCATCATTCCAGTCCCACTCCCATCAAAACCTGACGGCATTCCCAGCTCATTGCTTCAACTCAAGTCTGACCCTCTGGTTGGTCAGATATCTATCACCTCCACTCAAATCAACCCCACCTCCACTCACTACAAGAAATTTGGGATCTCGCAACGGTTTTTTTAGCAACGGTTCAAAAAACCGTCGGTATAGATGGTGTTTAGCAACGGTTTACAAAACGTTACTAGAAACAGGACTATAGCAATGGTTTTCATGCAACCGTTACTAGATTACAAGACTATAGCAACGGTTTTCCATAACCGTTACTAAAAACCGGACTATAGCAACGGTTTTCTGTAACCGTTACTAAAAACCGGACTATAGCAACGGTTTTCCAATAACCGTTGCTAAAAACCTGACTATAGCAACGGTTTTCCAATAACCGTTGCTAAAAATTATTTTTTGAAAATTTGTTAAAAGCCATTTAAAAAAAATAAAATAAAATTTGTGTTAAAAAATAGTTTTTTTTTTTTGAAAAATTGTTAAAAGCCGTTTTAAAAAAAAAAACAATTTTTTGTGTTAAAACACTTTAAAAAAAAGTTTTTTGTAAATACTGTTTTTTTTAAAGTTTCTGGAAAAAAAAAATTTAAATTTTTTTTTCTGGAAACATTGTTGAGAAAGAGAAAAAGTTTTTATGTAATGATGGGTGTATTTGATTAAAAAAATGTGGAGACCATTAGATTTGATTATTGGCAAAAAAGTTGCTAGTTTTGATTATTCAAAAGCCAAAATTTGATTTGATTAAGAGGTTGCTAAGTTTGGTTATTACAATGTGAGCACTTTTTTGATCAAATATTGCTAATTTTAACAACTTTTTGATTTTGATTATTACATTATGGATGCTCTAATGACAGTTCGCATAATATAAATATTAGTAGTCCTTTAATATTACACAAGTGCTGGGCTAGCCCAGTTGGTATGCACTCATGCACGCATACGCGAGGTCCTGGGTTCGATTCCCAGGAGGAGCAAAATTGTGTTGCCTTCCATGCGCCACGCGGGCGCCACGTCAGCGCCACGCAGGCGACACGTGGAATCCACGTCAGTGGCCACGTGGCTGCCATGTCATATTTTACCCCAGATTTTAAAAAAAAAACTTGCCTTTAGCAACGGTTACAAGCGTTGCTAAAGAAACCGTTACTAAAAAAAAATCTGTACCAACGCTCGTCAAAACCGTTGCTATACCCTACAGCAACGGATATATTGCAACGGTTTGACCAACGGTTTGACCAACCGTTGGTATAGCCTAAATGGGTCTCTACCAACGGTTTTTCGGCTTTTTGGCAACGCTTTCGACCGTTGCTATAGAACGATTTTCTTGTAGTGACTCAAATCAACCCAAACTCCACCATACTCAACCCAACCCTCTGCACTGTCCCAGAAACTCAACCCAAACCAGCTGTGTTTATCCCTTCTGAATCCGAGGCTGCAGGGTGCAGAATAGAAGATGGGGCTAAAAACTGGAAAGCACTGGTCGAGGACCGGATCGATCAAGCAAGGGAACAGACTGACAGTCTGAGGTCCTTCACTCAAGGGCATTTGGAGTTGCTGTTCTCCCAAGTGGGTTTAGTCAAAGAAGATGAGGAAGCTGAAATGCTGTTGCTTGGGCCTGACATCCTCTAGATCTCACTTCTCTGTGAGGAAGCCAAGGGTAACAATAAAAGTTGCATTTTCAAATCGTGTTTAGCTTGCATTGCACACTTTTGAGTCTGAGTCTGACACAATGTCTATCTGGTCGTCTTAGTCTAGCTCAGAGTCGGAGTTCGTGCCTTGTAGGGAGGTGTTACCGAACAGGTGCAAATAGTTGCCGAACACGTGGTGTTCTAGATCCGTGTAATGAGGAAAGTGATATGGGATTCCATATAAGATGAACGACGGCGGGAAGGTCCGGTGCATCCAGAGGGCACCAGATTAGATTGTCTGTTCGGCTGAAAGGGACTAACGACATGAGAAGTCGTTAGTTGGTACAGCCTGTTCGGCCAAGAAGGGCCAAAGACATAGAAAATCATCCGGTTGTGCTGTCTGTTCGGTAGGGGCATATGCCGAACAGATAGAGTTACTTGATGAAATATTGTCTTAAGAGATAAGGCAATAGGGGTGTCCTGTAAGACGGACCCGATATACGGTAAAGATAAGTCAAACGACAGTCCTATTAAGGGATGAGTTCTATGGCGAGAAGAGACCCTATGAGGAAGGGATCTCAGTTGATTGGGTAAGAGATTCCCAGAAAAGCCAGGTTTCCTGTACGAGACAGGAGGCCTGAGACGAGAAGGATGCTTGGAAAGCAAGCATGCTCATATCTATAAATACGAGGTGAACCTAGAGGGAAAAGGTACGCAATAAGTTGCACTCAGTCTATACTTCCTTTTTGATAATTAGGGTTTGATACGGTACGAGATACTAACTTAGGCATCGGAGGGCCTTTGCCACGAGAGGCAGAGGTGCGCTCACCCCTTGTCTGTTTTACAGGTTAGGGTTCAGGCAAAGATACCAAGGTTCCGATCGAACAGCACGTGACATAAGGAGAGACGACGCTGTTCTAGGTACCATCTATTTTTCTCCACCTACAAGGGTGTCCTGTAAGACGGACCCGATATACGGTAAAGATAAGTCAAACGACAGTCCTATTAAGGGATGAGTTCTATGGCGAGAAGAGACCCTATGAGGAAGGGATCTCAGTTGATTGGGTAAGAGATTCCCAGAAAAGCCAGGTTTCCTGTACGAGACAGGAGGCCTGAGACGAGAAGGATGCTTGGAAAGCAAGCATGCTCATATCTATCAATACGAGGTGAACCTAGAGGGAAAAGGTACACAATAAGTTGCACTCAGTCTATACTTCCTTTTTGATAATTAGGGTTTGATACGGTACGAGATACTAACTTAGGCATCGGAGGGCCTTTGCCACGAGAGGCAGAGGTGCGCTCACCCCTTGTCTGTTTTACAGGTTAGGGTTCAGGCAAAGATACCAGGGTTCCGGCCGAACCGCACGTGACATAAGGAGAGACGACGCTGTTCTAGGTACCATCTATTTTTCTCCACCTACATGCCTCTTGGCCCTCCATGTCGTAGCTTCTATTCTCAATTCGAGTCTTTTGCTGTACTTGGCAATCCCGCGGGGCTTTCTCTATGATATGCACTATCTTGCTTCTAAGTACTTTGCTGGCTTTTGAATAAACTGTGTCGACCCCGACGACGAAGGGATAGATTTCGATGGGGTCATCCCCAAGGAAATGTGTTCCCTCGCCGAAAGGGAAGACGAAAGGCGTGCTCGGCCTATTAAAAGAAGAAGTAGTTTCAATAAACTTGAAAGATAAGGTAGACCCCGGGTGACTCAAAATTGGCTCAACGCTGTCCCCAAAGGAATATTGCACCTAGTCAGACATGCTCGAAGAACCATCGACATTCCGGCATGGTTTCACAAAAGACATGCCTGATTCGATCATGAGATGACAAAGTATCAAACCTCCTGCCACCGGATGTCAAGCTAGTAAGCGGAAGCTCAGAAGGCTCTAGGCCTCGTACCATGTTCAAAACAGCGTCAGCGGCATTCCATCAAGCGCACATTAGAAAGGCGCAAAAGTGGCCTGGAGCGAGGCATTTCCAACCAAAGCAGTCAGGACCCTGCATCATCAAAGCCATTTTTACCAGGGGCTGCAGCCAAAAATCATCGATCTCGACGACAACGAATTCAACACTCTAGTCAACCTGGATCAATTCGAGAGCCACTTTTCCCTGAGAGAAGCGCGTTGGGCCGAAAACCACAAGGGTGGGCGGTTCCAAGCAAAAGATAGAGCAGCTTGCTAGACCGAAAACCTAAGGAGGCGGTCCAGGCAAAAATAAATAGGCAAAAAGTCGAAAGCTCGCTAGGCCAAAAACCTGAAAAGGCGGCGCTAGGCAAAAGTTAGAGCATAAAAGGAGAGGTAAAATACACGAGTGAACCTTGGCCCGAACTACGTTTTGACCTGATTCCCCAGAATGGGATACGTAGGCAGTCTCTCTTCGAGACTCGGTCATAATCTATTCAATTGGATCACAGGTTTACGACTTTGGTACACCGCAATGGTCGCCTAAATGGGGTACGTAGCCTGTCTCTCTTCAAGACTCGATCACAATTCATCAATTTGATCCAAGGCTTTAGTGCATCACCGTAGTCAGAACAGGACAAGCTTCATCAGAAACAGAAGGGGGGAATCCTTTCATCTTTCAATCTTGTTTCAAACTACTTCAATTTCAAGGCTGAGCAAAAGCCCTAAAAAATATATATATATATATATATTTAAAGCATCAAAAGTAGAACGAAATGCTAGAGGCTCCAACGGGCTCACAGTTTATTCTAAGTTCAGCGAAGTCTAGTTTGCGCAGCTTTTCAATCACGTGCGCTAGTTTGAGACTCGCGCACGTTTGCTCAAAGTGACACGCGTTGGTCTCAAACCTGCGCGCGCTTCTTCAATTCCCGCAGCATACAGCGTTTTGGCAGCCATCACGCCTAACAACGATTTTGAACCCCCGGTGGGAATTTCAAGTTAAAACCAAGGTTTCGGTGCCCCGAAATTGGTTTTAAGGGCTCTTGCCAAGTTTTCTATGCCGCGCAGGTCATATGTGCCTAATGTGACTGTGCGAGGGTGTCGGTTTCAGTCCGGGCCTATATGAGTCATCCCTTTACGTATTTTGTCCATCTTTGCGACGTTTTTCTTTTTTTCGGTCTATTGCCCATTCCGAGGTTTTCTTCTCTATTTCATTTATTCATACAGGTCACTGTACATCGATTTGACCTTATGCAAGCATTAGTTTCACCTATCTAAGGATATTTTGGATTTTGGCCTGTTAATGCCCAAAGTTTCATTATTTTCCGTATGTTTGAGAGTCTGTGTCAAATCCTGGGACTCTTCTTCCTCATTCTTCCGAGCTAGGCAGTCTATACGTGTGCGTATGTCTGTGTGTCAACTTGATTCGCTCATCAATGCAAGTTGGATATTACCGATTGGTTTATACTCTATCTATCTCCAATGAACCGAGAATAATGCAACTTTTACAGCGCCACTACGGCATCCATGGTCCAAGCAAGCAACAAGTCATCAAGAACAGAGGGATACATTGGCCCAACGCAAAATCAAATCAAATCAGTAAAGCTCCGACCCGCTCGAAAGTTATCTACTTGGGTACACAGGCCCGCAACTCAAATCAAAGTAGTAAAGCAAAAGTGTGGCTCAGTGGTAGCCCTCAATCGTCAAAATTGCCCTGGTCGTCGTTTGTGTCGTCCCTTTCTCTAGAAGCCGCCCTAGTCTGCCCTTGTATTTTCAATTTGTACATATGTGTTTAGCATACGTTATCGTTGCATATTGTATATCAAATGTCAAAAGCAGAAAAGTGCTTCAAATCAAATCAATCCAAAGCTGGAGGCTTTCAAATCAAATCAAATCAAATCAAACCAGTGTTGAGGCATTTCTATCGTCAGTGTTGTGGCATTGGCAAACCAAATCAAATCAGCGTTGAGGCCCATTCCCAACAGGCAGCCCATGTTGCCCTAATCCATGCTTCTATCCCGGTTCGCTATTTCCCCAAGTAGAGCCCATCCAACTCAAAATCAACGACGATCTATCCGTCCGAACTCAAAATCAACGACGATCTATCCGTCCAATTCAAATCAACGGCGATCTATCCGTCCGAACTCAAAATCAACGACGATCTATCCGTCCAATTAAAATCAACGACGATCTATCCGTTCAATTTCAAATCAACGACGATCTATCCGTCTAATTTCAAATCAATGACGATCTACCCATCCAAAATCAAATCAACGATGATCTGTCCGTCCAACTTCCAATTCGAACGATTGCACATCTTCCCAACAGTCTTATTGTTCTGTCTCGGATGGTCCTTGATAAGGAGATTGGCTCTGATTCCCAACAGATGGAATTTAACCTACCTGACGCGACCTACCCGTGATTGTTGGAACTATCCGTGCCATGGTTAGCTTTATCCTCAACGATGATCAGTCATGTCATCACCGACGATCAGCCATGTCGTCCTCTCACCGACAATCAGCCATGTCGTCCTCTCAACGATGATCAGCCATGTCATCACCGACGATCAGCCATGTCGTCCACTCAACGATGATCAGCCATATCATCACCGATGATCAGTCATGTCATCACCGACGATCAGCCATGTCGTCCTCTCACCGATGATCAGCCATGTCATCACCGACGATCAGCCATGTCGTCCACTCAACGATGATCAGCCATATCATCACCGATGATCAGTCATGTCATCACCGATGATCAGTCATGTCATCACCGACGATCAGCCATGTCGTCCTCTCACCGATGATCAGCCATGTCATCACCGACGATCAGTCATATCGTCCTCTCACCGATGATCAGTCATGTCATCACTGACGATCAGCCATGTCATCCTTTCAACGATGATCAGCCATGTCATCACCGACGATCAGCCATGTCGTCCTCTCACCGACGATCAGCCATGTCGTCCTCTCAACGATGATCAGCCATGTCATCACCGACGATCAGCCATGTCGTCCACTCAATGATGATCAGCCATGTCATCACCGACGATCAGCCATGTCGTCTATTTCAACGATGGTCAGTCATGTCATCACCCCGATCAACGGCGATCAGAATATTGCCCGCGTTCACCCCGATCAACGGCGATCAGAATATTGCTCGCGTTCACCCCGATCAACGGCGATCAGAATATTGCCCGCGTTCACCCCGATCAAACAGCGATCAGAATATTGCCCGCGTTCACCCCGATCAACGGCGATCAGAATATTACCCGCATTCACCCCGATCAACGGCGATCAGAATATCGTTCGCGTTCACCCCCTCAACAACAATCAGAATATCGTCCGATCGATCCACGACGACGGTCTGCCCGTCCAATCAGTCTACAACACCGTTCGCCTATCCTAGTCCACATCGGTCTACAAGTAGCGCATCGTCCAACAGTCTTATTGCTCTGTCTCGGATGGTCCATGATAAGGAGATTGGCTCTGATTCCCAACATATGGAATTTAACCTACCTGACGCGACCTACCCGTGATTTGTTGGAACTCTTTGTGACGAAGAAGGTTTGGTCCCCAACAGCGTTCATCGTTCCACAATTAAACCATTTCCAGTCCAAATTCAAATCAACGGCGGTCCGTCCGTCCAATCTCAAATCAACGATGGTCTGTCCGTCCAACTTCAAAATCAACGACGGTTTGTTCGTCCAACTTCAAAATCAACGACGGTCTGTCCGTCCAAAGTCAAATCAACGACGGTCTGTCCGTCCAACTTCCGATTCAACCGTTAGCGCATCTTCTAGCAGTCTTATTGCTCTGTCTCGGATGGTCCCTGATAAGGAGATTGGCTCTGTTTCCCAACAGATGGAATTTAACCTACCTGACGCGACTTACCCGTGATTGTTGGAATTCTTCGTGCCGAAGAAGGTTTGATCCCCAGCGGTAATGATTTATCCGCAGCTGATTATTCCCCAGGAGAGTCCGCCTCAGCATTCAATGATGGTCCACCCATCCCTATTTCTCAACAGAGTTCAAACTCTCTTCCAACGATCTTCAGATGGTCCGCCCATCTTCAATCTCTCAATGGACGGTACTTTTAAATACATGTCCGCATTTTCTATTTCTTCAGGATAGCCTTGAGAGGGTGTCTAGAAACCTTTGACGTTACTTGTACCAAAACAATGGTGCTCCAAGTGCCGTCAAAGGGGGGCTACTGTAGACACCCTATTTTGGACTTTCCAGAATAGTTTATTTACGGTCTTTGATTCCCCAATGATGATTAAGGTCAAGAACATCCCGAGTTTGTTAAAGAGTTTGAGCTTTGAGCGTCCTGAACCTCATCCGAACCCTTTTCAAACCCTTGTCGAACCCTCAAGCCAGAACCAAATGGCCTCAGCAAAACCCTACTGGAATACGTTGGTTCTTGACTAGCGTGCGCAGGAAGCACTGCCACGTGTCAGTCATCGCCAGTTACTGGCGCACGCCACTCAACAAGGGGCGTACGCCAGTCAATGCTAGTCAAATCAACCTTTTTCAGCCAGACGCGCGGGAGTTTTTGTAACCACCTGACGTCAGCTACAGCCCCCCTGATGATTATATCGGCCAGAGCTGTTCCCCCCTCTCTCCTACACCCTCCATCAACTAGTCCCATGCATTTAATGCATGGGAGGCTCCTCCAAGCTCCACCACCCCAAACAGCCCTTAAGGGGCCAACTGATCTCAGTCCTCTCCCTCCATAAATACCCCCCTTGCATTCATTTGCAAGGGGTTAGCACCATTAAGAGCTCAAGTCTCCTTGTCCTCTTCCCCTTCATTCCCTCCTTTGCTTCCTTTCTCTTCCATAGAAAGAGCAAGTAAGGGAAACACTCACCTTAGTCCATAACACCCCTACATCCATCTCTCAAACCTCAAATCCCAAGTTCAAGCCCAAGCTCTTCATCAAACTCACAAGCAAAAGGTATACCACCTTTGCTTTCTGTCTTCTGTTCTAACCCCTGAGGGGGGCTAGTAGGGGCTGGTAATCTATACCAGTCCTGGCCCTAATGCTGGCAAGGTTTCAAAACCGTATGCAGTGATCAGTGGCGCACGCCAGTAGTTTGAGCCGTACGCCAGTCATGGTAGTATGTGCAAAACTAGCGTGGGGATCATGGATCATTGTTTTATTGCTTTATTTATGTTCTGATCACCCTGATGCATGCTAAAACCAAACTTTTGCTTACTGTATTTTAGAACTGCTTTCTCTTCCATCTGTATCTTAGTGTAGTCTGGCCTCTGGGAGCCTTCTGGTCATGATCCAGAGCCCAGATGGTGCAAAGCCAAAGCATTGGAGCAAAGTGACAACTGGCGTACAGCCATACACTACTGGCGTACGGTAGTAGTCTAGCATCCAGTGGCTTGGCCCTTGCATGGATCTTCTATCTAGGCCTGTGATCATTCTCCCCTCACTGTTTAAGGGATTTTCTGTTCATTTGGTGGCTTCTTGGCCCTTTAATCTCTCTGTAATAGCTTAGTAATCTATATCAACTGCGTGGTTTGTCCTGGGTGTGCACTGGTCCCTTCCAGAGCCCAGAGGGTTGATAAGAGAAGCTGTGAACTTGAGTTTACCGGCGCACGCCAGTTGTGGTGTGGCGCACGCAGGTCAGGGCTGCATGCAGTGGCTTGGCCAGTGCATGCAGGCTTGCTTCTGTGTGCACCACTGCACAGTTAGTGTGCTCTAGTCTGTTCAAAATGTTCACAGTAGCTTGTTCTCAATCTATTATATTTGCTTAGATCAAACATCTATCATCCATAAATATTTAGTCACATATTTGTACATAAACTGCAAACGTGTTACTGTTTTAACCCCCATTAACTGTTCCCCCGCCCTATTTGGCTAAGAAAATGATCAAACAAAGAGAGAAATGCAAATGTTTTATAAAATGCCTGAGTAGAGACCGATCTCCGGATTGGGCGAGAGGGGGTGCCATAAAACCCTTCCCCTCTCGTAACCTGGCTCCCGAACCTCAGATTTCAAAGGTGGCGACGGACCAGTCTACAAGCCTTTTTCAAACTCAAACAAGCGTGATCCAAACGTTTTCAAAAGCACGGTTTCTTGGGTACTCTCCGCAAAACCCGAATGGCGACTCTCTGAACTGCGAAGCGCTTCGCCGCACTTTCCGCGAGAAGGGCGCACCCGAAATTTTATGCCTAAAACATGGGATTTTTGGGGCGTGTGCCCACACTCCTCACCCGAGGAAGGCGTAAGAAAACACCACAGGGACAGGTACGAGAGACCTGATAATGATTGGAACAGAGCAGTGACCCACGAATCAAAAAAGCGAGAAGATGGGTCTATGACTGCACGAGAAGCAGCGAGACGGGCCCTGAGTAATATAGCAGCATCACCTTTTTCAAAAAGGCTACAGGATGCGCGCTTGTCGAGCAGAGTGAAGCATGGGACGTTCGTACTTTACGAGACAAATGCGGATCCCGTTGCTCACATACAACATTACCAACAGGCCATGTTCATGCATAATGGGGATGATGCCATTATGTGTAAAATGTTTCCCTCAAGCTTGGGAAAAGTGGCCTTATCATGGTTCCATAAGTTGGAACCACGTTCCATTCAAGGATGGACGCAGTTAGCAGAAGAGTTCACTGCTCTGTTCTTGACGAGTAGAAAGGCTCCCAAGACATTCGAAAGTCTCTCAATGATGAAGCAGGAGGACAATGAGCCGATCAGAGACTACGCAAAGAAATACTAGGAGACCTTCAATGAGATAGATAGTTGCAGTGAGGAGTATGCGATTGCTACCTTCAAAACTGGCCTGCCTGTTCGGGGCGAGTTACGCCGGTCATTGAATAAACATCCTATGGCATCATTGGCAAGGCTAATGGAGCGTATCGAACAACACGCAAGAATGGAGGATGACATACTCCGGGAGTAAGGCAGAGTTGTTGCCGAACAGCCAAAAACTCCAGCAAAGAAGGTGGATAAGCCAGAGCCCAAGACCTATAGGAAAGAATATGGGCAAGCTAAGAAAGCGCCTTACAAGGAAAAGCAAGCACCTGATCCTAAGTCGTTCTTTTCAATAACCACGGTTTGGAAAGAACCAATCTATAGGATTCTTTATCGAATAAAGAATCAGCCTTTCTTCAAATGGCCCCCAAGTCTAGGTGGAGATAAGGAAGCAAAACATGCTACGAATCAGCACTGCAGTTACCACAAGGATTGGGGTCATATGACAGAGGATTGTGAGATGTACAAGAGACATCTCGACGATTTGGTCTCTCGTGGTTATCTTAAGGAATTCATTCAGGAGGATCCCAAAGATAAAGGGAAAACAATGGAGTTGGATTACGAGCAGAATCCTAGGGGGGTAATCCATATGATACATGGATTGGCCACACCTTATACGAGAAATGAGGTGAGACTGCTGCAGAGGCAGGTCAAGCATGACCTGTATGTTATGCGTGTGGGGAACAAAAGAGGGCGAGATAATGACATGCCCAACGATGTTATAGTCTTTACAGATGAGGATCTGGGAGAGGTTCAGGTGCCCCACAACGATGCATTAGTCATAACCCTACGAATTGGGGAATATGACATTGAGAGAATCCTGGTAGACTCAGGGAGCTGTACAGAGGTGTTGTACTACGACGCATTCAAAAGGTTGGGGTTGAAGCAGACAGATTTGGAACAATCTATCACACCTTTGGTCGGATTTGGTGCAAGTGCAGTATGGCCCCTCGGAAAAGTGACGCTGCCTGTTCGGGCGGGGACAGTGGTCCTAAGGACAGACTTCTTGGTCGTGGACGTACCATCCTCCTATAATGCAATTATAGGAGGGACTTGGTTACATAAAATGAGGGCTGTTTCTTCTACATATCACCAGATGGTGAAATTCCCAGGGTCCGACGGGATCGAGAAGATAAGGGGAAATCAAAAGTCAGCACAACAGTGCTTAATTTCCATCATCAAGAAAGTTCCAAAGGCCCATCAAGTTCATACAGTAGAGGTACCAGATCAACCAACTGTTGAGGATGTTGGAAGAGATCCAGCAGAAAAAGTAGTGGAAGGCCTAAAGAAAATACAGATCAACGAAACTAATCCCGAGAGGTATTTTCTAATTGGGGAGTCACTGCCGGATGAGGAAGAGTCCGAATTGGTAGGTTTCTTGAAAGAACATGTTGATGTATTTGCATGGGTAACGGAGGAGATGCCTGGAGTGGATGCAGATGTGATCTGCCACCACCTGAATGTTGACCCGCAACATAAGCCCGTTATTCAGAAGAAAAGAAGGGCAGCAGTACAGCATGTCGACGCTGTTATCGAAGAGGTGGATCATTTGCTAGAGGCCAAAGCAATACGAGAAGTCTATTACCCAGAGTGGCTGTCCAACACTGTGGTCGTGAAGAAGAAGAATGGGAAATGGCGTGTCTGTGTAGACTTCACAGACTTGAATAAAGCTTGTCCTAAGGATAGCTTCCCTCTCCCAAGGATTGATCAGTTGGTTGATGCCACTGCTAGGTATGAGCGGATGAGTTTCCTCGACGCATATCGAGGATATCATCAGATTGCCATGTTTGGGCCGGATCAAGAAAAGACTTCTTTCATTACACCACGAGGGTTGTACTGTTACAGTGTTATGCCTTTTGGGCTGAGGAACGCAGGAGCAACTTACCAGAGGCTGGCAACAATAATGTTCAAGAAACTTCTTGAACAAACTATGGAGGTATACATAGACGACATGGTGGTCAAAAGCAAGACCCGACAAGGGCACATTCTGTTCTTGAAAGAAGCTTTTGGAATTTTGAGGAAGTACAAGTTGAAACTCAATGCCTCGAAATGTGCGTTTGGAGTTGGCTCTGGAAAATTCCTGGGCCACCTGGTGACCCTGAGAGGAATCAAAGCAAATCCTGATCAGATAACGGCCTTACAGAAGCTCCAAAGTCCTAAGACTACGAAAGAAGTCCGGAGGCTGACTGGGATGGCTGCGGCCCTAAACAGGTTCATTAGACGTTCAAGTGATAAATGTAGGCCTTTCTTCCAGTTGCTCAAGAAAAGAGAAGGGTTCGAATGGGGAGCAAAATGTGAGCAGGCATTCCAGGACTTGAAGAAATATTTGGCTCAAGCCCCCCTCTTGTCGACTCCAGACCCAGGTGAGATTTTGATTTTATATCTAGCAGTTTTTGAACATGCTGTGAGTGCGGTTCTGTTAAGGGACAAGGGACCCGAACAGATCCCAGTTTATTATGTGAGTAAAACACTTCTGGACGCAGAAACGAGGTATCTGCCCCTTGAGAAGCTGGTCCTTGCCTTAAGGACAGCAACACAAAAACTGCCCCATTATTTCCAGAGCCACAGAGTTTCCATTAAGATCACTGCTACGAAAGGCAGATTTCTCTGGACGGATCTCAACTTGGTCAGTTGAGTTAAGTCAATATGATATTGACTTCCAACCGCGCACTGTAATCAAAGGCCAAGTGTTGACTGATTTTGTGGCAGAATTTTCACCAACCGTAGTACCTTAGCCTCCTGCGAGACAAGAGCAGAAAGTTGGACTATTGAAGAGGAAAGGAAAGGCTCCTGCCGAACAGGACCCTTTAGAGTGGAAACTGTTTGTTGACGGTTCTGCTTGCAACACTGGGTCAGGTATTGGTATTGTTTTGTTCCCTCCCGGAGGGGTTATGTTGGAACAATCTGTTCGGCTTGGCTTTAGTGCATCGAATAATGTAGCAGAGTACGAGGCTCTCCTGGTTGGCTTGAACAGTGCAAAATCTCTGAAGGTTAAGAGAATCAGGGTTTATTGTGATTCGCAACTGGTGGTAAACCAACTGTCCGGCGAGTATGAAGCTCGAAATGAGAAGATGGCAGCCTACGTGGAGGCGGCCAGAGGTTTGCTAAACACTTTCGAAAGAGTATGTATAGAACAGATAAGCTCTGGGCAGAATTCTCATGCAGATTCTTTGGCTTGGTTGGCAGCAGCTATCCCAACTGAATTCAAACGAAAGGTAGCAGTTGACTACTTGGCCGAGCCGAGCATCGGGAGAAGTGTGGACTTGATCCTGGACGTGAACCAAGGACCAAGTTGGATGGATCCAATCATAGAGTTTTTACGAGATGAAAAACTCCCTTCAGATAAAAAGGAGGCACACAAGATCAAAACCAAGTGTGCAAGGTTTTGGCTGTCCCCCGAAGGGAAGTTGTATAAGAAATCCTTTACTGGACCATATCTGCTTTGTGTACACCCCGAGATGGTGCAGTAGTTCCTCCACGGGATACACGAGGGAACATGTGGAAGCCATGCTGGGGGCAGATCTATTGCCCACCGAGCAATTCCCAAGGGTATTGGTGGCCGCACATGCAGGAGGATGCCAAGGTCTATGTTAAGATTTGTGAGAAATGCCAGAAGTTCTCACCTATGATAAAGACACCGGCCGAGGATCTGGTACCCTTAACTAGCCCTTGGCCATTTGCCCAGTGGGGAATGGACATCGTGGGTCCACTCCATAAAGCAACAGGAAATCGAAAGTTCCTGTTAGTGGCCACTGACTACTTCACCAAGTGGATTGAAGCAGAACCCTTGGCTAAAATCACTGAACCTATGATAGAAAGGTTTGTGTGGAAAAGTATTATCACTCGATTTGGAGTTCCTTACTCTTTGATCACAGATAATGGGGCACAGTTTCAGAAAAAGTTCAAGACATTCTGTTCCCAGTATGGGATAAGGAACTATTACTCAACCCCTGCTTACCCTCAGAGCAATGGACAAGCAGAAGCTTCCAACAAAACCATTCTTGATGGGATCAAGAAGAGGCTAGACAAGGCAAAAGGCAAGTGGCCTGATGAACTGCCCCTGGTGTTGTGGGCCCACCGAACAACGCCTAGGAGGTCTATGGGAGAGACCCCCTATTCATTAGCGTATGGTACAGAGGCAGTCATACCCCTGGAAGTTGGACTTCCAACCAATAGGACTGCATTGGTTGAAAGTGGGGGGAATGACAGGGCCTTAGAAATTGAGCTTGATCTGGCCGAAGAGAGGAGAGAAAGGGCCCTGGTCCACCTGGCCTCGTACCAGGAACAGCTAATGAGAGGCTACAACAAACATGTCCACCCTCGAGAATTTGGCATTGGAGACCTTGTGCTTCGGAAAGTACTTGGCAATACCAAAGTGGCTAATGAGGGAAAGCTTGGAGCTAATTGGGAAGGTCCATATCGAGTGACTGAAATTGTGGGCATTGGAGCTTATAGGTTGGCAGACCTGGACGGGAACCCGGTGCCAAGGCCTTGGAATGTCCACAATTTGAGAAAGTTCTTTGTTTAAAAGACTTGATTTGTTTTTAATTCTGTTTTAGGATTATGTTATTTTGTGGGGATTACGAAGAAAATTCCTTTGTTTTAATTCTGTTTTAGGATTATGGTTGCGTGGGATTACGAAGATAATTCCTTTGTTTTTTAATTCTGTTTTAGGATTATGTTATTGTGTGGGGATTACGAAGAAAATCCCTTTGTTTTTTAGTTGCAAGGAGTACGCCTAACGACCCCTTGAGTTTGAGAATTATGAATAAAAAAATTATGTTTTCACAACATATTTGATTTTTCAGAAATTTTGTTTCCTCCGATATATGGCTGTTTTTTGACTTATGAATCCGAAAAATGGCCAAACTGTCCCCTCCTTCGTATTGGGGAGCAGGTAATTGGTATGAATGTTTTAGACGTACGAAAATACGTGCCAACAATATAAGTACGATAAAACTTAAAAAATCTGTTTCAAGTACGAGAAACTTGAATAAAGTACGAAATACTTGTTTAAACAAATTGCTAAGTACGATAAAACTTAGCAATCTGTTTCAAAGTACGAAAAACTTAGAATAGGTACGAAATACCTTATAGCATAGAAAAGAAACTGGTATGCATGAATCAATAAGTACGAGAAACTTAGAGGTCCTTTTAAGTACGAGAAACTTAATTTCCCATTTAAGCATGAGAAACTTAAATGAATTCCAAAGTACGAAACACTTGGGGAATAAGACATAACGAAATTTTGTCTAAACATGTTATTAATCAGATACATGGATTCCTTTTTGAGTATGATAAAACTCAAAATTACGAGCAAGAACGATAAACTTGTCTCTTTTTCAAGTCCGAAATCACTTGACAGTAAAATTATGGAACCCAATTAAAGTACGGAATACTTAAGTACGAAATGCTTACACGGTTTACTAAGAAGCAACATAACGAATACACTTGGGAGTTTTGTCCAAATATGTGGAACTTGGGGAGCATACGAAAATGCGTAGACTTATCTAAGTATGAATAAACTTAGGAATATTACCAAGTACATGACAAATCAAACACCCAACCTGTACGAGAAACTGACTAAGTATGAAAGACTTAGCAAATGGAAATGAACGTCTGGCCACGAAGGGCCACCTACAATATTCAAAAAGCCACGAAAGGGCCGAACAAACCAATGTAATGCCACGAAGGGCCGAATACCTGTGTTAAAAGTATGTTAAAATGTACTGATGCCACGCAGGGCCGAGAATCATGGCCGCACAGGACCTCCAAAAAACAATAAGCTGTTGCAAATTGTTAATCAGGGAGTTTGGAAAGGATTACCAAGCTCAGTCCAGGTTCTGGATCTCCGGGGAAATATTGCTCGGAACTTCCGTAGTAGTATCACCCCCAGTTGTCTGCTCCTCCAGGTTGATGGGATCAGTTGATGCCTCCTCAATATGTTGTTGCTCAGGATTAGCATCATGAGACTCAACCGGGACATTCTGAGACTCCATGTGTATCTCCTCATCTGCGTCAGCAAAGTCGTCAATTTGCTCCTCAATATCATCTAGAGGGGGCTCCTCGGAATCATGAGATTGCTGGGGACGTCTGCTGGGCAAATCGTTGTCTGTCCAAAGGTTGGAATCTTCAGGGGCTCCCACTTTTGTCAGGCATGTCTCCCAGCACACGCTCCAAATCTGGTCCTGGATACTAGGCATCTGCTCCACATAGCTTGCTGTAGCAGCATCAAACCCTTTCTTAAATCCGTCGTCATGACCTGCCTTTTTTGTGCTGTCAATTTCGGACAGCGCCTGGCGAAGGTTTTCTTCAGCAGCACCCAGCTTCACGTTCATCCCATCAGCTTCCAGTTTGGCTTTGTCTCTCTCCCTTTCCACCCTTGTGACTGATCGAATCAGACGTGTGTTCTCATTCATCAGTCTGATTCTTTCAGCATCTGCTTCCTGAAACCTTTGTCCCAAGGTAACCATCTTTTGGATAAACTAAAAGAACAACCAAAGAATTCTTTAGTGTGCAGATAAGAAATTATGTACCTCAAAAATGGTGCAACAAGAGTTGGAAGAAATAAATAAAATTACCTTGATTCCACTAACAAGACCAGTGGAAACGAGCCGATCAGAAGTAGTTGAGGACTCCTTCTGCATATCCAGGGGAAGCAGCAGACTTTGAGCAAGGGCCAATGCGGTCTCCGATGAGCTCGCACTGTCCCCAACGTTCACTGGGCGGTCCCCCCTCACGACTCGAGGGGCCCAGGCCTCGTGGACAACCTGGGTGACCGATGAGGGAGTCTCCAGATTTGGTGCAGGAGTTTGTGTGTCAGAAGCCCCGGCTTCCTGATGCCTTGGGCGTTTGTCCCGATGGGCATCAGAAGCCTCAAGGGAACCATCTTGTTCCCGAGGAGAGGAGGACGATTGAGGTCCAGGCCCTCTGGTACGACGAGGTGCTAGAGGGGCAAGGCCAGTGGAGGCCGCCCTGCCCGGGGCACCGCGTCCCCGAGGAGAAATGGTAAGCAGGGTGCTGAGATTAAGGGGTTGATGAGACATGGTACCTGAAACTGGTGGGGATGGAGAGTATCCTGCTGAGGATGATTGACTGGTGTCTTGTTGAATGACTGATTGTTCGGGCTGTTGCTGGATGGGCTCCTGATGACGAGAGGACCTTCTTAGATTTAAGCGAGGAAGAGGGATCCCTTCAGAGATTGGAACCTCTCCTGGCTGTCCGGCGACTGTTACCCCAGCACCCGGCCTCGAACTCCTGGATGGGGGAGCAGTCGAGGTGGATGCACCGCTGGTACTTGGGTTCGCAAGTCTCCTATCAATGAATCCCCTGTAGGCTGGATCGTAGCCTAGTAAAACACTTGCGTCACGCCCTCGTCCAGCAGTGCGTGTACCTGGAACCCCTTTGTACTTTAGAACTGTGTTGATGTCCCCGTTCTGGATGTAGCTGGGTTCCCTGGATGGACGTTTGTTGGCGTTTTCGGCTGAAACAACAAAACAAATGAAACCCTTAGTAGGACAGCTTCAGTATAAAAGGAAAAAATGATTGAACTTAAAAGAGCAGAAAGTAGAAGCGTACGTGGGAAGCCCCATTCGTGGGGAACGTGGACACCCACCACTTGACCATCTTCCCCCATGGGCTCGAAAGCTCCAGTTACGTAGAGGAAGTCCATCTCGTGGTCCCGAGCAGAGTCTGTCAGGTTAAGCACGAAACGCTTCTCTGCCTTTCTCACTTTTAGATAGTAAGTATTGTATTCTCGATTCAATACAATGCTATACCACCACTGGATATCCCAGATTCCTAAATTGGTCCCCAGGATTTTGTTCAAAGCTACAACCCCCATTACTAATCTGAAAAAATTAGTAGACACTTGCATGGGATTGAGTCGATACCAATTAAGAGTTCGACGAAGTAGTGGGTCGAGGGGGAAACGAACTCCACCCTCAACAATAGCCACGATTGGGATACACGTTCTATCCCATTTGCAGGCATTTCTAATCGCACCTAGAGGGGCGAGTTCTAAACCAACAGTTTCTGGTATGTTGTATTTAGTCCTAAACGCCGCCATTGCAGCGGGTGTCTCGCAGAGTTTTCTGAATTTTCCTGGCTTAACGCCACTATCAGCTTCATCCGCCATGGATGAACCGGAGGAATACTAAAACTGAAATCTGGAAATAGGGACGAAAACCCTAGATGAGGAAGAAACTGGGAACGAGAATCTCAGAATAAAAACGAAAACAGAGTAGAAATAAGAGTCTTACGAAGGTGTTTTCGAAGAACGATCGAGCCTGCAGACGGCGGCAATGGCGGAATGAAGAGGAGGGGATTCGCCTGGTTTAGGAGAGAGAAAGACCAGAGTTTTGAGTTTTCTTTGGGGAAAAACAAAAAAAGATGCCTTTTTTGGGTTTAAGAGTGAGAAACGGAGACGAAACGTCTCTTCTAAACGACGTTATAAGAAAAGTAACGGCCACAGGAGGTGGATGGCTAACGTGCAAACGGCGTTTGGCCAAAACATCAGTTCGAATTTAATGCGAGGTGTACGAGACACGCCACGTGGAGTCATTATTTCGAGAAAATTATGACTAAACCGCCAAAAGACATCAATGGGAGCCCAATGGCTATATCTGCACGGGATCTGGCTTGTTCGGCCTTAAGACCATTCTTTGAGCTTTACTCATCATCTTCGAAACAGTAGTAATGAGCAAAAGCTGGGGAGCAATTGTAGGGAGGTGTTCCCGAACAGGTATAGAAAGGGCCGAACACGTGATGTGCCAGATCCGTGTAATGAGGAAAGTGATATGGGACCCCATATAAGATGAACGGCGGTGGTAAGGTCCGGTGCTACGAGAAGGCACCGGATTAGACGATCTGTTCGGCTGGGATAAGCCGGTGACATGAGAAGTCATTAGTTGATACATTCTGTTCGGCTTAGATGGGCCAGTGGCATGAGAAGTCATTTACTTGTGCAGTCTGTTCGGTAGGGGCATATGCCGAACAGATGGAGTTACTTGATGAAACGTTGTCTTAAGAGATAAGGCAATAGGGGTGTTCTGTAAGACGAACCCGATACACAGTAAAGATGAGTAAAGAAACAGTCCTATCAAGGGATGAGTTCTATGGCGAGAAGAGACCCTATGAGGAAGGTATCTCGGTTGATTGGGCAAAGAGATCCCCAAGAGAGCCAGGGGTCCTATACGAGGCAGGAGACCTGGGCAACAAGGATGCTTGGAAAGCAAGCATGCTCACATCTATAAATACGAGGTAAACCTGGAGGAAAAAGGTACGCAATAAGTTGCATTCATTCTACACTTTCCTACTGATAATTAGGGTTTTGATACAGTACGAGATACTAACTTAGGCATCGGAGGGCCTTTGCCACGAGAGGCAGAGGTGCGCTCACCCCTTGTCTGTTTTACAGGCTAGGGTTCAGGCGAAGGTATTAGGGTTCCAGTTGGACAGCACGTAAAGGAAGGAGATTCAGCGATGTTCTAGGTACCATCTGTTTTTCTCCACCTACAGTTCCAGCCGACGAAAGGGCACGCCTGTATTAATGGGCACCCTTAAACCAGCCAACTGACCTCGGAAATCGAAGGGGTGCATGGAAATTCGAAACACCGCGCGCCATACTGAAGGCCTGCACGGCATTATGGCTCCAGAGGATTAAATTTGTTTTCTCGGAAATTGGTCAACCTAGCCACCAAAATCATCTCAGAAATCAAATACTTCAGCCGTCTTGCAGCAGAAATCTTTTAGAACGACGTAAATTAATTATGGGATTATTTGATTCTCGTCCCCCGGGACTCGCAAAGTTTCCCGTCCCCCGAGGACTCGCCGTATTCGCCGAATTCGCCTTACTCGTCTCAAATCAAGTTTCGCCTCCCGAAGGCTTGTCTCAAATCAAATTTCGCCTCCCGGGGGCTTGTCTCAAATCAAATTTCGTCTCTCGAGGGCTCATCTCAAATCAAATTTCACCTCCCGAGGGCTCGTCTCAAATCAAATTTCGCCTCCCGAGGGCTCGTCTCGAACTCTTGTCTCAAATTTTTAGCCTCCTGAAGGCTCGCTTTACATTTTTCACGACACCCTCAATCTTCTCAAAGTCTACTGCATGGTTTTACTTATTGTTCTCCGGGACTTGTTTCGCTTACACTGTCCCAATTGAACTACGTTGGTCTGATCCCTACAAACAGGGTACGTAGGCAGCTCCACGAGCGCGACCACCATTGTCATTTACTTGCATTTTCGAGTATTTTGTCTCTGTTCAAAGACTTTAGAGCAACGGATAGGGGTGCCTATTCTTTAAGCATCACTCATATCAAATCAATGATATCCGAGTTACGTTAAAGAGGGACTACTGTAGACACCCCAATCCGGACCTCGAAGGGTCTTTGTCCACCCCGATGATGAAATAAAGGAAACGGAACCTTTGCGAGCTTGAATGAAGAATTCCTTCAGCCCCAAACAGATCCTCAGCCCAGATGAACCATCAGCCCCAAAACAAACCCAAAAACCCAAAAGCCCAGAGAAAGCCCAAAAGCCCTGGAGTGAACATATAATGCCGCACGTGACACCTCTACACCGCACGGCGTATCAAAATTCATTACGCCGCACGCGATCATGAGGTTAGCCGCACGGCATTTTGGGTAAAGTTCTGACTGGCTCAGAAAGCTGTCGGCAACGCCTATTTGAGCCACAGCTGCAAAACGGCTCAGCCGAAAGCACACTTCTGCCCCGCCCAGAAAATACCTCCAACATTTGAAATTCAAAGTCCATGGCTCTTGCCTATAAATACACCCCTCCACTCAAGGGAAAAAGGCCCTTGATCACTATTATACCCTTTCTCTCTCTTCTTGTTTTCACACCCATTTCTCATTTCCAAGTCTTGAGAATGTTGCTTCCAAAAGACATTCTCTAGGCCTTTTACTCCATTTTTTCCTCACCATTAAAGTTAGTTCCTTACTAACTTTGAGACCCAAACCACCCATCTACTACACATACCCATACTTCTCTTTTCTTTTCCAACCTTGCCGATGTCCATCCACCGTCATCAATCTTCATTCAAGCTCAAGATCAAAGGTAAAAAACCAAGTTTCCTTGGGCTAGGCTCTGCCCTGGCCCTAAGGGGACTCTTCTATCCTCAGGTCTAATCCTTTTGGTTAGGATCTGACCCAAAAATCATTTTTACAAAACAAAACTAGTTTTCTGTGCTGGGTACGCTACGCCGCGCGGCGCTTTGAAGCGTCGCACGGCATAGTGGGCCCACACGCACGGCATTTCAGTTAGCTACTGTTTTTTTGTTCAAACTGTCTGGATCGCGATCGTCTGTTGATGGATCTGTTTCTGCATACCAAAAGCAGTCTCGGAATGAGACCACATCTACAAGCCATGTTTTAGGCTCTATAAATCTTTTCAAATGAATAAATGTATCCAAAATGGCTTTCTACTCGTGGCTTGGAAGAATGGTACAGTTCTGAGATGATCTGATGGCTGTGAGCTTTCTGAAATTTTAAAAATAACACCGTGCATTAGACTGGGTATGCCGTGCGAGGCTTTGTAAAATGGCAAAAGTTTGATGACAGGGGCAGAACCACGCACGGCATATCAGAAGGCCGCGCGTCATAAAGTGGTATGCCGTGGGACAGAAGATGGTGATCCAGACAGCTTGTTTATACGTTTTTCTTATTTATATTATCATCACAACATCCTTTATCATTTCTGTACAGAAAGCACCACTAGCACGACAATGTGATACGCTCTATCTTGTTCCCCTTTCCCCTATGTGTTTTTAAGGTTTTCCGAATGGTATTAAATCCCCCCATTTAAAATACTTAGGAGAGACCGGTTTTTGCCGGGCGAGCGGGGTGCTTTTTCAACAAAACCTTCCCCGCGCGTAACATGGCTCCCGGATCCAAAATCTCAACGGTTTCGCTAGATCAAAAGTCTTTTCCTTTTCCAAACAAACTCTCAATTTCTCGGATCATCCATCTCAAAAATCCGGGTGGCGACTCTTCGAACGCGCCGGGCACGGGAGCCCACCCTAAGCCTGCCCATAATCCTTTCTGTCTCTGTAGGTTTTGGGCTCTGGTTTTTCTGCTTTCTTTGCAAGACCCCTAGTCTGCTCGGTGACTATCTTTCCCTCTTCTCTCAGTATGTCATCTTCATTCCTGGCATGCTGCTCTATCCGTTCCATCAGCTTTGCCAGAGTACCAACCGGACTCATGTTCAAGGACTTGCGTAGCTCCCCCCGAACAGGTAGCCCAGTCTTAAACGTGGCTATTGCGTACTCCTCACTGCAACCTTCAATCTCGTTGAAAGTCTCCCAGTACTTCTTAGCCTAGTCTCTGATCGGCTCGTTCTCTCATTGCTTCATAACAGAGAGGCTCTCGAAAGTCTTTGGTGCTTTTCTGCTCGTCAGAAACCGAGCAGTGAATTCCTCGGCTAACTGCCTCCACCCTCGTATGGTGTTCGCCCCTAGCTTATGGAACCATGACAAAGCCACTTTCCCCAAACTCGATGGGAACATCTTGCACATAACTGCGTCATCCCCACTGTGCATGAACATTGCCTATTGGTAATGCTGTATGTGTGCCACGGGATCAGTGTTCGTTTCGTAAAGAATGAATGCTCCGTGCTTCACCTTGCTTGGCAGCTTTGCCTCCTGCAATCTCCTTGCAAAGGGGGAGGACGCTATGCTGCTGAGAGCTTTCCGTGCCGCTTCTCGTGCAGACATGGTGCCCTCCTCTCGCTCTCTGGTTCTCTTGGGAGCACTCATCTCCCAATCAGAATCAGGCCTCTCGTACCTATCCCTGTGATGCTTTCTGATCTCCCCCTCCTTGGGGGTATGGCTCATGTTCCTTCTTTTTTGTGAAGAGGCCCTTTTCCTTCCAGGACTGGTGCTCCTGCTCGTGCTTCTCCTTCTTCGTGAAGGAGCCTTCTTGTATTCTACCAGAGCCAGCCTATCTTCTCTGGAGTTCTTTCGTAAAAGTCCAGAGTCCTCTGGGTGCTCTAGTACCTGTTGTATCTCTCGAATCTCATGTTCTCATTTTCTGATTAAGCGAGCGAACTCCTCGATTTCCTGCCTTTTCCTGTCCAAGATATCCTCGTTGTCATGCACGATCCTTGAGTGTGCGACCGATTCTCTCGCACAGCGAGACTTGCTCCTTCTCGTGGACTCCGTGGCTGTCCTGCCCTCCCTATTCTTGGAGTCGCCGTGGACAGTCACGGGGTGGCCCTTACTCGCCGTCCTCTTGGCATGCCCTCCATCAGGCTTCTTCGGGGCCTCCGGTGGGGATTTATCTCCTCCCCCACCCAACTGGCTCTTTGGGTCGAGCGGTGTTTTTGGATCTTCTGCCATCGCGGTCGCTTTTCAAAGGGAACTCTTTCGTTTCCCACAGACGGCGCCAATTGTAAGTGCAGAAAAACTCAGGAGGCTTTTAACAGCACACAAACGTAACGGCTACTTCGTGCCTCACGCCGGAACCCTAGCACGTCGTCGGAATCCTTATCTGCAAAATAGAGAAGGGGTGAGCGCACCTTTGCCTCTCGTGGCAAAGGCCCTCCGATGCCTAAGTTAGTATCACGTACTAGCAGAGAAACCCTAATTATCAGTAGGTAAATAACTCGATTGCAATAGACTGCGTACCTTTCTCTCTAGGTTGTACCTCGTATTTATAGATTCATGGATGCTTGCCGCCCAAGTATCCGTGTTGCCCTAGGTTTCCTATCCCGTATAGGAAACCTATAATATTGTGGATTCTCGTTCCCTTATTAGTTTATTTCCTTAGTCGTTTTAAGACTCTTTCCATTACTGGCCGAACATCCCATTCCCGTTGGGTATCTCTTTTTGATCCTATTTTCTCGGGATCTCATTCCTTAACGGAGTATCCCTGTTCTGGAACCTTCTGGAACATTCCCCGTAAATGAGACTGTTTTCCCCAGAACTCTCCTGTTCGACCTTCTCATTGCCGAATAGACTACCTGGACCAACAGCTTCACATGTTGCTGGTCTAGGACCTCATACAGGATTTCTGGACCAATGTCTTCTCATGTCCCTAATCCATATCGCCGACCACCGTCTTGCACGACGACTGTCTTCATCGTATTTATACCATGGTCCCACGTACCACGTGTTCGGGCCTTATTTGCACCTTTTCGGGAATACCTCCCTACATTTATCAAGAGAAGATGTCACGGAACTTCCTATCAATCAAGCTAAGCATGAAGAAATGGATTCTCAGTCTGCCCCTCATTCAGCAATGGAGAACTCCTCTTCTAGTTCACAGACAAATACCCATTCAATGGCAACTCGTGCCCAGTCAAGAATTGTCAAGGCAAACCCAAAATATTCAGCAAAGGAATATGCACTTCTTTCCTATGATGTTCCAACTGAACCCAAAAGCATTAAATCTGCACTTCGCCAGCCAGGTTGGTTTGTTGCAATGGAAGAGGAAATGGCAGCTCTTCGCCGCAATGATACATGGGCGCTTGTACCTCGATCACTTGACATGAATGTTATCGGCTGCAAATGGGTGTATAAGACGAAGATACATTCAGATGGGTCGCTTAAACGGTTGAAAGCTCGCCTCGTGGCCAAAGGTTTCAGTCAGATCCCAGGAATTGATTTCATCGAGACCTTTTCCCCAGTTATTAAGCCGGCAACTATCCGAATCATTTTGACCATTGCTCTTTGTCAAAATTGGGACATACGCCAGATGGATGTAAAAAATGCATTTTTACATGGGCAAATTTCTGAAGTAGTGTATATGGAGCAGCCTCCTGGATTTGTTGATACGCTTAAGCCAAACCATGTCTGCAAGTTACATCGAGCCCTCTATGGACTTCGCCAAGCACCAAGTGTTAGAATTAAACAGACTATGTGTTAGAATTAAACAAAGCATCTACATGTCTTATGTTGAATAACTATGGGCCAGTCTCGCGGCTGGGCAGAGAGGGGTGCCTAACACCTTTCCCTTACTGTACTCTTGGCTCCCGTACCCAGAATCTCTATCTATTTTCCTAATTTTAATAAACTAGGTGGCAACTCTGTTTTGATGATAACCATTATCGTGTGGCGATGTTCCTAGCCATGGGAATGTCCACGATCCTGGTTTATGAAGCAAGCAACCAATCGAGCAAACAAACGTGATCAATCTGTATGGCGATGCCCCGCTTGGGAGGTGTCTACAGTTTTTGGCGACTCTGCTGGGGATTTGAGAGCCATAACCAGAAAGTTCAACATAAGACTAACACATGCCTTATTTAACTCATTTATCATATGCATCGAGCGGGCAACCTCGTTGAGTTCACCTGATACCCCGGCATGACACGGGCTATGTTAGGGGTTCCAGCAAACTCCACAGTCACTCGTACCTAGTGGTATATAAAAAGGGGAATCACCCAATCACCGCCTATGATGGGCTGGTGAAAGGACTGGTGCCCTTTGACAATGGAGCACCCTGAGACTACCTAAACCTTTCATGTGTTAGAAAGCCATCAAACTTATCAAATTAAGACAGGAACCTACAGGTTAGAAACCTACTTGCATTTACTTGCAAAAGTTCTTCCTCACACCCATTGTATATATGTATGTTGTGAAGTTTTCTTTTGCAGGTTAAACCTTAGGAATCTCTCTAAGTCAAATAAACAGTAGGTAAGATCAATCAATCTAACTATAACAAAAATCTTTCAGGAAAAATGATTGCATCACTATCCCCGTTTGATTCGCACTTTCAAGTTGTCACCAAGCTGTCTGGCCCGCTCCACTCTGCTGCTGAGGATTTCAACCCCTCCAAATATATCACTCCGGTAAATCAACCAAAGCCTATGGTAACCATCATTGAAGACAACCATGTCATGTTCGCTAGAACAATCTATGAAGAAGAAGTAGAAGACATGATTGAAGAAGAAGGGCTTCGCAGGGTCCCAATCTATTTTTATGACCCCTATGCACCTACCGACGACTATTGGCCAATAGACGAGGTCAATAACCTTGAAGCTGAGGAAGCAAAGGAAGAAGAGCCTGCTGACAATGACCCACTAGACGAAATATCACTAAACCTACTCTTTGATGAGGGGGTCACCAATAATGAAATAAGGGTGACCCACCCCGTCATAGATAGCTTTGGTAATTGGTGGGGCTTTGTTGGTACACGAAGGGTCGACAACAGCGACGAAGCGGAGGTTGAAGCTCAATTGGAAGAAATAACAGCAATAGCAAATCAAATGGCCCTCTAAGACTTGCAAGGTGACAATGACGAAAGTGCGAATCAAGGTGACAGTGAAGTGCTGATGATCAACCTTGGTGATGAAAAAGACTGCTCTGAACTGATTGTGGATGCTGAAGAAGGGGCTTACCCTAACTGGACCGTGGAACATACTCTAAAATACAAAATGAAAAGCGCTAATTCTGATCTTAGTTCCGATTCCGAATCCGACTCCGAATCAACTACGTCTGAGTTAAGCTTTTCATCTTTTGAAACTACTAAGTCTAGTAAGGAAAACCTAGTCAAAGCACCAAAGCATAACATTTACTTTGAATTTGACTCTGAAATGTCTTTTGACAATCTTAGCAATGAGAAGGAAGATTTAGAGTATTTCACTTGGCCTATAATCAATTGTATGGATTCTGACACACCAAATTTTGAGGAAGAAATTCCAAAAGAAATTCTAGAATTCATCGAGAGAGAAGAAGAAAGGCACGCTAAACCTTTTTCTGAGGAAATAATCACAGCAAACATAGGCTCTGAAAACGAGCCCAAAATGGTTAAAATTGGTACCACACTATCCTCCCAAGAAACTGAAAAACTAATCCTTTTGCTAAAAGAATACAAAGATGTTTTTGCCTGGTCTTACGAGGACATGCCTGGAATAGACCCTGAAATTGTTCAGCATAAAATTCCCCTTCATCCTGATGCAAAACCAGTTAAATAAAAACTGAGACGTATGCGCCCTGATTGGGTCTTAAAGATAAAAGAAGAAGTCACTAAACAAATCAACGCCGGTTTTCTCATAGTCACCAAATATCCACAATGGGTAGCTAACATCGTTCCCGTACCAAAGAAAACTGGAGGAATCAGGGTCTGTGTAGATTTTCGAGATCTCAACAAAGCCAATCCAAAGGATGACTTCCCATTACCCCACATAGACGAGCTAGTAGACAACACCGCAGGCCATGCATTGCTATCCTTCATGGATGGATTTTCTGGGTATAATCAAATCCTTTTGTCTCCTGAGGATAAAGAGAAAGCCACCTTCACTACACCTTGGGGAACCTACTGCTACCGAGTGATGCCATTCGGGTTAAAGAATGCTAGAGCCACTTACCAATGGATGGCAACAACACTACTGCACGACATGATGCATAAAGAGGTCGAGGTATATGTCAACGATATGATAGTCAAATCAAAGGAAAGGGAAGGACACTATGAAGCACTCCAAAAGTTCTTTGAGAGGATTAGGAATTACAAACTACGTCTTAATCCTCAAAAATGCACTTTTGGGGTAACGGCTGGAAAAATGTTGGGATTTCTCATCACTCAAAGAGGAATCGAGGTAGACCCTTCTAAGATACAGGCTATCATGGAAATATCACCACCTAGGACAGAAAAGGAAGTAAGGAGTTTCTTGGGGAAAGTACAATTCATCAGCAGGTTCATTTCCAAGCTCACAACTACCTGTGAACCTCTTTTCAAGCTACTGAAGAAAGGTACTGATTTTGAATGGAGCCAAGACTGTCAGCAAGCGTTTGAGGCAATCAAAGAATGTCTTCAGAATCCACCTGTACTGTCGCCACCCATCCCTAGGAAGCCATTGATTCTGTATCTCTCAGTAACAGACACATCCATGGGATGCATGTTAGCGCAAGAGAACGACGCCAAAGTAGAGTGCGCCATATACAACCTCAGCAAAAAAATGATGGACTATGAAACAAGGTACACTCCCCTCGGGAAAACCTGTTGGGGGCTAGTATGGGCCACAAAGAAACTAAGGCACTACCTGTTAGCACATCCGGTGGTGCTGGTTTCTCGCTTAGACCCAATCAAATATCTTTTCGAAAAGCCAGCACTTATTGGAAAACTAGCTAGGTGGTTATTGCTGCTAGCAGAATTCGACCTCAAATACTGTAGGTGGAGAAAAATAGATGGTACCTAGAACAACGCTGAATCTCCTTCCTTCACGTGGTGTCCAACCGGAACCCTAATACCTTCGCCTGAACCCTAACCTGTAAAACAGACAAGGGGTGAGCGCACCTCTGCCTCTCGTGGCAAAGGCCCTCCGATGCCTAAGTTAGTATCTCGTACTGTATCAAAAACCCTAATTATCAGTAGGAAAGTGTGGAATGAATGCAACTTATTGCATACCTTTTTCCTCTAGGTTTACCTTGTATTTATAATCATGAGTATGCTTGCTTTTCAAGCATCCTTGTTGCCCAGGTTCCCTGTTACGTATAGGAAGCCTGGCTCTTTTGGGAATCTCTTGCCCAATCAACCGAGATCCCTTCCTCATAGGGTCTCTTCTCACCATGGAACGAGTTCCTCGGTAGGACTGTTTCCTTACTTATCTTTACCGGATTCCGGGTTCTTCTTCTAGAACACTCCCACCACCTTATCTCTTAAGGCTACGTTCTATCAGATGATTCCATCTGTTCGGCACATGCTCCTATCGAACAAACTGTACCAACTAATGACTCCCCATGTCACTGGCCCACTTAAGCCGAACAGACTGTACCAACTAATGACTTCTCGTGTCACTGGGCCATCTCAGCCGAACAGACTGTCTAATCTGGTGTCTTCTTGGTGCACCGGATCTTTCCTCCGCCGTTCATCTTATATGGAGTCCCATATCACTTTCCTCATTACACGGATCCGGCATACCACGTGTTCGGCCACCATTTGTTTCTGTTCGGGAATACCTCCCTACAATTGCTCCTTAGCTTTTGCTTATCACTACTGCTCAGGAATGATGAGTAAAGCTCAAAGAATGAACTCAAGGCCGAACAGACTAGATCCCGTGCAGATATAGTCATTGGGCTCCCATTAATGTCTTTTGGCGGTTTAGTCATGATTTTCTCAAAATAATGACTCCACGTGGCGTGTTTCGTACACCTCTCATTTAATTCGGACTGTCATCTCGTCTAACGCCGTTAGGATGGCGTCCATCTAAATCCAGTTTGAACGTTACTTTTCATGTAACGGCGTTTAAGGGAAGACGTTCCGTCTTCACCTTTTCGCCCTTAAACCCCAAAAAAGGGATCTTTGTCAATTTCTTTTTCCAAAAAAGAAAACTTTGAACTTCCCCTTTCTCTTTCTCAGACCAGGCGAAACCATTCATCCCCAGTCCGCCATTGCCGCCGTCTGCAAACTCGGTCGTTTCTCATGAAAACACCTTCGTAAGATTCTCATTCCTACTTTGTTTTGCTTTTCATTCTGAGATTCTCGTTCCTAGGTTCTTCTTTGTCTAGGGTTTCGATCCCATTTCCAGATTTCATTCTGTTTTAGTGTTTTTTCGAGTTCATCCATGGCGGATGAGGCTGATAGTGGCCCTAAGCCAGGAAAATTTAGAAAGCTCTATGAAACCCCTGCTGCTATGGCGGCATTCAGGGCGGACTATAGAGTCCCTGCGAACGTTGGGCTCGAGCTCGCCCCATTAGGTGCAATCAGGGATGCTGGAACGTGGGATAGGCAGTGCATCCCTATCGTAGCTATTGTCGAGGGTGGGATTCATTTTCCCCTTGACCCCTTACTTCGTCGGGCCCTCAGTTGGTATAAACTTACCCCCATGCAAGTATCCACTAATTTTTTCAGATTAGTGATGGGAATTGTGGCCCTAAACAGAATTTTAGGCACCCAAATAGGTTTATGGGATATCCAATGGTGGTACAACATCGTGTTGAACCCAGAATACAACACCTACTATTTCAAAGTAAGGAGAGCAGAAAAGCGTCTCGTGCTTAACTTGCCAGATTCTGCTCGTGATCATGAAATGGACTTCCTGTATGTCACTGGTGCCTTCGAGCCATTCGGGGAAGATGGCCAAGTGGTGGGCTTCCATTGCCCCCACAAATGGGGCCACCCACGTATGCTCCTAATTCACTTCATTATGATTTACTGCTTTCATCTTTATTCCTTTGTGTAGCTAATTCATACTTGAATTTTGAATTTGTAGCGACTAACGCCAACAAGCGTCCCGGACGAGAGCCTAGCTACGTCCGAACAGCGGAAATCAACAGGATTCTAAAATACACTAGCGAGCCAGGTACCCGAACAGCCGGGAGGGGTCGTGACGCCAGCGTGCTTCTGGGCTACGATCCATCTTACAGGGGCTTTATAGACAGAAGGCTAGCCCATCCGAGCACCAACGCCGCTTCTACTTCGACTGCTCCCCAGCCTAGAAGCTCAAGGTCGAATGCTGGAGTAACTATTGCCGGCCAACTAGGTGAGGTACCAATTGCCGAAGGTGTCCCACTACCCCGGTTAGTTCTAAGAAGATCATCTCGCAGACGAGCTGTTTCTCCACAACAGCCCGAACAACCAGCCCCCTTACGAGATACCAATCGGTCTCCTTCTCCAGGATACTCTCGGTCACCTCAAGATTCATGTACTATGTCTTTCCAACCTCTCAAACTCAGCACCCTCCTTACCCTTCCTGCACGAGGATGAGGTTCCTCTGGCCGGGTGTCATCCACCGGTCAAGCTCCTCCTCCACCCCGCCGAAGCAGGGGGGGTTCAACACTATACTCATCCCCTCAGGAACAGGATGGTTCCCTTGAGGCTTCTGACGCCCATCGGGACAAACGCCCTAGGCACCAAGAAGCTGGGACCTCTCCTGCCCAAGCAGACGTGGCTGCCCTTGAAATCCCATCACCGATTATCTAGGTTACTCACGAGGCCTGGACCCCTCAACTCGTCAGAGGTGACCGGCCCGTGAACGTAGGGGATAGTGCCAGCTCATCGGAGACTGCACTGGCCGTTGCACAGGCACTGTTGCTGCCCGCGGACATGCAAAAAGAGGCCGCCTCTTCATCTGACCAGCTAGTAGCAACTGGGATAGCTAGTGGGATTAAGGTAAAATGTTACTCTCACAAGATTTTAGTACATTTCTCTCTTATGTACTAATTCCCCCTTGTTTTAATCCATTTCAGTTTATCCAGAAGATGGTCGCACTGGGCGAGAGGCTGTAGGAGATTGAGCCTGAACGGAACAGACTCCTGAGGGACAGCACCAGACAGCTTCAGACTATAACAAGGCTAGAGAGGGAGAGGGACAAGGTAAGGCTTGAGGCTGATGAGATGAAATCAAAAATGGAGGCGGCAGAAGAGAATCTCAAACAAGCTCTGGCAGAGATTGATGCCACCAAAAAGGCCGCATATGATGTTGGACATAAGAAAGGTTTTGATGCAGCGACAGCGAGCTACGTGGAACAGATGCCGGCCATACAAGATCAAATCTGGATATCATGCTGGGAAGCCTGTCTAACCAAAGTTGGGACTGTAGATGATTCCCCCTACTGGGAGGACAATGATCTGCCAAGCCGTCGTGCCTCAGCCTCTGTTGACAATGAAGAGCCCCAAGCAGATGACATCGACCAGCAAATCGATGGTTTTAAAGATGCTGAAGAGGAGATGCAGATGGAGACTCGAGGTGCCCAATCTGGATCTCAAGAGGCACATCCCGAACAACCAACCACTGGAGGAACAACTACTGAAACCGTCGATCTGGAGGAACAACCAGCTAGAGACAGTAATGCAGCTAAAGTTCCGAGCAATACTACCCCCGAGGTCCAGAATCTGGACTGATTTGGTAAGTCTTAATCCATTCTACCGAACATCCAAAAACACTTTGCTGGTTCTGCATGACCGTAATCTTTAGCCCTGCGTGGCATCAGTATACTTTAACATACTCTTAACACGGGTATTTGGCCCTTCGTGGTATAATTCTGGTTTTTTGTGGCCTTTTAGATATTGCAAGTGGCCCTTCGTGGCCAGGCGTTTCATGTTAAATTGCTAAGTTTTTTCATACTTAGTCAGTTTCTCGTACATGTTTAGTGTTTGGTATTTACCAAATGTGTTCATACTTGAATTGGATATTCATCTAAGTTCTGTACGCACTTAGCTGTTGGTGCACATGCTAGTGTGCATTCCAGTTTTCATGTACTCAAGAATATTCCTAAGTTTATTCATACTTAGATAAATCTGCATATTCTCGTATGCTCCCCAATTTCCACGTATTTGGACAAATTCCCAATTGTATTCGTACTTGGGTGTTATGTTGCTTCTAAGTTTTTCATACTTAGTAACTCGTGTAAGCAAGGAATTTTGTTTAAACAAGTATTTCGTACTTTGTTTAAGTTTCTCGTACTTAAAACAGATTGTTAAGTTTTATCGTACTTAGCAATTTGTTTAAACAAGTATTTCGTACTTTATTCAAGTTTCTCGTACTTAAAACAGTTTGTTAAGTTTTATCGTACTTAGCAATTTGTTTAAACAAGTATTTCGTACATTATTCATATGCTGCCGGGCATTCGTGCATTTATTCTAAGCGTTTCGTACTAATATTGTTAGCACGTATTTTCGTACGTCTAAGACATTCATACCAATTACCTACTCCCCAATACGAAGAAGGGGCAGCTAAGCCGTTGTTCGTATTTAAAAATAATCATATAGCATAAGAAACAAAATTTCTGAAAAAATCAATATGTTGCAAAATCATAACTTCTATTCATAGGTCTCATACTCAAGGAGTCGTTATGCGTACCCCTTGCAACTAAAAATCATAGGAATTTTCTTCGTAATCCCCACACAATAACATAATCCTAAAACAGAATTAAAAACAAAGGAATTTTCTTCGTAATCCCCACATAATAACATAATCCTAAAACAGAATTAATGATAAACCAAGTCTTTTTAAACAAACAACTTTCTCAAATTGTGGACATTCCAAGGCCTTGGCACCGGGTTCCCGTCCAGGTCTGCCAACCTATAAGCTCCAATGCCCACAATTTCAGTCACTTGATATGGACCTTCCCAATTTGCTCCTAGCATTCCCTCATTAGCCACTTTGGTATTGCTGAGTACTTTTCGAAGCACAAGGTCCCCAATACCAAATTCTCGAGGGTGGACATGTTTGTTGTAGCCTTTCATTAGCTGTTCCTGGTATGAGGCCAAGTGGATCAGGGCCCTTTCTCTTCTCTCTTCGGCCAGATCAAGCTCAATCTCTAAGGCCCTGTCATTACCCCCACTTTCAACCAATGCAGTCCTATTGGTTGGAAGTCCAACTTCCAAAGGTATGACTGCCTCTGTACCATATGCTAACGAATAGGGGGTCTCTCCCGTAGACCTCCTAGGCGTTGTTCGGTGGGCCCATAACACCAGGGGCAGTTCATCAGGCCACTTGCCTTTTGCCTTGTCCAACCTTTTCTTGATTCCATCGAGAATGGTTTTGTTGGAAGCTTCTGCTTGCCCATTGCTCTGAGGGTAAGCAGGGGTTGAGTAATAGTTCCTTATTCCATATTGGGAAAAAAGTCTTGAACTTTTTCTGGAACTGTGCCCCATTATCTGTGATCAAAGAGTAAGGGGACTCCAAATCGAGTGATAATACTCTTCCACACAAACCTTTCTATCATAGGTTCAGTGATTTTAGCCAAGGGTTCTGCCTCAATCCACTTGGTGAAGTAATAAGTGGCCACTAACAGGAACTTTCGATTTCCTGTTGCTTTATGGAGTGGTCCCACGATGTCCATTCCCTACTGGGCAAATGGCCAAGGGCTAGTTAAGGGTACCAGATCTTCGGTCGATGTCTTTATCATAGGTGAGAACTTCTGGCATTTCTCACAAATCTTAACATAGACCTTGGCATCCTCCTGCATGTGTGGCCACCAATACCCTTGGGTAATTGCTCGGTGGGCAATAGATCTGCCCCCAGCATGGCTTCCACATGTTCCCTCGTGTATCTCGTGGAGGAACTTCTGCACCATCTCGGGGTGTACACAAAGCAAATACTGCCCAGTGAAGGATTTTTTATATAGCTTCCCCTCAGGGGACAGCCAAAACCTTGCAGACTTGGTTTTGATCTTGTGTGCTTCCTTTTTATCTGAAAGGAGTTTTTCATCTCGTAAAAACTCCATGATTGGATCCATCCAAATTGGTCCTTGGTTCACGTCCAGGATCAAGTCCACACTTCTGTCGATGCTCGGCTCGGCTCGGCCAAGTAGTCAACTGCTACCTTTCGTTTAAACTCAGTTGGAATAGCTGCAGCCAGCCAAGCTAAAGAATCTGCATGAGAATTCTGTCCAGAGCTTATCTGTTCTATACACACTCTTTCGAAGGCGTTCAGTAAACCTCTGGCCGCCTCCACGTAGGCTGCCATCTTCTCATTTCGAGCTTCATACTCGCCGGACAGTTGGTTTACCACCAGTTGTGAATCACAATAAACCCTGATCCTCTTAACCTTCAGAATTTTTGCACTGTTCAAGCCGACCAAGAGAGCCTCATACTCTGCTACATTATTCGATGCACTAAAGCCAAGCCAAGCCGAACAGACTGTTCCAACATAACCCCTCCGGGAGGGAACAAAACAATACCAATACCTGAACCAGTGTTGCAGGCAGAACCGTCAACAAACAGTTTCCACTCCAAAGGGTCCTGTTAGGCAAGCGCCTTTCCTTTCCTCTTCGATAGTTCAACTTTCTGCTCTTGTCTTGCAGGGGGCTAGGGTGCTACCGTTGGTAAGAATTCTGCTACAAAATCTGCCAACACTTGGCCTTTTATTGTAGTGCGCGGCTGAAAGTCAATATCGTATTGACTTAACTCAACAGACCAGGTTGAGATCCGCCCAGAGAAATCTGCCTTTCGTAGCAGTGATCTTAATGGAAACTCAGTATAAACCACAACTCTGTGGCTCTGGAAAAAATGAGGCAATTGTAGACACCTCCCAAGCGGGGCATCGCCATACAGATTGATCATGTTATGTTTGCTCGATTGGTTGCTCACTTCATAAACCAAAATCATGGACATTCCCATGGCTAGGAACATCGCCACATGATAACGGTCATCATCAAAATAGAGTCGCCACCTAGTTTATTAAAACTAGGAAAACAGATAGAGATTCTGGATACGGGAGCCAAAAGTACAATGAGGGGAAGGTGTTAGGCACCCCTCTTTGTCCAGTCGTGAGACTGGCCCATAATCGTTCAACATAAGACATATAGATGCTTTGTTTAACTCTAACACATAGTCTGTTTAATTATTCCTTTAAACAGTAAGCAAAGTGAGACAGTGCGATAATTGAAGCATGCATTAGAAAGCAGAAAGGCAAACAAAATGTCCCAGGGAAATGGATCCCGCGGCCAGTGAATTGATCTCACGGCCGAGGGATCCTCCTGGTTTGATGTACCGGCCGAGGGATCGAAGCCCCGGTCGGTGTTCTTCCTCACACCAGACAGAAAGATTAACAGTTAATCAAAATGCTACAATTAGTAAAAAGGGACAGTAAATAAGGCAAACCAGAGGCCGTTGGGCCTCACCACCTTGATCCCTCAGTTGCTTGATTGCTTTGGATTGGGCGTGATTGATTGATTGCTTGATCGAGAACCCTAGAGTTAGGGTTTGAACTTCGGGGTTTGATCGCCGGATTGACGGCTACCTTCGGAAGGTTAGGGCTTTTGGAGTATGGGATTGAGAGAGTATTTGTGCAGAGTTTCGAGGCTTGAGAGAGCGTATACTCTGATAATTTCGTGTGTATATTTCGGAGCCCAAAGGCTTCTTTATATAGGCATAGGGATGACTCACTCCGGCCAATCAAATCACGAGATGGCAATTGCAATTGCAATGCATCTCTAACTCTACGTCGTAATCTCCAAACGTAGCCCGAACGCATCGGAAAGGTAGTGTAGTTGGATCAAACCAAACGTCTGACAGAACGTTCCAGAGTCTGGAAAAAGGTCGATCTGGCGGCCGAGCAAAGGATGTCGCGGTCGTGGAATGGATGTCTCGGCCGAAGGATAGATCTTGCGGCCGAGGGATTGATCTCTCAGGGAGATTTTGCTGGCAACAGGTTGCTCGGGTGAGGGATTGATGTTATGGCCGTTAGATCGATGTTACGGCCGTCAGATGGATTCTCCTAGGCTTCTGTATTTCTGTCTGAAAGGCTGTATGGCTTTGAATTGGGTCCTCTAAGTGGTTTAAAGTTCTCACCGAAAGTCCTAAGGTCCTCAAGGAAGCAATCAACAATCATTGTATCCATTTCATCATTGGGATTGTCCCAAGGTGGGACTTGAAATAATCGTTAGGCCAAATTGGGGTGTCTACAGATGCCCCTCTTTGACTGAACTCAGACGGATCGCGAGACATGTTTGAGTAAGAGTCAAAGCTGTAAAAAGCAACTCAATTTGGTCCAACCACTATTCCAAGGGGTTTTCGAAAAAGGTTTTGTTATGGTCGGGCCGGGAGGCTGCCTACGTATTCCACAAGGGAAATTCAGACCAATCGTAGTTCGGGCAATAAAGAAAAATAAAAGTTTGGAGGGTTAGAGACAGAAGACGTACCTTAGGGCTTTAAAAAGCCGTAGTGTGACGTACCTAGACTGAGCCAGGGTTTTGGCGAAGAGTAGTTGAAGGAGCGCGGGGCTACCTGGGGAGTTTTTGCGGAGAGCTTCCTTAGTATTTTGGGGTAGATCAGTACACTGCAGGTGCGTTTGCTTTTCTTGATCATCCTTACTTTGACTGAAAGGAGCTTGGTAGAGTAGCTTATCCTTGCGAATGAGTTGGAAGGGATTGATGTAGTCGAGGTGGAATCCAAGCCATCTACTGGGGATGAATCGGACGCCGTTTGTTTTTGAGATGGGGGGCGCAGGGCCAGTAATTGGAGCACGGAGCTTTGCGTAATAAGGAAATCGAGGCACGGAGCCGGTTATAGTCATGAGGCAAGAGCCTGGGGAGTGATGGAATCGAGGCATGGAGCCTGTTGCGATTGATAAGACCGAAGCGCGGAGCTGGTGTTGATCATAAGGCGAGAGCCTGAGGTGACTGATAGGACCGAAGCGCTGAGCTGGTGTTTGATCATAAGGCAAGAGCCTGAGGTGATTTGATAGGACCGAAGCGCGGAGCTGGTGTTTGATCATAAGGCGAGAGCCTAGGGTGATTTGATAGGACCGAAGCGCGGAGCTGGTGTTTGATCATAAGGCGAGAGCCTAGGGTATTGAACTGAGGCGTGGGACCTGCTGTAGTCATGAGGCGAGGGCCTAGAGTGTCGGAGCTTAGAGCTTGACGTGATTTGAACCGAAGCGTAGAGCTGGTTGTATTCTGATGGTCTGTGCACGGAGCTTTCCCATCATAAGTGTTGGCGTAGAGCCAAAGGATCGAGGCGCTGGACCGATCAATAAAACCGAGGCGTAGAGCCGATTGATCGCAGGGTTGACCTGTTTCATGAGAGATATGCAGAGTGTATATGTATGATGTTTGTTAGATGTGAACAGATATGATGCAGACTCGATGTGAAAATGCAATATGTGCACGGGCCCGTGCGTGTGTGTTTGTTTTAAAGCTTAGAGCTTCTATCAAGTTCCGGACTTGAGCATTCAGTGCGTAGAGCTCGAGCATTCGGACGGCAGAATCCGAGCATTCAAAGTACAGGCTTTGAGCGTCCAGTACGCAGTGGTTGGGCATCCAAGCGTAGAGCTTGAGCATTCAAGTGTATAACTTGAGCATCCAGTACACAGTGGTTGGGCATCCAAGCATAGAGCTTGAGCATTCAAAAATGTTAGATTTTTGAGTATTCATACGTAGAGCCTGAGAATAGATGTATTGATTGATGGGGTGGCTTAGAGCCTGTTGCTTGTTTACGGCTTTGAGCCAGTTGAGATAGTGGGCTTCGAGCCGCTGAGTTGTGATAACAGGCGTAGAGCCTTTTGATAACGGGCTTGGAGCCGCTGAGATTGGTTGTTTACGGCTTCGAGCCATTTGAAACGGTGGGCTTGGAGCCGCTGAGTTGAGTGATTACAGGCGTAGAACCTATTGCCGTGATATCGAGCATAGAGCTGCTGAGATGAAGGGGCTTCGAGCCGCTTAGTGATAATAGACGTAGGCTTTGAGCCTATTGAGGTAATGGGCTTCGAGCCGCTGAGTAGAAGGCGTAGAGCCGCTTTGGTGAGATAACGGGCGTAGAGCCTGCTGTGTTAAGGGCTTAGAGCCGTTGAGTGAGTTGAGAGTGATAAGCATGGAGCTGCTGTATGAGTTGACGGTGATGCAAGGAGCATGAGGTGGTCAAGTGACTTGTACACATGGCTATCGAGTGCAGAGCTACTGGGATAATGAGCTCAGGGCTGCTGAGTGCCCTGTTGCTTTGGTCAGCAGTTTGTGGAGAGATCTTTAGTGCTCAGGCATGCCCCCAAGGCTAGTTTTGATCTTGCTTCTGTTGGTCACGGACCCAGAGTTTCATAATGGCTTTGAGTTGATGCACTGAGCAAGATCTGAAATCGATTGGGAGGCCAGGAGATCGATCTCCCGGCCGAATGATTGATGTAACGGCCGAGGAACCGATGTCTCGGCCGCTTAATCGATTCATTTCCAGGGGCCTATAAAAGGCCACGACCTCAGCCGTTTGTTTCACTTTCCTTTCTTCCCTCTCCGTTCCTTCCGTCCGAGGCTTCGACCGAAGACCCCCCCCCCCCCCTCCACTTCTCCTTGTTTCCGACAGCTCCGGGCCGTGGGTGATATGCTGACGTGGCTAGTGTGCGCGGAGGGAGACCGCGTTTGCTTTTGGTCCTGTCTTGACGCTTGATTATGGATCCTCGCATGGGTATGCTTGATTAGGGGCCCTCGCATGGGTGACTTGCTTCCGCGACGTGGAACTCCTGGCGTGGCGGTGGTACGCGGTGTGGTGGTTTTTCTGGGCCATGTGGTGTCCCTTCTGCACCGTAGTACTCCTTTGGTATACATCGCCCCAGGGGTTTCCTCTTCTTTTTTGCAGCTGGTCTCTTTTGTTCGGACCACCAGAGGGTTCGACATCCTCTTCTGCTTCCTCTTTTTGTTTCTTTCTTTGTTTCTCTTCCTGCATAGGTTAGTTCGACAGGAAATCGATGTATAGCTTGTTTAGGAAATGTGGGATGATCCATCTTGTGATGTAAAAAGCTTTCGATATATGAAAAAAAACCTTTTGCTCTGCGATTGTGATTGTACATGCTGTTTCTACGTTGTTTGCGTGTGATATTCTCGTTAATCCAACGAAAAGAACTGAACCATGGGAGCAGTCTGTAAAATAGCCGTTCTGGCGGCCGATCTAGTGATTACACGGCCGAAACTTCGATATAGCGGCCGAGGGATCGTTTGGTTTGCCTGGGTTTGACTTGTAGGTCAACCCTATCATCTACGGGCCGGTGGATTGATCCCACGGCCGCCTTATCGAAGTGCCGGCCGAGAGACCGACTAAATTTCCGAGGATTAAGAATCCGATTCCGATTCGAACTAAAACTCGACCTAGTCCTATAAGTACGCGTTCTACGAACCCGATAGCATTGTCAGCAGCAATTCTTTACACATGGCACAACCAGTCCTTGATCAGTGGTTGGATTCCTTTAATGGCCTCGACCGTCTGCACTTTAAGTCCTTTGGCATGGACTTCCTCTTTTCCCTTCGTCACATTCCCGTGAATTTTGCCTTCCTTAGGGCAGCCGTTAGTTTGTGGGACCCTGATTTTCACGTCTTTCGCTTTAAGAGAGAGGAGTTGTGTCCTACTATCGAGGAATTTGCGACCATTATGGGCCATTCAGACAGGGAAGGTTTTGTTGTCCCTAATCCTTTGTTCAACCGGGGTGATCTCCTGAAGGATTTACTCCAAGTTCAGAAACATGAAGTTAAATTCTTCCTAGTGAAAGGAAGGCTGGAGATTCTGCAACTTATCCAGCGTTTTGGTACAACTGAGGCCCATCGCCAAGTTTCCCTACAGAAGTCATGTTTTCATGCGTTGTGTATTTGTCTCCTTCATTACTACTTGCTTGGCCCTTCCTCTGGTCATGCTGATCCTATATTGCTTAACCTTGCTCAGCAAATTGGAAACCGTGTGGGTTTCGCTGGTTTAGTGTTGGCAGAGACATTGATGGGTCTAGATGTGATGAAGGGTAGTCCTACAGCTCAATTCTCAGGCAGTCCCTTGCTATTGCAGGTTCGCTCTTTTATTTGTTTCACTTGTCAAGTTTATCTTTTCACTCATCACTCTTTTGTTTTGACTCACGTGTTCTCTCAACTCACAATTTTCCCTTTTTCTCTAGGTATGGTTGTTTGAGAAGCTAAAAGTGTGGGATGCGCCGGAGCGACTTCCTTACAATCCAGACCAGTGTACGGAGCGTCACATGGTTAAACAGTTCCCAACTGAGGCTGCTTGGGAAGCGTGGATGAAGACTTGCAGAGGTGATTGGATTCAATGGGTTTGCCCCTGGTATGGTATCGAGAGCATGACCGCGAGTACCATGAACCACTTTGGTGTAGCAGTGATTGGCATTACCCGAGTTGTTTTCTACTTCCCTGCTCGCTTTCAAAGGCAGTTTGGGGCTGAACAAGCCGCAATCTTGGGTGACCCTGAGTACACCGCCTCTAAGATCCATGATGCCAACTTCCGTCGCAATATGCTGCGTTTTTGGCCAAATAGAGTGATGCAGGAGGTTGCTGAGAATTTCGTTGCCAGGCTATCGGGTTCTTACAAACGCTGGTTGAAGAAAAACCTTTTGGAGGATAGAAGTGCAAAGAGAAGGAAGACCTAGAGATCGACGCTTTGCTTATGTTTTTCAAAAGATGTTTGTTTGATTCTAGCTTTCATAGATTAAGAATTGTTTAGGTTTGCTTCGTCCTTTTTCTTTGGAAATAATAAAACATTTGGTCGTTTTATTTGAAGATCTTATTATCATGATTTGATAGCGAACATGCTTTAGGATAGACCTAGAAATTTTGGAAGTGATGATGATAGCAGTGGCCGAATCTCAAACTTAGAGATTGCCTACGTATCCCATGGAGGGAATCAGGCCATAAATGTAGTTCCAACAAAGGGGATTTGTTTTGTTTTTTTAGTTAGGGTCCGCTCGGGTATTTTCCTCTCCTTTTGTGCTCTAAATTTTGCCTAAAAACCGCCCTTGCGGGTTTTCGGTCTAGCGAGCTTTTTATTTATGCCTTAGTTTTTGCCTAAGCCGCCCTCGCGGGTTTTCGACCTAGCAGGCTGCTCTAATTTTTGCTTGAGTCCGCCCACCCTTGTGGTTTTCGGCCCAACGAGCATCTCTCATGGGTAATACTTCTTTAGCTTGTCAATGTTGACTAGCGTTGCGAATTCCATTCCATCCAAGTCTGCAATGTATGCTGCTCCTTCAGAAAGTATGCGTTTGATAAGGTAGGGGCCTCCCCAGTTTGGTCTAAACTTGCCCCTTGGGTCTGAGACGTGACGACGAATTGCTTTAAGCACCATGTCTCCTACCTTGACGTCCCTAGGTTTCACCTTTTTGTTGAATGCTCGTGCAATGCGGCGTTGATACCCTTGTACATGGTATAAAGCCCTCAGTCTCCTTTCGTCTAGTAGTGCCAACTCGTCGTAGCGGTTTTGAACCCAGTCTTCCTCGATCATCCCAGTCTCAGCTAGAACTCTCAACGAAGGTAATTCCAATTCGATAGGCAAGACAGCTTCCATTCCATAGACCAGAGAGTAGGGAGTGGCCCCAGTTGAAGTCCTTTCAGTTGTTCGATATCCCCATAGTGCCAGAGGTAGCATTTCTGGCCAGTCCGTGTAAGTGTCGGTAGTCTTCCGCAGAATCCTCTTGACATTCTTGTTTGCAGCCTCAACTGCTCCATTAGTTTGAGGTCGGTAAGTAGATGACCGATGGTTTTGTATCCCAAATTCGGCGAAAAGCTTCTTTGTCGCCCCCTTGAAGTGCGATCCGTTATCACAGACAAACTCGTGAGGTACACCATATCGATAGATGATATTAGTGCGAATGAATTTGGCCACATGAGTGGCTTTGAGAGTAGCATAAGAGGCTGCCTCTACCCATTTGGTGAAGTAGTCGATGGCCACCAGAATGAACTGATGTTTGTATTTCCCCTTTGGATTTATGCTTCCAATGACGTCTATCCCCCAAGTGGATAATGGCCAAGGGGACGTCATGCTATATAGTTCTGTAGGGGGAATACGCATACGATCAGCGTGAGTTTGGCATTTGTAACATCGGCGGACATAATCAGCGCAGTCGGCTTCCATTGTAGTCCAGTAATATCCTTGACGCAAGATCTTCTTTGCCATCGTTGCCCCATTCATGTGTGGCCCACAAATTCCTTCATGTATTTCCTCCATTACCTTGCGGCTGTCCTCCGTTGTGATGCAAAGTTGACTTGGACCCAAGTGTGCCCTTCGGTACAATGCTCCTCCACAGATTATAAATCGGGCAGCAAACTTCCGCAGAGCCGTTTTGTCCTTCGAGGTGGCCTCGGACGGGAATTCTCCTTTTTCCAGGAATTTCTTCACGTCTTCGTACCATGGCTTGCCATCGTCTTCACCTTCCTCGGTAAAAGTACACTCACATGCTGGTTTAACCTTTTGTTCGATCATGAGAGGCCGCATTGTGAATCCTAGGGGTATTTCGACCATAGACGCCAATGTTGCCAATGCATCTGCAAATCTATTGCTCACTCGAGGAGTGTGTGTGAAGATAACAGAATCGAATTGTGGAATTAGATCTTCCAGCACAGAGTGATATAGCTTCAGTGTATCCTCCTTGACCTTCCAGTCTCCTCTTGCTTGAGATACCACCAGGTTTGAATCTCCAGTGACTTCTACCCTTTTTGCTCCTAGCTCCAGGGCTGCCTCCATTCCAGCAATACAAGCCTCGTATTCAGCTTGGTTGTTAGTGACTTCAAATCTTAGCTTATATGACAAAGGGATGTGAGAGTCGTCTGGGGAAACTAGCAATACCCCTATGCCATATCCACATTGGTTTGATGCTCCATCAAAGTAAAGTTGCCAGGTGTCGTCTAAGAGACATAAGATATCCTCGTCGGGGAACATGAAGTCCTCTGCCTCAGCCTCTGTCACAGGGTGATCCGCCAAGAATTCTGCCACAGCTCTTCCTTTTACTGATTTCCTTGTCATGTATTTGAGGTCGAACTCCGCTAGCAGCAATAACCACCTAGCTAGCTTTCCGATAAGTGCTGGCTTTTCGAAAAGATACTTGATTGGGTCTAAACGAGAGACCAGCACCACCGGATGTGCTAACAGGTAGTGCCTCAGTTTCTTTGTGGCCCATACTAGCCCCCAACAGGTTTTCTCGAGGGGAGTGTACCTTGTCTCATAATCCGTCATTTTCTTGCTGAGGTAGTATATGGCGCACTCTACCTTGGCGTCGTTTTCTTGCGCTAGCATACATCCCATGGACGTGTCTGTTACTGAGAGATACAGAATCAATGGCTTCCCAGGGATGGGTGGCGATAGTACAGGTGGATTCTGAAGGTATTCCTTGATTGCCTCGAACGCTTGCTGACAGTCTTGGCTCCATTCAAAATCCGTACCTTTCTTCAGTAGCTTGAAAAGTGGTTCACAGGTGGTTGTGAGCTTGGAAATGAACCTGCTGATGAACTGTACCTTCCCTAAGAAGCTCCTTACTTCTTTCTCTGTCCTTGGCGGTGATATCTCCATGATAGCTTGTATCTTGGAAGGATCTACCTCGATTCCTCTTTGAGTGATGAGGAAACCCAACATCTTTCCAGCTGTTACCCCAAAAGTGCATTTTTGAGGGTTAAGACGCAGCTTATAATTCCTAATCCTCTCAAAGAACTTTTGGAGTGCTCCATAGTGTCCTTCCCTTTCCTTTGATTTGACTATCATATCGTCGACATATACCTCGACCTCTTTGTGCATCATGTCGTGCAGCAGTGTTGTGGCCATCCTCTGGTAAGTGGCTCCAGCATTCTTCAACCCAAACGGCATTACTCGGTAGCAGTAAGTTCCCCAAGGCGTAGTGAAGGTGGTTTTCTCTCTATCCTCAGGAGACATAAGGATTTGGTTATACCCAGAAAATCCGTCCATGAAAGATAGCAATGCATGGCCTGCGGTGTTATCCACTAGCTCGTCTATGTGAGGTAATGGGAAGTCATCTTTCGGACTGGCTTTGTTGAGATCTCGGAAATCTACACAGACCCTGATTCCTCCAGTTTTCTTTGGTACGGGAACGATGTTTGCTACCCATTGTGGATATTCGGTGACTATGAGAAAACCGGCGTTGATTTGCTTAGTGACTTCTTCTTTTATCTTTAAGACCCAATCAGGGCGCATACGTCTCAGTTTTTGTTTAACTGGTTTTGCATCAGGATGAAGAGGAATTTTATGTTGAACAATTTCAGGGTCTATTCCAGGCATGTCCTCATAAGACCAGGCAAAAACATCTTTGTATTCTTTTAGCAAAAGGATTAGTTTTTCACTTTCTTGAGGGGATAGTGCGGCACCAATTTTAACCAATTTGGGCTCGTTTACAGAGCCTATGTTTGCCGTGATTATTTCCTCAGAAAAAGGTTTAGCATGCCTTTCCTCTTCTCTCTCGATGAATTCTAGATTTTCTTTTGGAATTTCTTCCTCAAAATTTGGTTTGTCGGAATCCACACAATTGATCATAGGCAAAGTGAAATACTCTAAATCTTCCTTCTTATTGCTAAATTTATCAAAAGACATTTCAGAGTCGAACTCAAAGTAAATGCCATGCCTTGGTACTTTGACCAGGTTTTCCTCACTAGACTTAGTAGTTTCAAAGGATGAAAAACTTGACTTGGACTGAGTCGACTCGGAGTCGGAATTGGAATCAGAACTAAGATCAGAATTAGCACTTTTCATTTTGTATTTTAGAGTGTGTTCCACGGTCCAGTTAGGGTAAGCCCCTTTTTCAGCATCCACAATCAGCTCAGAGCAGTCTTTTTCATCACCAAGGTCGATCACCAGTACTTCACTGTCACCTTGATTCGCACTTTCATCATTGTCACCCTGCAAGTCTTGGAGGGCCATTTGATTTGCTATTGCTGTTATTTCCTCCAATTGAGCTTCAACCTCGGCTTCGTCGCTGTTGTCGACCCGTCGTGTGCCAACAAAGCCCCACCAATTACCAAAGCTGTCTATGATGGGGTGGATCACCCTTATTTCATTGTTGGTGACCCCCTCGTCAAAGAGCAGGTTTAGTGATATTTCGTCCAGTGGGTCATTGTCGACAGCCTCTTCTTCTTTTGCCTCTTCAGTCTCGAGGTTGTTGACCTCGTCTATTGGCCAATAATCATCGGTAGGTGCATAAGGGTCATAAAAGTAGATTGGAACCCTGCGAAGCCCTTCTTCTTCAATCAGGTCTTCTATCTCTTCTTCATAAACTGTTCCAGCGAACATGACATGGTTGTCTTCAATGATAGCCACCATAGGTTTTGGTTGATTTACTGGAGTGATGTATTCAGAGGGGTTGAAATCTTCAACAGCAAAGTGGAGCGGGCCAGACAGCTTGGTGACAACTTGAAAGTGCGAATCAGATGTGAACAATGATGCAGTCATTTTTCCTGAAAAAGGTTTTTGCTTTAGTTAGATTGATTAATCTTACCTACTGTTTATTCGACTTTAGAGAGATTCCTAAGGTTTAACCTGCAAAAGAGAAACTTTACAACATACACATATACAATGGGTGTGATGAAGAACTTGGAAATAAAATGCAAGCAGGTTCCTAGCCTGTAGGTTCCTGTCTTAGTTTGATAAGTTCTATGGCTTTCTAAAACATGCGAGGTTTTGGTAGTCTCAGGGTGCTCCGTCGTCAAAGGGCACCAATCCTTTCACCAGCCCATCATAGGCGGTGATTGGGGTGATTTCCTTTTTGATATACCACTAGGTACGAGTGACTGTGGAGTTTGCTGGAACCCCCAACATAGCCCGTGTCATGCCGGGATATCAGGTGAACTCAACGGGTTGCCCGCTCGATGCATATGATAAAGGAATTAAACAAGGCATGTATTAGTCTTATGTTGAACTTTCTGGTTATGGCTCTCACGTCCCCAGCAGAGTCGCCAAAAACTGTAGACACCTCCCAAGCGGGGCATCGCCATACAGATTGATCATGTTATGTTTGCTCGATTGGTTGCTCACTTCACAAACCAAAATCATGGACATTCCCATGGCTAGGAACATCGCCACATGATAACGGTCATCATCAAAATAGAGTCGCCACCTAGTTTATTAAAACTAAGTAAACAGATAGAGATTCTGGATACGGGAGCCAAAAGTACAATGAGGGGAAGGTGTTAGGCACCCCTCTTTGCCCAGTCGTGAGACTGGCCCATAATCGTTCAACATAAGACATATAGATGCTTTGTTTAACTCTAACACATAGTCTGTTTAATTATTCCTTTAAACAGTAAGCAAAGTGAGACAGTGCGATAATTGAAGCATGCATTAGAAAGCAGAAAGGCAAACAAAATGTCCCAGGGAAATGGATCCCGCGGCCAGTGAATTGATCTCACGGCCGAGGGATCCTCCTGGTTTGATGTACCGGCCGAGGGATCGAAGCCCCGGTCGGTGTTCTTCCTCACACAAGACAGAAAGATTAACAGTTAATCAAAATGCTACAATTAGTAAAAAGGGACAGTAAATAAGGCAAACCAGAGGCCGTTGGGCCTCACCACCTTGATCCCTCAGTTGCTTGATTGCTTTGGATTGGGCGTGATTGATTGATTGCTTGATCGAGAACCCTAGAGTTAGGGTTTGAACTTCGGGGTTTGATCGCCGGATTGACGGCTACCTTCGAAAGGTTAGGGCTTTTGGAGTATGGGATTGAGAGAGTATTTGTGCAGAGTTTCGAGGCTTGAGAGAGTGTATACTCTGATAATTTCGTGTGTATATTTCGGAGCCCAAAGGCTTCTTTATATAGGCATAGGGATGACTCACTCCGGCCAATCAAATCACGAGATGGCAATTGCAATTGCAATGCATCTCTAACTCTACGTCGTAATCTCCGAACGTAGCCCGAACGCATCGGAAAGGTAGTGTAGTTGGATCAAACCAAACGTCTGACAGAACGTTCCAGAGTCTGGAAAAAGGTCGATCTGGCGGCCGAGCAAAGGATGTCGCGGCCGTGGAATGGATGTCTCGGCCGAAGGATAGATCTTGCGGCCGAGGGATTGATCTCTCAGGGAGATTTTGCTGGCAACAGGTTGCTCGGGTGAGGGATTGATGTTATGGCCGTTAGATCGATGTTACGGCCGTCAGATGGATTCTCCTAGGCTTCTGTATTTCTGTCTGAAAGGCTGTATGGCTTTGAATTGGGTCCTCTAAGTGGTTTAAAGTTCTCACCGAAAGTCCTAAGGTCCTCAAGGAAGCAATCAACAATCATTGTATCCATTTCATCATCGGGATTGTCCCAAGGTGGGACTTGAAATAATTGTTAGGCCAAATTGGGGTGTCTACTGCAATTTTCTCGTTGCGGTCCTTAAAGTAAGGACCAATTTTTGAGGGGCAGATACCTCGTTTCTGTTTCCAGGAGTGTTTTGCTCACATAATAAATCGGGATCTGTTCGGGACCCTTATCTCTTAACAGAACCGCACTCACAGCATGTTCAGAAATTGCTAAATATAAAACCAAAGTCTCACCTGGGTTTGGAGTCGACAAGAGGGGGGCTTGGGCCAAATACTTCTTTAAGTCTTGGAATGCCTGCTCACATTCTGCTCCCCACTCGAATCCTTCTCTTTTCTTCAGCAACTGAAAAAAGGGCCTACACTTATCACTTGAACGGCTTATGAACCTATTTAGGGCCGCAGCCATCCCAGTCAGCCTATAGACCTCTTTCGTAGTCTTGGGACTTTGGAGCTTCTGTAAGGCCGTTATCTGGTCAGGGTTTGCCTCGATCCCTCTCAGAGTCACCAAGTGGCCCAGGAATTTTCCAGAGCCAACTCCAAACGCACATTTCGAGGCGTTAAGTTTCAACTTGTATTTCCTTAAAATTCCAAAGGCTTCCTTCAAGTCCAGAATGTGCCCTTGCCGGGTTTTGCTTTTGACCACCATATCGTCTATGTATACCTCCATAGTTTGGCCAAGAAGTTTCTTGAACATTATTGTTGCCAGCCTCTGGTAAGTCGCTCCTGCGTTCCTTAGCCCAAAAGGCATAACAGTGTAACAATACAACCCTCGTGGTGTAATAAAGGAAGTCTTTTCTTGATCAGGCCCAAACATGGCAATTTGATGATATCCTCGATATGCGTCGAGGAAACTCATCCGTTCATACCCAGCAGTGGCGTCAACCAATTGATCAATCCTTGGGAGAGGGAAGCTATCCTTAGGACATGCTTTATTCAAGTCTGTGAAGTCTACACAGACACGCCATTTCCCATTTTTCTTTTTCACGACCACAGTGTTGGACAGCCACTCTGGGTAATAGACTTCCCGTATTGCTTTGGCCTCTAGCAAACGATCCACTTCTTCAATAACAGCATCGACATGCTGTACAGCTGCCCTCCTTTTCTTCTGAATAACGGGCTTATACTGCGGGTCAACGTTCAGGTGGTGGCAGATCACATCTGCATCCACTCCAGGCATCTCCTCTGGTACCCAAGCAAACACATCAACATGTTCTTTCAAGAAACCCACCAGTTCAGATTCTTCCTCATCCGGCAGTGATTCCCCAATCAGAAAATACCTTTCAGGATCAGTCTCGTTGATCTGTATCTTCTTGAGGCCTTCCACTACTTTCTCTGTTGGATCTCTTCCGACATCTTCGACAGTCGGTTGATCTGGTACTTCTACCGTATGAACTTGATGGGCCTTTGGAACTTTCTTGATGATGGAAATTAGGCACTGTTGCGCTGACTTTTGATTTCCCCTTATCTTCTCGATCCTGTTGGACCCTGGGAATTTCACCATCTGGTGATATGTAGAAGAAACAGCCCTCATCTTATGTAACCAAGTCCTTCCTATAATTGCATTATAGGAGGATGGTACATCCACAACCAAGAAGTCTGTCCTTAGGACCACTGTCCCCGCCCGAATAGGCAGCGTCACTTTCCCGAGGGGCCATACTGCACTTGCACCAAATCCAACCAAAGGTGTAATAGATTGTTCCAAATCTGTCTGCTTCAGCCCCAATCTTTTGAATGCGTCGTAGTACAACACCTCTGTACAGCTCCCTGAATCCACCAGGATTCTCTCAATGTCGTATTCCCCAATTCGTAGGGTTATGACTAATGCATCGTTGTGGGGCACCTGGACCTCTCCCAGATCCTCATCTGTAAAGACTATAGCTTCGTTGGGCATGTCATTCTCTCGCCCTCTCTTGTTTCCCACTCGCATAACATGCTGGTCATGCTTGACCTACCTCTGGAGTAGCCTCACCTCATTCCTCGTATAAGGTGTGGCCAATCCATGTATCATGTGGATCACCCCCTTAGGATTCTGCTCGTAATCCAACTCCATTGTTTTCCCTTTATCTTTGGGATCCTCCTGAATGAATTCCTTAAGATAACCACGAGAGACCAAGTCGACGAGATGTCTCTTATACATCTCACAATCTTCGGTCATATGACCCCAATCCTTGTGGTAACTGCAGTGCTGATTCGTAGCACGTTTTGCATCCTTATCTCCACCTAGACTTGGGGGCCATTTAAAGTAAGGCTGATTCTTTATTCGATAAAGAATCCTATAGATTGGTTCTTTCCAAACCGTGGTTATTGAAAAGAATGACTTAGGATCAGGTGCCTGTCTCTCCTTATATGGTTCTTTCTTAACCTACCCATACTCCCTCTTTTCGCGGTAAGTTTTGGGCTCTGGCTTATCCGCCTTCTTTGCTGGAGTTTTTGGCTATTTGGCAACAACTCTGCCTTCCTCCCGGAGTATGTCATCCTCCATTCTTGCGTGTTGTTCGATACGCTCCATCAGCCTTGCCAATGATGCCACAGGATGTTTGTTCAATGACCGGTGTAACTTGCCCCGAACAGGCAGGCCAGTTTTGAAGGTAGCAATCGCATACTCCTCACTGCAACTGTCTATCTCATTGAAGGTCTCCCAGTATTTCTTTGCGTAGTCTCTGATCGGCTCGTTGTCCTCCTGCTTCATCATTGAGAGACTTTCAAATGTCTTGGGAGCCTTTCTACTTGTCAAGAACCGAGCAGTGAATTCTTCTACTAACTGCGTCCATCCTCGTATGGAACGTGGTTCAAACTTATGGAACCATGATAAGGCCACTTTTCCCAAGCTTGAAAGGAATATTTTACACATAATGGCATCATCCCCATCATGCATGAACATAGCCTGTTGGTAATGTTGTACGTGAGCGATGGGGTCTGCATTTGTCTCGTAAAGTACGAACGTCCCATGCTTCACTCTGCTCGGCAAGCGCGCATCCTGTAGCCTTTTTGAAAAAGGTGATGCTGCTATATTACTCAGGGCCTGCCTTGTTGCTTCTCGTGCAGTCATAGACCCATCTTCTCACTTTTTGGATTCGTGGGCCACTGCCCTGTTCCAATCATTATCAGGTCTCTCGTACCTGTCCCTGTGGTATTTTCTTACGCCTTCCTCGGGTGAGGAGCTTCTGCTCCTGCTTCTCCTGTAACGTGGGGGAGTTCTTTGCTTGCTCAGACTCCTGTTCCTTCTTTTTCGTGAAGAAACCCTTTTCTTGGGAGGAGTGGGGCTTCTGGACTTGCTCCTCCTTCTTCGTGAAGGGGCCTTTGTGTATCGCACCATGGCCAGTCCGTCTCCCCTGGATCTCCTTCCTGACAACCCAGAATCCTCAAGATGTTCTCGGATCCGCTCTAACTCTCGGATCTCGTGTTCCCTTTTCCGAATTAATCGAGCAAATTCCTCAACTTCTTGCCTCTTTTTGTCGATGATATCTTCATTGCTATGCACGCTTTTTGAATGGGCAACCGACTCTCCCCTTTGATGGGATTTGCTCCTTCGCGTGGAGGTTGTAGCCGTTCTGCCCTCCTTATTCTTGGAGTTATCTTGGACGGTAAGAGGATCCCTGCTTGTCGTCCTCTTATCATGCCCACTGGTAGGCTTTCTCGGAGCACCTGGTGGGGATTTATCTCCTCCCCCACCAGCCTGATTCTTATCAGCAAGTGGTGTGACTGGATCTACTTCCACCATGGTCGTATTTCAAAAGGGAACTCTTTCGTTTCCCACAGACGACGCCAATTGTAGGTGGAGAAAAATAGATGGTACCTAGAACAACGCTGAATCTCCTTCCTTCACGTGGTGTCCAACCAGAACCCTAATACCTTCACCTGAACCCTAACCTGTAAAACAGATAAGGGGTGAGCTCACCTCTGCCTCTCGTGGCAAAGGCCCCTAAGTTAGTATCTTGTACTATATCAAAAACCCTAATTATCAATAGGAAAGTGTGGAATGAATGCAACTTATTGCGTACCTTTTTCCTCTAGGTTTACCTCGTATTTATAATCATGAGTATGCTTGCTTTTCAAGCATCCTTGTTGCCCAGGTTCCCTGTTACGTATAGGAAGCCTGGCTCTTTTGGGAATCTCTTGCCCAATCAACCGAGATCCCTTCCTCGTAGGGTCTCTTCTCACCATGGAACTCTTTCCTCGGTAGGATTGTTTCCTTACTTATCTTTACCGGATTCCGGGTTCTTCTTCTAGAACACTCCCACCACCTTATCTCTTAAGGCTACGTTCTATCAGATGATTCCATCTGTTCGGCACAAGCTCCTACCGAACAAACTGTACCAACTAATGACTCCCCATGTCACTGGCCCACTTAAGCCGAACAGACTGTACCAACTAATGACTTCTCGTGTCACTGGGCCATCTCAGCCGAACAGACTGTCTAATCTGGTGTCTTCTTGGTGCACCGGATCTTTCCGCCGCCGTTCATCTTATATGGAGTCCCATATCACTTTCCTCATTACACGGATCCGGCATACCACGTGTTCGGCCACCATTTGTATCTGTTTGGGAATACCTCCCTACAAATACATGACAAGAAAATCAGTGAAGGGAAGAGCTGTGGCAGAATTCTTGGCAGATCACCCTGTGACAGAAGCCGAGGTAGAAGACTTCATGTTCCCCGACGAAGATATCTTATGTCTCCTAGACGACACATGGCAGCTTTACTTTGATGGAGCATCAAACCAATGTGGATACGGCATAGGGGTATTGCTAGTTTCCCCAAACGACTCCCATATCCCTTTGTCATATAAACTAAGGTTTGAAGTCACCAACAACCAAGCTGAATACGAGGCCTGCATTGCTGGAATGGAAGCAGCCCTGGAACTAGGGGCAAGAAGGGTAGAAGTCATTGGGGATTCAAACCTGGTGGTATCTCAAGCAAGAGGAGACTGAATGGTCAAGGAAGACACGCTGAAACTATATCACTCCGTGCTGGAAGATCTAATTCCACAATTCGATTCCGTTATCTTCACGCTCACTCCTCGAGTAAGCAATAGATTTGCAGATGCACTGGCAACATTAGCATCTATGGTCGAAATACCCCTGGGATTCACAATGCGGCCTCTCATGATCGAACAAAAGGTCAAACCAGCGTGTGAGTGCACCTTCACCGAGGAAGGTGAAGACGATGGCAAGCCATGGTACGAAGACGTGAAGACATTCCTGGAAGAAGGAGAATACCCATCCGAGGCCACCTCAAAGGACAAAACAGCTCTGCGGAAGTTTGCCGCCCGATTTGTAATCTGTAGAGGAGCATTGTACCGAAGGGTACACTTGGGTCCAAGTCAACTTTGCGTCACAGCTGAGGACAGCCACAAGGTAATGGAGGAAACACACGAAGGAATTTGTGGGCCACACATGAATGGGGCAACAATGGCAAAAAATATCCTGCGTCAGGGATATTACTGGACCACAATGGAGGTCGACTGTGCTGATTATGACTGCCGATGTTACAAGTGCCAAACCCACGCTGATCGCATGCGCATCCCCCCTACGGAATTATATAGCATGACATCCCCCTGGCCATTCTCCACCTGGGGGATAGATGTTATTGGAAGTATAAATCCAAAGGGAAAATACAAACATCAGTTCATTCTAGTGGCCATCGACTACTTCACCAAGTGGGTAGAAGCCGCTTCTTATGCTACCCTCAAAGCCACTCATGTGGCCAAATTTATTCGCATTAATATCATTTATCGATATGGTGTACCTCACGAGTTCATTTGTGACAATGGATCGCACTTCAAAGGAGCGACAAGGAAGCTTTTTGCCGAATTTGGGATATAGAATCATCAGTCATCTACTTATCGACCTCAAACTAATGGAGCAGTTGAGGCTGCAAACAAGAATATCAAGAGGATTCTGCGAAAGACTACCGACACCTACACAGACTGGCCAGAAATGCTACCTTTGGCATTATGGGGCTATCGAACAACTGAAAGAACTTCAACTGGGGCCACTCCCTATTCTCTGGTTTATGGAATGGAAGCTGTCTTGCCTATCGAGCTGGAATTACCTTCGTTAAGGGTTCTGGCTGAGACTGGAATGATCGAAGAAGACTGGGTTCAAATCTGCTACGACGAGTTGGCACTACTAGACGAAAGGAGGCTAAGAGCGTTGTACCATGTACAAGAGTATCAACGCCGCATTGCACGAGCATTCAACAAAAAGGTAAAACCAAGAGACATCAAAGTAGGAGACATGGTGCTCAAAGCGATCCGTCGCCACATTTCAGACCCGAGGGGCAAGTTTAGACCAAACTGGGGAGGCCCCTACCTTATCAAACGCATACTTTCTGGAGGAGCAGCATACATTGTAGACTTGGATGGAATGGAATTCACGACGCTAGTCAACATTGACAAGCTGAGGAAGTATTACCCATGAGAGATGCTCGTTGGGCCAAAAACCACAAGGGTGGGCGGACCCAAGCAAAAATTAGAGCAGCCTGCTAGGTTGAAAACTCGCAAGGGCGGCTTAGGCAAAAACTAAGGCATAAATAAAATGCTCGCTAGATCGAAAACCCGCAAGGGCGGTTTTATGCAAAATTAAGAGCACAAAAGGAGAGGAAAATACCCGAGTGAACCCTTACTAAAAAAAAACAAATCTTGGAACTACGTTTATGGCCTGATTCCCTCCATGGGATACGTAGGCAATCTCTAGATTGAGATTCGGCCACTGCTATCATCATCGCTTCTAAAATTTCTAGGTCTATCCTAAAGCATGTTCACTATCAAGCCATGGCAATAACATCTTCAAATAAAACAACCAAATGTTTTATTATTTCCAAAGGAAAAGGAAAAAGCAAACCTAAACAATTCTCAATCTATGAAAGCTAGAATCAAATAACATCTTTTGAAAAACATAAGCAAAGTGTCAATCTCTAGGTCTTCCTTCTCTTTGCACTATTGTCCTCCAAAAGGTTTTTCTTCAACCAGCGCTTGTAAGAACCTGATAGCTTGTCAGCAAAGTTCTCAGCAACCTTCTGCATCACTCTATTCGGCCAAAGACGCTGCATATTGCGACGAAAGCTGGCATCATGAACCTTGGAAACAGTGTACTCAGGGTCTCCCAAAATTGTGGTTTCCTCAGCTCCAAACTGCCTTTGAAAGCGAGCGGGAAAGTAAAAGGTGACTCGAATAATACCAATCACCGCTACACCAAAATGGTTCATGGTACTGACAGTCATACTCTCAACACTATACCATGGGCAAACCCATCGAATATGATCACCCCTGCGAGCCTTCATCCATGCTTCCCAAGCAGCCTCAGTTGGAAACTGCCTAATCACACGACGCTCCGTACAGTGGTCTGAACTATAGGGAAGTCGCTTTGGCACATCCCATACTTTTAGCTTCTCAAATAACCATACCTAAAAAACAAGGGAAAATCGTGAGTTGTGAGAACATGTGAGTCAAAACATAAGAGTGACGAGGGAAAAGATAATTCATAAACAAACAAAAAGCGAACCTGTAGTAGCAAAGGACTGCCTGAAAACTGGGCTGTGGGATTACCCTTCACCGCGTCAAGGCCCATCAAGGTCTCCGCCAACACGAAGCCAGCATAACCTACACGGTTTCCAATCTGTCGAGCAAAATCAAGCAACATGGAATCAGCATGACCAGAGGAAGGGCCAAGCAAGTAGTGGTGGAGAAGACAGATGCACAATGCATGAAAGCACGCTTTCTGTTGAAGAACTTGACGATGAGCTTCGGTTGTACCAAAACTCTGAACAAGCTGCAGGGTTTCCAACTTTCCGTTCACCATAAAGAACCGGAGTTCATGTTTCTGAACTTGGAGCAAATCTTTCAAAAGATTACCTCAGTTAAACAAAGGGTTAGGGACAATGAGACCCTCTCTATCCGAGTGACCCATGATAGCCACAAACTCCTTGATAGTAGGACACAATTCCTCTCTCATAAATCGAAAGACATGAAAAGCAGGATCCCACAAATTGGTGGCTACCCTAAGGAAAGCAAAATTCACAGGAATTTGACGAAGGGAAAAGAGAAAGTCCATACCAAAGGACTTAAAGTGTAAACGGTCGAGGCCATTAAAGGAATTCAACCACTGATCAAGGACTGGTTGTGCCATATGCAAGAAATTGTTACTGACAATGCTATCGGGTTTGTAGAACGCGTACTTATAGAACTGAGTCGAGTCTTAGTTTGAATCGGAATCGGATTCTGAATCCTCAATAACTTAGTCGGTCTCTCGGCCGGCACTTCGATATGACGGCCGTAGGATCAATCCATCGGCCCGTGAAAATCAGGGTTGACCTAAAGGCAAACCCAAGCAGACGAAACGATCCTTCGGCCGCCAGATCCAAGCCTCGGCCGCGTAATCAATAGGTCGGTCGCCAGAATGGCTATTTTACAGTGGACTTCCACGGTCCAGACTATTTCACTCAAATTTTCACCAAGATTATCAGCTTTTATGCAATATAAATGGCATAAACGAAAGCATACACAATCACATAGCAGAGCAAAAGGTTTTTGTTTCATATAATGAAATCTTTTTACATCACAAGGTGGATCATCCCACATTTCCTAAACAAACTATACATCGATTTCCTGTTAGACTAACCTATGCAGGAAGAGAAAAACAAGAACAAAAAGGAAGGAGAAGAGGATGCCGAATCCTCTGGTGGTCTGAACACCAGAGACCAGCTGCAAAAAAGAAAAAGGACACCCCAAGGATGACGTGTACCAAAGAAGCACTGCGGTGCAAGAAAGACACCAGATGGCACAGAAAAACCATCATACCACGTACAAGCACCATCCTAGGGGTTCCGCGTCACGGAAGCAAGCCACCCATGTGAGGGTCCCTAATCAAGCATCAAGACAAGTCCAAGAACATCGCGGATTCCCTCCGCGATCTCTGGCCGTGCATCATCCATGGCCCGGAGCTGACAGGAACGAGGAGAAGTGGAAGAGGTCTTCGGTAGGGGTCTTGGACGAAGAGAGAAAGCGAGGAAAGAGAGAAATGAAATGAAACGGCTGAGGCCGTGGCCTTTTGTAGGCCTCTGAAAATGAACCGATTAAGCGGCCGAGCATTCGATCCTTCGGCCGAGACATCAATCCTTCGGCCGAGAGATCGATCTCCTGGCCCTCCAGTCTGTTCCCCTCAGCAACATCAGATTTTGCTCAGTGCACCAAACTCAAGCAATTATGGACTTCTGGGTCCTCAACCGACAAAGTAGCCTTGGGGGCATCCCCAAGCCAATACAACGTGATCAGAACTAGCCTTGGGCATACCCAAGCATAAGGAACCTCTCTCTCCACAAACTGTTGGCCGAAGCTATTGCTACAGTAAACCAAAACAACCAGCAGCTCTGCTATTTATCAAACAACTCAGCGGCTCCAAGCCCATCATCTCAACGGCTCAAAGCCTATCTCAAAGCATCCAGCAGCTCTACGCTTGCTACTCCAGCAACCATACAACTATCAACTCATTCAGCAACTCTGCTATTCATCATTATCAAACAACTCAGTAGCTCCGTGCCCATATTCACCCACATCCATCAACTCACTCAACAGGCTCTAAGCCCAATCATCATCAGTAGCTCTAAGCTCACTCAACAGCTCAAGAGCTCATCATCATATCCACCATCATTCCAACGGCCCTACTCAGTGGCTCTACGCCTATATTCATCAGCTCAGCGGCTCTACGGCTCCAAGCCCACATATCTCAACTGGCTCTAAGCCGTAATAACCATCTCGACGGCACATAACCCACTACGCCAAAAATTGCCTTTGCCGGCAGTTTTTTTACCGGCGGTAATAAAACCGTCGGTAAAGGGTGCTATTACCGGCGGTAATAACAAACCGCCGCAAAAGGTACTATAAACGCCGTTTATTAACGACATGAGTAAAACCGCCGGTAAAACTAACTATTACCGGCGGTAATGTAAAACCGCCGGTAAAACTTACTATTAACGGCGGTAAGCAAAAACCGCCGGTAATAATCTTTATATAATATAAATATTATTATTCTTCTAATAAAACACATAATTTTATGTAGCTCAGTGGGTAAGTGCTCGGGTATTAATCAACGGGTCGCGGGTTCGAATCTTGGCAATGTCATTATTTTTTCCGAAACTTTTAGCGGCGGTAGTAAAACCGCCGTTAATAGTCTGAAACTTTTACCGGCGGTAATTTACCGCCGTTTTTGTAATTCCGACAATTGTTTTGCCGACGGAACTTTTACCGGCGGTTTTTGGACTATTACCGGCAGTTTTTTAATGCCGTTAATGCAAAAATTTGGCGTAGTGACCCCCATCTCTATCATCTCAGCGGTTCCGAGCCCACCATTTCAACTAGCTCTAAGCCACAACGACCATCTCAGCGGCTCTACACCCACTATCTCAATTGGCTCGAAGCCGTAACAGTCATCTCAATGGCTCTACGCCCGTATTCACTCACTCAGCGGCTCCAAGCCCTCGACTCAGTAGCTCTACGCTCGCTATCACAGCAACAGGCTCTACGCCCACTATCTCAACTGGCTCGAAGCCGTAACAACCATCTCAACTGGCTCAAAGCCGTAACGACTATCTCAGCGGCTCTACGCCCGAATTCACCAACTCATCAACTCAGCGGCTCTAGGCCCTCACCTATCAACTCAACGGCTCCAAGCCCACTATCTCAACTGGCTCGAAGCCGTAACAACTATTTCAACAGGCTCTACGCCACCCCAACAATCAAGACATCAACTATTCTTAAGCTCTACGCCTGAATGCTCAAAATCTAACATTTTGAATGCTCGAAACTCTTCGAATGCCCAACCACTGTGTACTGGATGCTCAAGTTCTACACTTGAATGCTCAAGCTTTACGTTTGAATGCCCAACCACTGCGTACTGGATGCTCAAAGCCTGTACTTTGAATGCTCGGATTCTGCCGTCCGAATGCTCGAGCTCTACGCTCTCTCTGAATGCTCAAGTCTAGAACTTCAAAGAAGCTCTACGCTTATATCAAACACACACGCACGGGCCCGTGCACATATTGCATCAATTGCATCACCATTATCACATCGTGTCTGCATCATCATATCTATTCACATCTAACAACCATCATCACATATATACACTCTGTATATCTCTCATGAAATAGATCAACCCTGCAACTAACCGGCTCTACGCCTCGGTTTTATTAATCGGTCCAGCGCCTTGATCCTTTGGCTCTACGCCAAAAAAACTTATGATGAGAAAGCTCCGTGCACAGACCATCAGAATGCAACCAGCTCTAGGCTTTGGTTTAAATCACGTCAAGCTCTAAGCTCCGACACCTTAGGCTCTCGCCTTATGATCAATACCAGCTCCGTGCTTCGGTTCTATCAAACTCAAAGCTCCGATCTCCTCAGGCCCTCGCCTCATGACCACAGCAGGCTCCACGCCTCAATTCTATAACCTTAGGCTCTCGCCTTGTGACTATGACCGGCTTCGCGCCTCGGTTCCACCACGTCAGAAACCATCACTCTCCAGGCTCTCGCCTCATGACTACAACCGGCTCTGTGCCTCGGTTCCCTCATCTCCAGCGCTCTGTGCTCCAGTTACTGGCCTTGCGCCCCCCATATCTTAAACCGGCATCCAATTCATCCCCAGCAGATGGCTTGGATTCCACCCCAATTACATCAATTCCTTCCAGTTCATTCGCAAGGATAGGCTACTCTACCGAGCTCCTCTCAGTCAAAGTAAGGATGATCAAGAAAAGCAAACGCACCTGCCGTGTACTGATCTACCCCAAAATACTAAGGAAGCTCTCCGCCAAAAAAAATTCCCTGGCAGCCCTACGCTCCTTCAACTATCTTCCACCAAAACCCTGGCTCAGTCTAGGTACGCTGCACTACGGCTTTTTAAGCCCAAAGGTACGTCTTCTGTCTCTAACCCTCCAAACTTTTTATTTTTCTTTATTGCCCGAACTACAGTTGGTCTGAATTTCCCCTGTGGAATACGTAGGCAGCCTCCCGGCCCGACCATAACAAAAACCTTTTTCAAAAACCCCTTGGAATAGTGGTTGGACCAAATTGAGTTGCTTTTTACAGCTTTGACTTTACTCAAACATGTCTCGCGATCCATCTGAGCTCAGTCAAAGAGGGGCATCTGTAGACACCCCAATTTGGCCTAACGATTATTTCAAGTCCCACCTTGGGGACCATCCCGATGATGAAATGGATACAGTGATTGCTGATTGCCTTCTCGAGAACCTTAGGACTTTCGGTAAGAACTTCGAGCCACTTAGAGGACCCAATCCAGAGCCATATAGCCTTTCAGACAAAAAATACAGTATCCCAGGAGAATCCATCTGTCGGCCGTGACATTGATCTCACGGCCTTAACATCGTTTCTTCACCCGAGCAACCTGTTGCATGAAAATCTCCCTGAGATCAATCCCTCGGCCGCAAGATCTATCCTTCGGCCGCAATATCCATTTCCTCGGCCGCCAGATCCATTGCTCGGCCGCCAGATCGTCCTTTTTCCAGATTCTGGAATGTTCTGTCAAACGTTTGATCCGATCACAAAACCCTAGCAGCCAAATTCCGATGCGTTCGGGCTACGTTAGAGGATTGCCATGAAGAGTTAGAATCACACTCTAACTCTAATTTTGATCATGCATTTCGATTGGTCGAGTTGTGTCACTCCTATGCCTATATAAATAAGCCTTTGGGTTCTGAAATTAACAAGTAAATACACCCTCTCAAGCCACGAAACTCTGCACAAATACTCCCCCAAACCCCCTCTTCAAAAGCCCTAATCTCCCGAAGGCAGCCATTAATCCTGTAGGGAGGTAATCCCGAACAGGTGCAAATCAGGCCCGAACACGTGGAACGTGGGATCATGGTTTGGTTGTAATAAGGATAGTCGTCGTACAAGACGGTAGTCGGCGACAGGGACCAGCGATATGAGAGATCATTGGTCCAGAGAGTCTGTACGAGGTCAAGGTCCAGTAACACGAGAGAATATTGGACCAAGGGATTGACAAAGGAGCAGTGACGTGTGAAGTCACTGGTCCAAGTAGATTGTTCGACACCAAAAGGGCCGAACAGGAGGGGAACTCGTGAGAAAGCAGTCCAGATGCAAGGAACGCTCTAGAAGGTTCCAGAACGGGGATATTCCATGAAGGAATAAGGTCCCAATAAAATAGGATCTTGGAGAGATACCCAACGGGAATGGGATGTTCGGCCAGCTATGGAAAGAAGTCCTGAATGGACTCTTTTCGTGAATTGATAAGGGAACGAGAATCCAAGATATTCTGGGTTTCCTATACGAGGTAGGAAACCTAGGGCAACAAGGATACTTGGGCGACAAGCATCTGTGGATCTATAAATATGAAGTAAACCTAGAGGTAAAAGGTACGCAATACGTTGCATAATTCACTTCCTATTGATAATTAGGGATTTTCTGCTAGTACGTGATACTAACTTAGATATCGGAAGGCCTTTGCCACGAGAGGCAAAGGTGCGCTCACCCCTTGTCTGTTTTGCAGATAAGGATTCTGGCGACACATTAGGGTTCCGGCGAGAGTCACGAAGTAGTCGTTAAGATCTTGTGCTGCTCAAACCCCTTTTAGTTTTTCTGCACTTACAATTGGCATCGTCTGTGGGAAACGAAAGAGATCCCTTTGAAAACCGACCATGATGGAAGAAGATCGAAAAATACCGCATGATCCAAAAAATCAGCTAGGTGGGGGAGGTGATAAATCCCCACCAGATCCTCCGAGGAAACCCGACGGCGGGCATGCCAAGAAGCCCACAAGCAAGAATCACCCCCTGACTGTCCATGATAACTCCAAGAATAGGGAGGGTAGGACGGCCACGGAGTCCACGAGAAGGAGTAAGTCCCGTCGCGAAGGAGAATCAGTTGCACATTCGAGGAGTGTACACAACAACGAGGATATCTTAGATAAGAAGAGACAAGAGATCGAAGATTATGCTCGTCTAATCAAGAAACGAGAGTATGAGATCCAGGAATTACAGCGGATACGAGAACATCCGGAGGATTCTGGACTGTCACGAAGAAATTCCAGAGGAGACAGATTGGCTGTAGTGGAATACAAGAAGGTTCCTTCACGAGGAAGGAGGAACAGGTCCAGGAGCCCCACTCCGGGAGGAAAAGGGCTTCTTCACGAAAAAGAAGGAGCAGAAGCCTTACCCTGAAGAGGGGGAGATTAGAAGACATCACAGGGACAGGTACGAGAGACCTGATTCCGATTGGGAAAAGAGTACTCCTAAGAAAGTGAAAGAACAAGAGGAGGGAACCATGTCTGCACGAGAAGCAGCGCGGAAAGCCCTCAGCAACATAGCTTCATCCCCCTTTGCGAGGAAGCTGCAAGAAGCAAAGCTGCCGAGTAGGGTGAAGCACGGAGCGTTCATCCTTTACAAGACAAATACTGATCCCGTGGCACACATACAGCACTACCGACAGGCCATGTTCATGCACGACGGGGATGATGCGATCATGTGCAAGATGTTCCCATCGAGTTTGGGGAAGGTGGCTCTGTCGTGGTTCCATAAGCTCGGTCCGAACACCATATGAGGATGGAGATAGTTAGCCGAAGAATTTACTGCTCGGTTTCTGACGAGCAGGAAAGCACCAAAAACCTTTGAGAGCCTCTCTGTTATGAAGCAAGGAGAAAACGAGCCGATCAGGGACTACGCTAAGAAATACTTGGAGACTTTCAACGAGATTGAAGGTTGCAATGAGGAATACGCGATAGCCACGTTCAAGACAGGGTTACCTGTTCGGGGAGAACTACGTAAGTCCCTAAACATGAGCCCAGTAGGAACATTGGCAAGGTTGATGGAGCGGATCGAGCAGCATGCCAGGAACGAAGATGACATACTGCGAGAGGATAGCAGGATGGTTGTCGAGAAAGCCAAAGCTCCTGCAAAGAAGGCAGACAAACCAGAACCCAAAACTTACAGGGAAAAGAAGGAATATGGGCAGGCTAAGAAAGAGCCGTACAGGGAGAACCACGCTCCGGACCCCAAGTCCTTCTTCTCAATAACGACGGTTTGGAAAGAACCAATCTATCGGATTCTTTATAAAATAAAGAACCGCCCCTACTTCAAGTGGCCCCCAAGGCTGGAAGGGGATAAAGATGCAAAAAGGGCTACGAGTCAGCATTGCAGTTATCACAAAGACTGGAGTCACATGACGGAAGATTGCGAGATGTTCAAGCAACACCTCGATGATCTAGTCTCACGTGGTTACTTGAAAGAGTTCATTTAAGAAGAGCACAAGGGTGCAGAGAAAGCAATGGAGTTGGATTACGAACAAAATCCAAGGGGCGTAATCCATATGATACATGGATTGGCCGCACCCTATACGAGAAACGAGGTAAGATTGCTCTAGAGGCAGGTGAAGCACGATCAGCATGTGATGCAATTGGGAAAGAAACGAGGACGTGAAGGGGAAGAATGCAATGGAGGCATAGTCTTCACGAATGAGGACCTGGGGGGAATCCAGGTGCCACATAATGATGCCTTAGTCATAAACCTACGAATTGGGGAATATGACATGGAGAGAATCCTGGTGGACTCAGGAAGCTGCACAGAGATACTGTACTATGATGCGTTTAAGAAATTGGGACTGACACAGGCGGATTTGGTGCAGTCAATAACTCCTTTGGTCGGATTCAGTGCAGGAGCAGTCTGGCCTTTAGGCAAAGTAACCCTTCCTGTTCGGGCTGGAACGGTTGTGCTAAGAACCGATTTCCTAGTGGTAGATGTACCATCTTCCTATAACGCGATTATTGGAAGAACATGGTTGCACAAGATGAAGGCGGTTTCCTCTACTTACCACCAGATGGTGAAATTCCCCGGGTCGAATGGTATTGAAAGGATTAGGGGAAATCAGAAAGTTGCCCAGCAGTGCTTGGTTTCTATAATCAAGAAGGCACCCAAGGCAAAGTTGGTTCAAGCAATCGAGGTTCCGGACCAGCCGACCATTGAGGATGTCAGAGGGGACCCCGCCGAGAAAGTGGTGGAAGGCTTGAAAAAGATCCAGATCAACGAGAATGATCCAGAAAGGTATTTCCTGATTGGGGAGAACCTGAATGAAACAGAAGAGAAAGAGTTGGTAGGATTCCTCAAGGAGCACGTTGATGTGTTTGCTTGGGTGCCCGAAGAAATGCCTGGAGTGGATGCAAACGTGATTTGTCACCACTTGAATGTGGATCCACAACATAAGCCCGTGATGCAGAAGAAGAGACGATATGCCGTACAACACGTGGACGCTGTTATCGAGGAAGTGGACCGATTACTCGAAGCGAAGGCTATACGAGAAGTATACTACCCAGAATGGCTATCCAACACTGTGGTGGTAAAAAAGAAGAATGGGAAGTAACGAGTCTGCGTCGATTTTACTGATTTGAATAAGGCATGTCCTAAGGCTAGCTTCCCCCTTCCCAGGTTAGATCAACTTGTGGATGCAACGGTTGGGTATGGGCGGATGAGCTTCCTTGATGCTTATCGAGGGTATCACCAGATAGCCATGTACGGTCCCAATCAAGAGAAGACTTCCTTTATCACACCAAGGGGGCTGTACTGTTATAGCGTCATGCCCTTTGGTTTAAGGAATGTCGGTGCAACATACCAGAGGTTAGCAACGATTATGCTAAAGAAGTTGCTCGGCAAGACTATGGAGGTATACATAGACGACATGGTGGTCAAAAGCAAGGAGAAGGAAAAACACATTGCTGACTTAAAGGAAGCCTTCGAGATATTGAGAGAATACAAGCTAAAACTCAACGCCTCGAAATGTGCGTTTGGAGTAAACTCAGGGAAGTTCCTGGGGCACTTGGTAACCATAAGAGGGATAGAGGCAAATCCTGACCAAATTACAGCGTTGCAAAAGCTCCAAAGTCCAAAGACCACGAAGGAGGTCCAGCGGTTAACGGGGATGGCAGCGGCTCTAAATAGATTCATCAGCCGATCCAGTGACAAATGTAGACCTTTCTTTCAGTTGCTAAAAAAGAGAGAAGGATACTAATGGGGAACAGAATGTGAGCAAGCGTTCCAAGACGAGCAGGCGTTCCAAGACCTGAAGAAGTACTTGGCAACAGCCCCCCTGTTGTCCACCCCCGAACAAGGTGAGTCTTTAACTTTGTATTTAGCGGTCTCTGAACATGCTGTGAGTGCAGTGTTACTGATGGATAAGGGATCCGAGCAAGTCCCTGTCTATTATGTGAGCAAGACATTATTGGACGTAGAAACAAGATATCTGCCCCTCGAAAAGTTGGTCCTGGCATTACGGACGGCGGCAAGAAAGTTGCCCCATTATTTCCAGAGTCACAGGGTCGTGGTGTACACTGAATTCCTGTTAAAGTCTTTGCTACGAAAGGCAGACTTCTCGGGACGTATCTCGACTTGGTCGGTCGAATTGAGTCAGTACGATATAGACTACCAGCCGCGCACTGCAATAAAGGGGCAGGTGCTGGCAGACTTTGTAGCTGAGTTTTCACCTATGGTGGCTCCCCAGCCTCCTATGAGACAGGAGCAGAGAAAGGAGCAGGGGAAGGAGCAAACAACGAGAAAAAATAAAGCTCCCGCCGAACGGGATCCCATGGAATGGAAATTATTTGTTGATGGCTCTGCGTGTAATACGGGATCAGGAATTGGGGTTGTACTTTTTCCCCCTGGAGGAGTTATGATGGAATTATCTCTTCGACTGGGTTTCAGCGCTTCGAACAATGTGGCAGAGTACGAAGCACTCTTGGCAGGATTGAGAAGTGCAAAAACCCTAAAGGTCAAAAGAATACGGATATACTGTGACTCACAACTTGTGGTGAACCAGTTGTCTGGGGAATATGAGGCCCGAAATGAAAAGATGGCAGCTTACGTAGAGGCCGCCAGGAGCTTGCTCGACACTTTCGAAAGGGTGTACATTGAGCAAATAAGTTCTGGGCAGAACGCACACGCAGACTCACTCGCCTGGTTGGCCGCAGCTGTGCCGACTGAATTTAAGAGAAAGGTGGCAGTCGATTATCTTGCTGAGCCAAGTATTGGAAGAAGCGTGGAGTTGGTCTTGGACGTGAACCAAGGACCAAGTTGGATGGATCCAATAGTGGAATTCCTACGAGATGGAACACTCCCCACGGATAAGAAAGAGGCTCACAAGATAAAAAACAAAGTCTGCATGTTTTTGGTTGTCTCCTGAGGGAAAACTTTATAAAAAAATCTTTCACTGGTCCTTAGTTACTTTGTGTGCACCCCGAGATGGTGCAGAAGTTTCTCCACGAGATCCACGAGGGAACATGTGGAAGTCATGCTGGGGGTAGGTCCATCGCCCACCGAGCAATAACCCAGGGGTACTGGTGGCCTCACATGCAGGAAGATGCAAAGGTGTATGTAAAAATTTGCGAGAAATGTCAGAAATTCTCGCCAATGATCCGAACACCAGCCGAGGATCTGGTTCCATTGACAAGTCCTTGGCCATTTGCACAATGGGGAATGGACATCGTGGGTCCACTTCACAAGGCAACTGGCAACAGAAAATTTCTGTTGGTGGCAACGGATTATTTCACTAAGTGGATTGAGGCAGAACCACTGGCAAAGATCACTGAACCTATGATAGAGAGGTTCGTATGGAAAAGTATCATTACACGATTTGGGGTCCCCTATTCACTGATTACGGATAATGGGTCCCAATTTCAGAAAAAGTTCAAAGCCTTTTGTGCCCAGTATGGGATAAGGAATTATTACTCGACACCGGCCTACCCACAGAGTAATGGGCAGGCGGAAGCATCGAAAAAACCATACTTGACGGGATCAAGAAGAGGTTGGATAAAGCAAAGGGGAAATGGCCCGACGAATTGCCACTAGTTTTATGGGCGCACCGAACAACGCCTAGAAGGTCTACGGGAGAGACCCCCTACTCATTGGCATATGGGACAGAGGCTGTAATCCCATTGGAGGTTGGTTTGCCGACCAACAGGACCACTTTGGTTGAAAGTGGAGGCAATGACAGAGCCCTAGAGATTGAACTGGATCTTGCCGAGGAACGTAGAGAAAGGGCTCTGGTGCATTTGGCCTCTTATCAGGAGCAGCTGATGAAAAGCTACAACAAAACTGTCCATCCACGAGAGTTTGGTGTAGGGGACCTTGTACTTCGAAAGGTGCTCGACAATACCAAGGTGGCCAACGAGGGCAAGTTGGGGGCCAACTGAGAAGGCCCATATCGAGTTACAGAGGTTGTGGGCATTGGGGCTTATCGTTTGGTGGACCTGGACGGGAACCCGGTGCCGAGGCCTTGGAATGTCCACAACTTGAGGAAGTTTTTTGTTTGAAAAGATTTCAGTTTATTTTTTATTCTGTTTTTAGGATGCACATCGTGATTGTGTGGGAATTACGAATAAAATTCCTTTGTCTTTTATTGATTTGTTAGTTGCAAGGGGTACGTGTAACGCCCCCTTGAGTTTCGAATTATGAATAAAATTCTGCGTTTTGATATAAAATATTGTTTTTTTATCTCTATTGTGCTTAAATACGAAGTCAGGCCTGGTTCTTGCTCCTCACTTCGTATTGGGGAGCAGAGGAATAGGGTTTATGTCAAATACGAAGACATTTGGGCAGATTTAAAAACTTTGCAAGTACGAATACACTTGGTCACTTATACAGGTATGAACAAACCTGGTGTGCATACGTGAATATGCACACTTCTGCCAAATACGAAAACATTTGGATAACCTAAGCATGAATACACTTAGACTTAAGAACAAGCACTTGGCATGCATACGATAAGATGCATAGCTTTCCCAGATAAGAAAACATTTGGGGATCTAAGTACGAATAAACTTAGATGGTTTATTCCAAACCAATGAAAAATGGGAAGCATACGAGAATATGCAGAATTGCCTAAACGCAAATAGCTAAGTATGAAGATAGACATCCAATTACGAAATACTTGGGAAGCACACAGATTTATCTAAGTATGAACAGACTTAGTAGTTAAATCATGACAAATTGGCCACGAAGGGCCAAGTGTACTTAGGCCAAGCTCGGCCACCAAAACCCAAAATTAGGCCACGAAGGGCCAAAATACTTGTATTAGGAGTTGTAGGAATGTACTTGTGCCACGCAGGGCAAGCTTTACAGCCACGCAGGGCCGCCATAATATTTAAAACAAAATTGGAATTGTTCCAAAGAAGGGTGTTCATACTCACTTTTCCCCATGAAGGTCTTGAGAAGCAGGGATTGCAGTTTGTGCAGATGTATCTTCCACAGCAGTGTTTTCAGTAGTTGGACCACCACTGGCTTCCTTCTGGCCAGGGTTGGTCACTTCGTCGTTGCGGTTGGCGTCTTCACCAAGTGTTCAGAATCATTGGCGTTGAGCTCTTGGTCCAGACCATCCTCTGCTTCGGCTTCTTGGTCCTCGGCAACAACTTGAGAACTGGGGAGGTCCTTGTTGGTCCAGAGAGGGCAGGAGGCAGGAGCTTCAATTTTGGTAAGGCATGTTGTCCAGGCCGTACCCCAAATCTGGTCTTGGATCGTTGGCATCTGAGACTTGTAGCTCTCAGTAGCCATGTTGATCCCCTCGTTGTAGCCCTCTTAATACGATGCCTTGGCATCATTCTTACTCGCCTCCAACTCCGTCAGAGTCTGGTTCAGGCTGCCCTCAGCACCTTCCAACCTCCCCTTCAGCTCGTTCACCTTTCCGCGGGCTTGGTCCCTCTCCTTCTCCAGTCGGATTATTGTACACTGTAGTTGGGCATTCTCGTTTACCAGCTTGACTCGCTGGGGCTCGGATTGGCCCAGCTTTTGTGCCATTGCAACCATCCTTTGCATGGCCTGGGACATATAGAAGACAATTAGATAAAGCCCAGGAGCAACGGTTTGAAAACTATTAGTTGAATAATTAAAAGAAGTTTACCTGAGCGCTGTTGGTCATGAATGACCCAAGGAGGTTGTCGGGGGAGCTGGCCACCACTTTTTGCATATCTCCAGGTAACATGAAGGCCTGGGATAAGGCAAGAGTAGTTCCCTCGGATTCTACGCTGTCTCGTAGAGTCACAGGGCGCCCACCATGGGTAAGCTGTGGTACCCAAATTGGAGTCAGGACGTTGGAAGTCTGAGGCTGAGGCCCTTCAATCGAAGACAATTCCAGGCGCTGGCGTTTGTCTCGGTGACTTGCCTCGATCTCTTCAGGGGAAAAACCAGGGGGGGTGCTCAGTTGAGCAGTTCCACGACGGCCATGAGATGGCTGAGGGCTCTGGGAGTGACCACGGCCACGAACAGAGCCGCGGCCCCTTCCACGGCCAGCTCCGGGAATGGTAAGGAGACTGTTGAGGTCAATGGGTTGGTTCATTTCTGGAGGAGGAGAAGGAGAATAACCGTTGGAGGATGAAGTGGAGGCTTCCTTGGCGATTTCGATCAGATCGTCAGGAATCGGCGGAGTTTCAGGATGCCTCTCTTCCTCTTGCTCGGGTTGCAAATTGGAGGGTCCAGGTGGTGTTGGGTTGTCAGCTGCTTGGGTCCGCCGATCAATGAACCCACCGTACGATGCTTTGTAGCTCAAGAGCACTTGCGCTGCTCTTGCTCGGCCAGCAAGGTACGTTCCTTGCCCATTGAACGCAAGGGCTCGAGTGATGTCGGCCACGTGAACCTGTGGGGTAATGATGTTGTACCCTAGGTTGACATTTTCAACTGCAAAGAATATAGCAGGTTATACGCTGTGAGATTAAATAACTAAAGTACGAAAAAACTTTAAGTTAGGAAATGAGAAACTAACATGGATGCCCAAATCTGTGAGGGGCATGGAAACCAATCACACGGCCATCCTCATTTATCGGCTCGAAAACCCCCGTGACAATCAAAAAATCATCATCGTCTCCCCGTGCAGAGTCAGGAAGCTCAAGGACGAGTTTTTTCCTCGAATCCCTACTTTTTAAATAGTAGGTGAGGGCATCTTTGGTCCTAGAAATGCTGTATAAGTGGTGTATGTTGTGCAGGCCTAGGGATGTGCCTAGCATGTGATTTATGGCATCGATTCCCATGACAACCCTGAAAAAATTGGTTGAAACCTGCATCGGAGACAGTTTGTAGTGGGCTAAAACCTGTCGGAGTAATGGGGCCTAGGGGAATCTAACACCACCCTCTACAACGGCGACTACGGGGATATGAAGGGTGTCATTGTCAGGGCTCTCACGGAGGGCGTTCTCCGGGGCCAGTTCAGTGGCGACATTATCAGGGATCCCGTAACGAGATCTGAATGAAGCCATGGTTTGAGGAGTGTTACAGTGACACCTGAACCGCCCCATCTGTTTAAATGGTGGGTTTAGTGCAGATTTACAGGCGGAAACGGTGGATATGGAGAAACCCTAAATATGGATTGAGGGAACCCTAAAGCAACGAGAAAAATGGGGCAAAAGGGGAACGATGACTTACAAGTGTGGCAATCGAAGTTCTAAGTGCACGAATGAGGACCTTCGAGTTGGTAAACAAAGCTTCAATGGCGGGAGCGTTGTAACTTTTTTGCAGAGGGAACTTGGAAAGAGAAGTGGGGGTTCGAAATGGGACGAAAACCCAAATATACCCTGATGAGTAGGGTGGCGTATGTGAAACGTCACCCCAGACGCCGTTTGGGCGTTTCGTTCCCCAAAACATGTCCATTCACATTTAATAGGGGCGGTACGGGTTGCGCCACGTGTAAAGTTCAGAACAGGAAAAGCCTGTCCAGCCCAATGACAAGACGTTTTGGCTGGCCTGAACAAAGAAAAGTTGCACTAACTCTATGGGACGAAGTGCAAGAACCAAGGAAGGACTCACTTGGCATTTGAGAGCTTTGCTCGTCATGTTGAGAGTAAATAACGAGTAAAGCTGGGGAGCAATTGTAGGGAGGTAATCCCAAACAGGTGCAAATAGGGCCCGAACACGTGGTACGTGGGGTCATGGTTTGGTTGTAATAAGGATAGTCGCCGTACAAGACGGTGGTCGGCGACAGGGACCAGCAATATGAGAGATCATTGGTCCAGAGAGTCTGTACGAGGTCAAGGTCCAGTAACACGAGAGAATATTGGACCAAGGGATTGACAAAGGAGCAGTGACGTGTGAAGTCACTGGTCCAAGTAGATTGTTCGGCACCGAAAGGGCCGAACAGGAGGGGAACTCGTGAGAAAGCAGTCCAGATGCAAGGAACGCTCTAGAAGGTTCCAGAACGGGGATATTCCGTGAGGGAATAAGGTCCCAATAAAATAGGATCTTGGAGAGATACCCAACGGGAATGGGATGTTCGGCCAGCTATGGAAAGGAGTCCTGAATGGACTCTTTTCGTGAATTGATAAGGGAACAAGAATCCAAGATATTCTGGGTTTCCTATACGAGGTAGGAAACTTAGGGCAACAAGGATACTTGGGCGACAAGCATCTGTGGATCTATAAATATGAAGTAAACGTAAAGGTAAAAGGTACGCAATACGTTGCATAATTCACTTCCTATTGATAATTAGGGATTTTCTGCTAGTACGTGATACTAACTTAGGCATCGGAGGGCCTTTGCCACGAGAGGCAAAGGTGCGCTCACACCTTGTCTGTTTTGCAGATAAGGATTCCGGCGACGCATTAGGGTTCCGGCGAGAGTCACGAAGTAGCCGTTAAGATCTTGTGCTGCTCAAACCCCTTTTAGTTTTTCTGCACTTACAAATCCGACGATCAAACCCCGAAGTTCAAACCCTAACCCTAGGGTTTTCAAAGAAAGCAATCAGTCAATCACAAGCAATCCGAAGCAATCAAGCAACTGAGGGATCAAGGTGGTGAGGCCCAACGGCCTCTGGTTTGATTTATTTTTTGTCCATAATCTTAATCGTAGCGTTTTGATCATCTGCTAACTTTTCTGTCTGGTGTGAGGAAAAACATCGACCGGGGCTTCGATCCCTCGGCCGATATATTAAACCAGGAGGATCCCTCGGCCGTGACATCCATTCACCAGCCGCGGGATCCATTACCCTGGGACAGCTTGTTTTGTATTCTGCTTCCTGATGCATGATTTAGTTATCGCACTGGCTCACTTTACTTACTGTTTAAAGGCTTAATTAAACGGACTATGTGTTAGAATTAAACAAAGCATCTACATGTCTTATGTTGAATAACTATGGGCCAGTCTCGTGGCTGGGCAGAGAGGGGTGCCTAACACCTTCCCCTTACTGTACACTTGGCTCCCGTACCCAGAATCTCTATCTGTTTTTCTAGTTTTAATAAACTAGGTGGCGACTCTGTTTTGATGATAACCATTATCGTGTGGCGATGTTCCTAGCCATGGGAATGTCCACGATCCTGGTTTATGAAGCAAGCAACCAATCGAGCAAACAAACATGATCAATCTGTATGGCGATACCCCGCTTAGGAGGTGTCTACAATTTCTTGGAGTGCCAAGAAGCAACCCACAGTGGCACGATCGAGTGCGGAAGCTGAATACCGCGCCCTTGCCTCCACTGCTGCTGAACTAACTTGGATTTCATACCTACTTCGTGATATTGGTCAGTGTGTCACACAACCAGCTACTCTATTTTGCGACAATATCTCTGCCCTACACCTAACTATCAATCCAATATTTCATGCTCGTACAAAACACATTGAGATCGATTATCATTTCGTACGTGGAAAGGTGGCACAAGGTTCGCTCATTACCCGTTTCATCTCATCACAACATCAAGTTGCTGATATTCTTACGAAGCCGCTCTCTTGTGCCTCGTTTCATCCCTTTCGTGTCAAACTAGGCCTTTGGCCATCCCCACAGCCTAGTTTGAGGGGGAGAATTGAAGCAATCAGATCCCAAGATCAAAGGGATATGGCATGTGACAAAAGTGTTGAAGAATCATAGGAGGATTTATTGGATAACAATTATGGGAAGATTTGAAGGCTGCTTTTCAGTCCAAGTATCAAGCATATTTTCTTGTATAGCAGTCATAGGTCAATTTCTTTGTGTATATAACTTGTACATTCAACCCTATAATGTATTCAAGTTAGAGAGTCAAAAAATTCAGACCTCTGTTTATAAAACTTCTTTATAACATCCCATCCCATTTCCTTGTTTTATTTTTCCGGTTATAGCTTCAATGCTATACTCCTGAAGCTTGGCCAAACTAATGACTTGTGAAGTAGTAGTGGGTCTAAACATCAACACATAAGCCTTTATTTCTTCCATGAGCCCTCTAATAAAACAGCTTGTAAAGAAAGTTTTCGGCAAATTTTGAATTTTATTGGCCAGGATCTCGAATTTCTCCTGGTATTCTGTAACAGTTGAGTTCTGCCTAAGTTTGGTTAACTCCCCCATAGCATCCTCATACACATTAGGGCCAAATCTAGCTCACATTTATAAACCGACCCAAATTGGATCTTCACCAAAAAACTTAGGAAAATAAATCTTGGCATACCAGGAGCCAAAAGCAAGAGAAGATTGAAGATGTGGTGGACCAGGCCCAGAAGAAGACCAGCAATAACTTGTGTCTCACTCTTCAAAAAGAGAGAGAAGAAATTAAGATAGAGAGGGGGTGGGGGTTGTATGTTTGGAGTAGTTACCGAAAACCAAGGGTGCGTTTAACGGGCCGTTTAGTACCGTTTAAACTTTTTGAATTTTTTTGATTTAGATTTGTATAGTTGGTGGTATGCACAAACCTTCAATGCTAGAAAATAGAAAATTAAACTCAATTATTATATAAATTATTCTAATATTTTCACTTCATAACAAAAATCGCAGCAAGAAGTAATCTCCTCCAATTTTTCTGAATCGACATTACCAGATACAAGAACTTCATTATATCCTAAATTTTTGAACTCTAACATCCAAAAATTATAATGTATATCAGAATAAAATTCTAGAATCCGAATATTATGGTGTATATCAGATTTTAGAATCCGAAAACCATATCATCTGTCATACATAAATATCCGAACTAATATTTGTTCCACAGATTAAAAATAGTTTGAATATGTAAGTACGAAATTGCTACACCCTAAGTCTTTATTAAAATATTTTTTTATTTGTTCTCGTAGAAAATTAGTTCAATTCGATATCCGTACAGGCTTTTTCAGCATTTGTACGGGGCCTTACGATTCTAAAATAGCCCTTATCGATATCGGATTCAGCTAATTTTTTTCAAAAATCCAAAAATAATATTTTAAAAATAACATACGATTTGAATAACCTTTGTGGGACCCGTAACATGCCCCGCAAAAATTACAAATATCATTGCCCATTTAATGGAAAAAAAATCAAAAATAAAAAATTCACGCTCTTCAAGATGCGAAAGAAGCTAGGTACCTGAAAATTTATACAAATATCAAATACTAAAACTCGAAAATGTTTAGCAATTTCATACTAACATATCCGAACAATTTTAAACCTGCGCGAAGTATATTAGTTCGGATGTTCATAAATGACAAATGATATAGTTTTCGGATTTAAGAATAGGGGGGTTGTATGTTTGGAGTAGTTACCGAAAATCACGGGTGCGTTTAACGGGCCGTTTAGTATCGTTTAAACTTTTTGAATTTTTTGATTTAGATTCGTATAGTTGGTGGTATACTCATTTTCTTTAATCACAAACCTTCAACGCTGGAAAATAGAAAATTTAACTCAATTATTACATAAATTATTCTAATATTTTCACTTCATAACAAAAATGGCAGCAAGAAGTAATCTCCTCCAATTTTTCTGACCCGACATCGCCAGATACAAGAACTTCATTATATCCTAAATTTTTGAACTCTAACATCCAAAAATTAGAATGTATATCAGAATAAAATTCTAGAATCCGAATATTATGATGTATATAAGATTTTAGAAAACCATATCATCTGTCATACATAAACATCCGAACTAATATTTGTTGCACAGGTTAAAAATCGTTCGGATATGAAAGTATGAAATTCCTACACCCAAAGTTATTCTTAAAATATTTTTTTAAGAATATTTTACTAAGATCATTCAAACCACAAGTTGTTTTTTAAAATATTTTTTATGGGTTATTGTAGAAAATTATCTCAATTCGATATTCGTAAAGGCTTTTTCAACATCCGTACGGGGCCTTACGATTTCCGAAATAACCCTTATCGTCGTTATCGATATCGGATTTGGCTAATTTTTTTTAGAAATCCATAAACAATATTGTAAAAATAACATACGGTTTGAATCATCTCTGTTGGACCCGTAATGGGCCCCGTAAAAATTTAAAATGTCATTGCCCATTTAATGGCAACAAAAATCAAAAATCAAAAAATCTACGCTCTTCAAGATGCATTATAAAGCTAGGTACCCGAAAATTTATACAAATTTCAAATACTAATACTTGAAAAAGTTTAGCAGTTTCTTACTAACATATCTCAACAATTTTAAACCCGAGGGTCGTATATTAGTTCGGATATTTATATATGACAGATGATATGGTTTTCGGATTAAAGAATCTCATATACACTAGAATTTCCGGATTCTAGAGTTTGAAATTTTACGATATAGTAAAGTTCTTGTATCTCTTGTTATCTGGATCTGGACCGAAAAATTGGAAGAGGTTATTTCTTGCAACGGTACTGCCTCCCAAGCTCCAACATCCTTGGCTGACTCTTCAATGCAAACTTCCATGTTGGTTGCCAATGAATCTAATCTCCAAATACGAACTTCCAAATGCATATTGCATTGATTTGTTGGGTGAAATACTTCTTCTCTAAAAAATAGAGGGAGAGAAAAAAATTGAGGTTTCGATTGAGACTTAGGAGGTGGAACATTAACTGGTTAAAGGTGGGAGGTGGAGCTCTTGGTACTTGGCTATGGTGGGAGGTGAGGGAGGATGAAGATGACTAAGTGGTAAAAACGTAGAGGAGGTGGGTTGTGTTGTAATAGTGGTATTGTATGTATGTGGTTGCATGCAGTAATTTTAGGGATATTTTTCTCAATTTTATTGATGATATTTTTGTCCGAATATTTCTTACTTGAAAACGAGTTGTATGTAGAAACTCCCTTAGGCTGTACCCCTTGAAAATGTAGTGGATCAGGTCCAGAAGAAGACTAGTGATAACTTGTGTCTCAATCTTAAAAAATAGAGAGGAGGAGGAGAGAGAGAGAGAGAGAGAGAGACAGAGGGTTGTTCGTATGGAGTAGTTACCAAAAACCACTGGTGCGTTTAACGGGCGGTTCGGTACCGTTTAAACTTTTTTAATTTTTTGTTTAGATTCGTATAGTCGGTGGTCTACTCATTTTGTTTTATCATGAACCTTCAACGATGGAAAATAGAAAGTTCAACCAAATTATTACATAAATTATTCTAATATTTCCAATTCATAACAAAAATCGCAGCGAGAAGTAATCTCCTACAACTTTTCAAACCCGACATCGCCAAATACAAGAACTTCTATATATCCTCAATTTTTGAACTCTAAAATCGGAAATTATATTGTATATCAGAATAAGATTCTAGAATCCGAATATTATGGTGTATATAAGATTATAGAATCCGAAACCATATCTTCGGTCATACATAAACATCCGAACTAATATTTGTTCCACAGATTAAAAATCGTTCGAATATGTAAGTACGAAATTGCTACACCCTAAGTTACTCTTAAAATATTTTTTTAAGATGATTCAAACCAAAATTTATTATTAAAATATTTTTTTATTTGTTCTTGTAGAAAATTAGTTCAATTCGATATTCGTAAAGGCTTTTTCCGCATTCGTACGGGGCCTTACGATTTCTAAAATAGCCCTTATCGATATCGAATTCAGCTAAATTTTTTTTCAGAAATCCATAAACAATATTTTAAAAATAACATACGATTTGAATAACCTTTGTGGGACCCGTAATGGGCCCCGCAAAAATTAAAAATATCATTGCCCATTTAATGGAAAAAAATAAAAAATTCACGCTCTTCAAGATGCGTATTGAAGCTAGGTACCCGAAAATTTATACAAATACCAAATACTAAAACTCGAAAATGTTTAGCAATTTCATACTCCCTCCGTCCCGATTTGTTTGTCCACTTTTTGACTTTTAAGTGTCCCAAAATGTTTGTCCATTTGACTTTTAATTGGATCGATTTTCCCTTTTTACCATTTCTTTAGTGGAATAAAGTAATTTTTTTGAAAAAGTTGAGGGTAAATGTGGAAAGTTGAATCTTTTTAGGTATAATCATTGTGTTCCCTTAAAAAGTTGGATTTTCAAGATTGGACAAACAAATTGGGACGGAGGGAGTACTAACATATCCGAACGACTTTAAACCTGTGCAACGTATATTAGTTCGGATGTTCATATATGCAAGATGATTTGGTTTTCGGATTTAAGAATGGGGAGGGGGGGTTTGTATGTTCGGAGTAGTTACCGAAAACGACAGGTGCGTTTAACGGGCCGTTTAGTACCGTTTAAACTTTTTGAATTTTTTGATTTAGATTCGTATTGTTGGTGGTATGCTCATTTTGTTTAATCACAAACCTTCAACGCTGGAAAATAGAAAATTTAACTCAATTATTACATAAATTATTCTAATATTTTCACTTCATAACAACAATCGCAGCAAGAATTAATCTCCTCCAATTTTTCTGACTCGACATCACCAGATTAAAGAACTTCATTATATCCTAAATTTTTGAACTCTAACATCCAAAAATTATACTCCCTCCGTCCCTTTATTACAGTCCAGTATTCCATTTTGGGATGTCCCTTAATAAGTGTACATTTTGTAAAGTTAGTGGATAAAAGTTGGTGAATTGTCTATTTTGTCCCTAAAAGTAGATTCCATTTTGAAAAGTTAGTGAGTAAAAGTGTAATGATGATGGGTAAGTAGGGAAAGTGGAGGAAAAAGTTGATGTGAAAGGTATAATAATGATGTCTTTTTAATAAGTTGGAGTTACGAAGCAGGACATTAAAAAAGGGACGGAGGGAGTAATGTATATCAGAATAAAATTCTAGAATCCGAATATTATGGTGTATATCAGATTTTAGAATTCGAAAACCATATCATCTGTCATACATAAACATCCGAACTAATATTAGATCCACAGGTTCAAAATCGTTCGGATATGAAAGTACGAAATTCCTACATCCAAAGTTATTCTTAAAATATTTTTTTAAGAATATTTTACTAAGATCATTCAAACCCCAAGTTATTATTAAAATATTATTTATGGGTTATTGTAGAAAATTTTCTTAATTCGATATTCGTAAAGGCTTTTTCAACATCCTTACGATTTCTGAAATAACCCTTATCGTCGTTATCGATATCGGATTTGGCTAATTTTTTTTAGAAATCCATAAAAAATATTTTAAAAATAACATACGGTTTGAATCATCTCTGTTGGACCCGTAATGGGCCCTGTAAAAATTGAAAATATCATTGCCCATTTAATGGCAACAAAAATCAAAAATAAAAAAATCTACGCTCTTCAAGATGCGTTATAAAGCTAGGTACCCGAAAATTTATACAAATTTCAAATACTAAAACTCGAAAAAGTTTAGCAATTTCGTACTAACATATCCCAACAATTTTAAACCCGAGAGACGTATATTAGTTCGGATGTTTATATATGACAAATTATATGGTTTTCAGATTAAAGAATCTGATATACACTATAATTTCCGGATTCTAGAGTTTGAAATTTTACGATATAGTCAAGTTCTTGTATCTGAGGATATCGGGACCGAAAAATTGGAAGAGGTTATTTCTTGCTACGGTATTTCCTCCCAAGCTCCAACATCCTCGATTGACTCTTCCATGCCAACTTCCATGTTGGTTGCCAATGAATCTAATCTCCAAATTCGAACTTCCAAATGCATATTGTATTGATTTGTTGGGTGAAATACTTCTTCTCTAAAAAATGGAGGGAGAGAAAAAAATTGAGGTTTCGATTGAGACTTAGGAGGTGGGAGGTGAGAGTTAGGAGGGGGAACATTGACTGGTTAAAGGTGGGAGGTGGAGCTCTTGGTACTTGGCTATGGTGGGAGGTGAGGGAGGATGAAGATGACTAAGTGGTAAAAACGTAGAGGAGGTGGTTTGTGTTGTAATAGTGGTGTTGTATGTATGTGGTTGCATGCAGTAATTTTAAGGATATTTTTCTCAATTTTATTGATGATATTTTTGTCCAAATATTTCTTAATTGAAAACGAGTTGTATGTTGAAACTCCCTTAGGCTGTACCCCTTGAAAATGTAGTGGATCAGGTCCAGAAGAAGAGTAGCGATAACTTGTTCTCAATCTTAAAAAATAGAGAGGAGGAGAGAGAGAGAGAGAGACAGAGAGTTGTACGTTTGGAGTAGTTACCGAAAACCACTGGTGCTTTTAACGGGTTGTTCAGTACCATTTAAACTTTTTTAATTTTTTGTTTAGATTCGTATAGTCGGTGGTCTGGTCATTTTGTTTTATAACGAACCTTCAACGATGGAAAATAGAAAGTTCAACCAAATTATTACATAAATTATTCTAATATTTCCAATTCATAACAAAAATCGCAGCGAGAAGTAATCTCCTCTAATTTTTCAAACCCGACATCGCCAAATACAAGAACTTCATTATATCCTCAATTTTTGAACTCTAAAATCCGAAATTATATTGTATATCAGAATCAGATTCTAGAATCTGACTATTATGGTGTATATAAGATTGTAGAATCCGAAACCATATCATCGGTCATACATAAACATCCGAACTAATATTTGTTCCACAGATTAAAAATCGTTCGAATATGTAAGTATGAAATTGCTACACCTTATGTTACTCTTAAAATATTTTTCTAAGATGATTCAAACCGAAATTTATTATTAAAATATTTTTTTATTTGTTATTGTAGAAAATTAGTTCAATTCGATATTCGTTAAGGCTTTTTCAGCATTCATACGGGGCCTTACGATTTCTAAAATAGCCCTTATCAATATTGGATTCAGCTAATTTTTTTCAGAAATCCATAAACAATATTTTAAAAATAACATACGATTTGAATAACCTTTGTGGGACCCGTAATGGGCTCCGCAAAAATTAAAAATATCATTGCCCATTTAATGGAAAAAAATTAAAAATAAAAAATTTACGCTCTTAAAGATGCGTAATGAAGCTAGATACCTAAAAATTTATACAAATATCAAATACTAAGACTCGAAAATGTTTAGCAATTTCATACAAACATATCGAACAATATAATTTAAACTTGCGTGACGTATATTAGTTCGGATGTTCATATATGACAGATGATATGGTTTTCGGATTTAAGAATGTGATCTACACTATAATTTCCTGATTCTTGAGTTCGAAATTTTACAATATAATCAAGTTCTTGTATCTGATGATATCGAGACCGAAAAATTGGAAGATGTTATTTCTGTCCACGGTATTGCCTCCCAAGCTCCAACATCCATGGCTAACTATTCCATGCCAACTTCCATGTTGGTTGCAAATGAATCCAATCTCCAAATACGAACTTCCAAATGCATATTGCTTTGATTTGTTGGGTGAAATACTTCTTCTCCACGAAATGGAGGGAGAGGAAAAAATTATGGTTTCAATTGAGACTTAGGCGGTGGGAGGTGAGAGTTAGTAGGTGGAACGTGGATTGGTTAAAGGTGGGAGGTGGAGCTCCTGGTGCTTGATTATGGTGGGAGGTGAGGGAGGATGAAGATGACTGAGTGGTAAAAACATAGGGGAGGTGGGTTGTGTTAGGACCGTGAGGGACACCACCCACACAAACTCACGCAGTGATTTCAGAGAAAAACTCCCTTAGATTATATATTCACACAATATATAATAAAGATGAAAATACTCTCCGGAACCACACGTCGGTTCCTCTCTGGGAGCCCACAACCTGGCCCCCCACGCTCGCCTCAGCCTCTCCCTCACATTATGTCACACACTAACCCTAATAGGGTTTACAACTATATATAAGGGACTCCAAGGATAAATACGCTCAACACCCAACACTAAGGGTGTCACACAAAATAACCCCACCACTACGGGTGGACCCCAACAGGTTGTGTTGTAATGGTGGTGTTGCATGTATGGGGTTACATGTAATAATTTTAGGGATATTTTTCTCAACTTCATTGAATGTATTTTTGTCCGAATATTTCTTACTTTAAAACGAGTTGTGTAGTGGGCCGAAATATCCGAAGGTTCAAAGGGTTCAATAGGATGACCTTGTGGACCCACAGTTCAGTTGTCTCAGTTCGTCTGTATGAGAAAAGTCAAACTTAACACGTCACCCCGGTCATCAACCGAACGATAAGTGGCCCTGCGGCTGTTCACCGAGCGTAGTGAGACATTCTTGTTCGGTACCGGGCTTGTTTACTCGGATAGATGTCTTCCCCATTCGGACAGAAGGTTGTTCGGCGAACAGGCCTCATCCTCGGTAAATTCTTGTGTTCGGAAGGGTTCTTCGGCTAAGTCGGTGGAAGAATGTTCTAAGGCGGTGGGGGAACGTTCTAGAAGTTCCAGCTGATAGAGGCGAAGATAAGCACGTTCACCTCTCTGATAACCGATGTGACATCTCTTACATCGACCCACATGGGTCTGCAGATCTTGAAGGGCGGCACACATTAAATGCTCCTGACACATGACGTCATCCGAGCGTAGCAACGCGCGTGCAGTGCACTTCCACCTTACTCAGCACTCCAGATCTCTGCCTATAAATAGCAAAGTACCCCTTTTAGGGAAGGGTTCAGAAATATCTCTCTCCTAACTCATTTCCTACTAAACTACTTCTTCTTCTCACTTCCTTCTAATTCTAACTAGATCGTCGGAGCTTCTTCCCGGAGGAACACCACCCTCCGGTTTGTAGGTACACGGCGTCACCGTTCAGTTCTCTACGGTTCAAGCAACAAGAAGGGAGAAAGGTTCAAGAGGTTCAAGGATAAATCACCCCCTCACAATTGGCGACTCCGCTGGGAAACGACTGAGCTTTCCTAGCAAACACAGTGGGCTTTGGTTTATCTCAGGCCTCCTCCTCTTTCCACCGTACCCCACCGCCCATTCAGGTTATGGCACAACGTCTTCCCCCTCCAGGTCCGGAGAATTTCACCCTTGGCTTAGCTGGGTTCGGTTCCATTAACGCTGAACCAAGCCAAACCGCAAGCACCACCTTACCAGTCTCTCGGCAACTCACCTATCCCCCAACCGAGCTTGAGCTCGCCCTGGCGGAGCAGAAGCGTTAGGCCGCGGTAATTGCACTCCTCCAGCAACGGCTTGAAGAGCGGGACGGGGGTGTGGCCACGACTCCCGTGCATGGCCACCCTGCCGAACCGAGTCGTCCGAAGAAAACTCACAAACATAGCAGGAAAACTCGCCAGGCGCATACATCCGAAGGTGCTCCATCCGAGCGACGCACCGTCTTTGATAGGCTCGAGCATGCCCCCAGGATCCAACCTACGGCTTCTCGCCCTCGCTTGGAAAGTATCGTCCGCTACGAAAGCACGCGCTCTTCGGCGACGAGCTCCACGGCAGGGACTGTAACGCCCCGATTTTCGGACACGTTAATTAAATCATTTTTAATTGATTTAATAATCCATAAAACTAATTTAAGAAAATAAAATTTTATTAAACAGAGTTTAGCAGCGGAAATCTCAAACTAAATTCAAAACTACTTAACTGTCTTACAACCCAACGAAATAAAACAGAGTTTGATAATGTGATAACACTTTTGGAAATTAAAATAACAATACTTTAAACTAACAGAGCTTCTAAGGGTAAGGCATCCAAGGCTCGACAAACTCTCCTTCCTCAGCTGGGAGGTCTTCACCCTGGTACTGATCATCTTGAGGAGGATTCTATTCTTCGGTCTCTTGATTACCTGGCATGAAACGCCAGCCCGAGGGCACTATGATGAGTTTTGAAACTCAGTAGATAATCCCAACCCTACTAACCCCTTACTCTACAGTTAAGAGTTCAACAATATAAGAATTGGTAATTCCCAGAAAGTACAGAATAATAACACATCATTATTTTCTTTACTATCCATTAACTTACATGAAATCTAAGGATACTCTCCACGAGATCCTTTCCTCCCACATCCACTAACTATAACCGTCTCATGGGTCCACCCTTCCTCTTGCTTGTCCTGCACCAGGGTCCTAGGTGAGCGCACCTAAGTTATGTACCGAGTATGTTCTCACTTAAGACCATAACAGGAGGATCGAGTCATCCCATGACGCATCGTACATTAGGGTCGGACATCACCTACCACTAACTATAACCTTCTCATGGGACCTATTCCCTCTCGAACAAAAGAAGCGAATTTTCCCATGACGCATTATACATTAACGTCACAACATCTCTCAACACTGGGCCCCATTGGTTACCCATTTCAACACAGGGCCCCATTGGTTACCCTTGCCATCGCCATGGCTCAAATCACAATCCACACAATCACACTTCCAACACTTTACCAATTTCCATTTACTTAACATCGTCTACGTGAGTCACTACTCGTAACCACCCAGGTGAGCCTAAGTCCATTCTAGCACGTACAACATGATACAATCAATAACAACTCAATTCATAACATGATACATTTCAACGAGATAAAAGTACATATCAAATAATATTGTGCGAATAAGTAAACACATAATATTTTATGCTTTGGGCCGATGCCCTTAAGGTTTGTTGAACAAGTAAATTGATTAAAGTTTTTATTAATTTCAAAGGTGCCGTTAGCGATTTCGTAGGCTTAGTTTTGATAACGTACAGGGAAAACTTTTTGATAGAAATTTTATTAACTCAAGAGTGTACTTAGAAACGTTTAGATAATTTGGTAAGCTTGTAGGGTATGATGAAGTGAACGTAGAATTTTTAATTTGATACGCGAATCTTTTAAGGTTTAAGTATGAATCTAGTATATATACTGCTACTTTAACTTTTAGCCGTTTTTAATTCCAACATTGTATAGCAGTATTTTAACTTACTGTTACTTAACCAATTTTATTCATTGGTGTTACTTTACAGCATTTTTCTTTTTCTTAGATCTTCTAATTTTCTAAAACTGTTAATATTATTGAACGAGTTGTTTGTATTTATTGATTTCAATACTTTACTACGTTAACTGATCAGGTTCAATGTTTTACTTAGTAAATAAACTTTTTACTCCACTAAGTTAAATTAATATTAGTCTTATCATTAAGGATTTCTTTTCTTTTTTTTGTTAAGCCTATAAATATGATTCTCCTATTTGGGGGCCTTATTAATCTTATGATTAACTTTAACTACCACTAATATTTGGGTAACAGCTAAGGACATTCAGAGTAAAAACAGTCATGACATGTATTTCACATAAGAGTTAATATAGCAAATAGTAGAACTGGAAGTATAGCAACATTTTAAGTCAATCTCGTAAATTACAGCAAGTACATGGGTGGAGTGTAATTTTAGTATGCAAAATTTGAAAATCAACTTAAAAGCTACAGTAGCATTTCAACAGAAAACGGAGGATTTTCAACTTAGGTGGATTTGATGCGTGGGGTTAATTCCATCCGTTCCAAGCCATCAAAAACATTAATTAGGAACTTAATATACTTAGGGGAAAGTAGGAGAGTGATTATCCTACCTTTAATCCGGACAAAACAATGGAGTCCGGTGGGTTTTCGTTTAGCGGCGAAAGATCGGTATTCTAGCAGCAACTTTGGACTGGAATAACTTGACCAAACCTCTGCCGTTTTGGACGATTCTTGTGTCTAACGCGAATATCTTGAAACGCTCTACAACTTTCGTGATGAAGTCTAAGCCCGAAAACAATTCAAACTAGGAGAAAACTGGGGGTTTTCATACGTCCTGTGTGCTGTCTGGAAACCGAAATCCGAAAATTTCACTGAACTTTGGACGGCGATAACTCTATCAATCCTTGACCATTTTGGGTGATTCTTGGGTTGAAATTGAAGCTCTCGATGCCCTCTACATTGTTCGTAAAGAATCTTAAATCTAGAAACGACATTACCGAAAATAAAATGGACATGAACAAGGGTTCGTGGAATGGACGAAAAACGAATGGTGTGGTCTCTCTTTCTTGTTTCTGTTTTTGCAGTGGACTAGGAGTGTTGTATTGTAAATTTCGGATGGAGAAGAGAGTGGCATTATTGTAGGGGTGAGGGAGGATTGGGGTTTTGAGATAAGTATGGAGGTGGTGGAATGTGAGAGAGAGAGAGAGAGAGAGAGAGAGAGAGAGAGAGAGAGAAATTCGGGAGAGATGAGGGAAAGTGGGTAAGGCGGTTTGGGAGAGAAAGTGAGAAACGGCTGAAAAGAAGGGAACTGACATCCCTTATTTTACGGAAAAGTAATTAAGGTAGAAAATAGAGTGTATCTATATACGTATAACTCAAATAAGATATAATTATTTATAATTCAAATTGCAAATGAAGTTAAAACCTAACCAATTTACTAATTAATATAATTAAACTAACTGATTTGATTAACTAATAATATTTAGAATAACAAGATGAAATTTTATATTAAAAAAAATAGGGTCAAAATCCGGGTCGTTACAACCTATCCCCCTTAAAATAATTTCGTCATCGAAATTGTGTGTTTAGGAATTTCAAACTAAAACAATAATTTTTTTTTTTTCAAATAAAGAAGATACGGGGTATTACATTCTATCCCCCTTAAAATAAAATATGAACGTCAATCTATTTCTAATGTGATGTTGAGATTTGTCATGTTGGTTAGATCATACTACCAACGTTGTTAAGCTTTTAAATAATTTTCTAATAAATTTTTTTTTTATAACTAATTTACGTTGATAAAAGATATTTTCAATTTTTTTTATAAGCTTTTGAAAAAAAGAACCCATTTTAAGAATCCCTGAAAGGTATAATTAGATTCCAAAAAGACATTTATTTAAAGAGATTAAGGACGATGAGTAACCATGTGTTAAATAAAAGCTTTTCATGAAAATTAATTTTGATAACAAACTTGAAATTATAGTTTCCATTTTTTTTTATCAAGAATTTAAGTAGAGTCTAATATATATACCACCGCGCAAAAGTCAAACGAATACACTTACACCCTAGTACCTAAAATTTCATCCCCTAACTAATAGTTTTAATAATCGTAACTACGCTTCCGCTGCGAACTCTGATAAAAATCTATGTCCCTATCACCTAAAGAGTCAACATTACGATAACCTTCAATCAAATTTCACTGATTTCCCATGTAAAACCTACTGCCCACGCTTCGATAACTTCTTTTTTTTTTTTTATGACCTCAAACAACAACCAAATTCATAAATTCATCACCACCCCACAAGCACTGTGCACTTTACATCTCTCTATACATACATGCACTGCCTATCTACATTTCTTTCTACTATTATTCCCTCTCTTTTGAATGCTCCTAGCCAAATTTATATTTGGATGCAACCACTAAGATTTTGTGAGAAACAACGCATAGGCTAAGATTATGTAAGAGATGAAATATTACGTATAAGAAATGTGATTTTTTTTTCATTTATTTATATATATACATATTTTACCGACGTATTCCTTTTTGCAAGGTTACAATTTATTAGAAAATAAAGAGATAATTTACTCTCAAATTAGAAAGATCCGGGATATTACAATTGTAACGCCACATAAGTAGGTAATGGAACACATATAAGTCAAACACATAAGGCCTATGTTTTCTCACGGTATTCTCTCGAAGTCTAAGTCGAATGACGAATAAATAGTATTTAGAGATTATACTTAAAATACATAAGTAACAATTACGATTAACAACTCGAGTCTACGCTATCGGAAGTGTGATCTATCCAATCTACCCAAGTCCGAGTGGTTGAACCTATACTCTGATACCATGTTGTAACGCCCCGATTTTCGGACATGTTAATTAAATCATTTTTAATTGATTTAATAATCCATAAAACTAATTTAAGAAAATAAAATTTTATTAAACAGAGTTTAGCAGTGCAAATCTCAAACTAAATTCAAAACTCCTTAACTGTCTTACAACCCAACGAAATAAAACAGAGTTTAATAATGTGATAACACTTTTGGAAATTAAAATAACAATACTTTAAACTAACAGAGCTTCTAAGGGTAAGGCATCCAAGGCTCGACAAACTCTCCTTCCTCAGCTGGGAGGTCCTCACCTTGGTACTGATCATCTTGAGGAGGATTCTGTTCTTCGGTCTCTTGATTACCTGGCATGAAACGCCAGCCCGAGGGCACTATGATGAGTTTTGAAACTCAGTAGATAATCCCAACCCTACTAACCCCTTACTCTACAGTTAGCAGTTCAACAATATAAGAATTGGTAATTCCCAGAAAGTACAGAATAATAACACATCATCATTTTCTTTACTATCCATTAACTTACATGAAATCTAAGGATATTCTCCACGAGATCCTTTCCTCCCACATCCACTAACTACAACCGTCTCATGGGTCCACCCTTCCTCTTGCTTGTCCTACACCAGGGTCCTAGGTGAGCGCATCTAAGTTATGTACCGAGTATGTTCTCACTTAAGACCATAACAGGAGGATCGAGTCATCCCATGACGCATCGTACATTAGGGTCGGACATCACCTACCACTAACTATAACCGTCTCATGGGACCTATTCCCTCTCGAACAAAAGAAGCGAATTTTCCCATGACGCATTATACATTAACGTCACAACATCTCTCAACACTGGGCCCCATTGGTTACCCATTTCAACACAGGGCCCCATTGGTTACCCTTGCCATCGCCATGGCTCAAATCACAATCCACACAATCACACTTCCAACACTTTACCAATTTCCATTTACTTAACATCGTCTACGTGAGTCACTACTCGTAACCACCCAGGTGAGCCTAAGTCCATTCTAGCACGTACAACATGATACAATCAATAACAACTCAATTCATAACAAGATACATTTCAATGAGATAAAAGTACATATCAAATAATATTGTGTGAATAAGTAAACACATAATATTTTATGCTTTGGGCCGATGCCCTTAAGGTTTGTTGAACAAGTAAATTGATTAAAGTTTTTATTAATTTCAAAGGTGCCGTTAGCGATTTCGTAGGCTTAGTTTTGATAACGTACATGGAAAACTTTTTGATAGAAATTTTATTAACTCAAGAGTGTACTTAGAAACGTTTAGATAATTTGGTAAGCTTGTAGGGTATGATGAAGTGAACGTAGAATTTTTAATTTGATACGCTAATCTTTTAAGGTTTAAGTATGAATCTAGTATATATACTGCTACTTTAACTTTTAGCCGTTTGTAATTCCAACATTGTATAGCAGTATTTTAACTTACTGTTACTTAACCAATTTTATTCATTGGTGTTACTTTACAGCATTTTTCTTTTTCTTAGATCTTCTAATTTTCTAAAACTGTTAATATTATTGAACGAGTTGTTTGTATTTATTGATTTCAATACTTTACTACGTTAACTGATCAGGTTCAATGTTTTACTTAGTAAATAAACTTTTTACTCCACTAAGTTAAATTAATATTAGTCTTATCATTAAGGATTTCTTTTCTTTTTTTTGTTAAGCCTATAAATATGATTCTCCTATTTGGGAGCCTTATTAATCTTATGATTAACTTTAACTACCACTAATATTTGGGTAACAGCTAAGGACATTTAGAGTAAAAACAGTCATGACATGTATTTCACATAAGAGTTAATATAGCAAATAGCAGAACTGGAAGTATAGCAACATTTTAAGTCAGTCTCGTAAATTACAGCAAGTACAGGGGTGAAGTGTAATTTTAGTATGCAAAATTTGAAAATCAACGTAAAAGCTACAATTCAGTGGAGTCCGGTGGGTTTTCGTTTAGCGATTACTTCAATCAACGTAAAAGCTACAATCAACGTAAAAGCTACAAGCTGTAATTTTAGTACACATGGTAACGATTACTTCAATAGCAAAATTTGAAAATCAACAGAAAACGGAGGATTTTCAACTTAGGTGGATTTGATGCGTGGGGTTAATTCCATCCGTTCCAAGCCATCAAAAACATTAATTAGGAACTAAATATACTTAGGGGACAGTAGGAGAGTGATTATCCTACCTTTAATCCGGACAAAACAATTCAGTGGAGTCCGGTGGGTTTTCGTTTAGCGGCGAAAGATCGGTATTCTAGCAGCAACTTTGGACTGGAATAACTTGACCAAACCTCTGCCGTTTTGGACGATTCTTGTGTCTAACGCGAAGATCTTGAAACGCTCTACAACTTTTGTGAAGAAGTCTAAGCCCGAAAACAATTCAAACTAGGAGAAAACTGGGGGTTTTCATACGTCCTGTGTGCTGTCTGGAAACAGAAATCCGAAAATTTCACTGAACTTTGGACGGCAATAACTCTATCAATCCTTGACCATTTTGGGTGATTCTTGGGTTGAAATTGAAGCTCTCGATGCCCTCTACATTGTTCGTAAAGAATCTTAAATCTAGAAACGAAATTACCGAAAATAAAATGGACATGAACAGGGGTTCGTGGAATGGACGAAAAACGAATGGTGTGGTCTCTCTTTCTTGTTTCTGTTTTTGCAGTGGACTAGGAGTGTTGTATTGTAAATTTCGGATGGAGAAGAGAGTGGCATTATTGTAGGGGTGAGGGAGGAGTGGGGTTTTGAGATAAGTATGGAGGTGGTGGAATGTGAGAGAGAGAGAGAGAGAGAGAGAGAGAGAAATTCGGGAGAGATGAGGGAAAGTGGGTAAGGCGGTTTGGGAGAGAAAGTGAGAAACGGCTGAAAAGAAGGGAACTGACATCCCTTATTTTACGGAAAAGTAATTAAGGTAGAAAATAGAGTGTATCTATATACGTATAACTCAAATAAGATATAATTATTTATAATTCAAACTGCAAATGAAGTTAAAACCTAACCAATTTACTAATTAATATAATTAAACTAACTGATTTGATTAACTAATAATATTTAGAATAACAAGATGAAATTTTATATTAAAAAAAATAGGGTCAAAATCCGGGTCGTTACAGGGACACGCAGAGTGGGAGCATCTGGCAGAACATACGATGCTTCTCGGCGGCATCAGGAGCAGGCGGATGGAAAAAGACCCTTGGATCTCAATGACCCGCCTCGGCGCCCTCGGACGAGCGAACGTCCCGAGCGATCCGAACAATCAAGATCCCACACAGATCGTTACCCGGGCGGACGGCGCCCAGCTGGCTCGTCTAGCCACCGCCGAGCGGAAAGTGGGGAACGACAGAGGCAAGACAACACCATTGTCCTGTATGACCAATTTACAGGAATGCCGACGGTATACCATCCGGTCGACGAAAATTTCGTTCCTCAGCAAGTTCGTCACGGGGGCTCGGGAAGCGAGCAGCGGGAACATTCGGAAGGCGTTAGGCATCGACAGCGAGAACAAAATGAGCTGCCGCGACATCATCACAGGGAACCTCGGGGAAATCGAACGATCCGCCTTGATGCTCCACTGCCCACTATACCGAGTGTCCCGGAGCCAGTCGATGACTCCAAGCTCGGCAAGGCTAAGGCCTCTCCCTTCATCGATGCTATACAGCAAGAGCGACCCCCGGATCGTTTTGTCTTGCCGAAGCTCAAGCGGTATGAGGCTAAGGAAGACGCAGTCGCGTTCGTTTGCCGATTCAGACAGACGATGAGCCTCCACAACTTTTTCGACGCACTTATGTGTAAGATTTTCCCTCTTACTCTGAGTGAACCGATAATGTTGTGGTACAATCAGCTCAAGCCGAAATCCATTGAGTGCTTCAACGAGCTAGAGTTGGAGTTCACTAAACGGTTCGTCACGAGCAACGTTCAGTCGAAGACGCTTTCAATGCTGGTCAACATGAGGAGGGCGGCAGGCGAAACCCTTCGGTTGTATATCGAATGATACTGGGAGGTTTATAACCTCATCCCTGACTGTGATCAAAGCATGGCAGCCGAATCATTCATGAATGGGTTGGATCCAACTTCTGCGATGTTCAGAGATTTATCCTGAAACCCACCGAAGTCAATGGGAGAGCTCATGGTGATCATCGAGAAGGACTGTGTGCACGAGGAAGCGGTGGCCGAGCGCAATGCCCCGAAGGGAACAGATGCAGCGAAAACAACTGTTGTTACCAAAAAGCAAGTGGTTAATGTTCGGCAGGGACAGACAGGCCAAAATGGCGCTGGAATGAGCAAACCGAACAATCGGAACAAGCCCCCTCAACACCCACAGCAACCTCAGTGGCAGCAGACGAAGAGGGAGCCGAGGCCGGACGAGTACGAAGCCGAGCGTACTGCGTTCACTGAGCCAATCTACAAGTTGTTGAGTACCATTGGGCAATTACCGTTCTTCGTTTGGCCGACGGGGTTCTTAGAGACGGCAGGCAATTTGTAGACACCCCAATCTGGGTCTCCCAATTGTTTTACTTTATTTTACGGTTTTCTTGTTTCCTCGATGATGAAATCGGATCAAACGGGCTTGAGTTTGGGAAATGGATTGAACTTGGAGCGTTTGGAACCTTTCTTGAACCTCTCTTAAACCTTTTGAACCCCTCTGAACCTTCAGTCAAACCCTAGAGTCAGGTTTGACCATCGCGCGATTCTTCCTATTTCTCGCGCGATACTCAGCTTGACAGGTGTGGTCAAAGTCAAACCGTTGACTGTTGACCCTCGCGCGATGGTTCCGAACCCTCGCGCGACAGTTCTCCCCTGTCACTATCACACAATCCAGCTGGATTTGTGATGATTGGATGTCACATGGGTCCCCATTGGGCTGGAACCCCGTTTTCCTCAGCTGAACAGTGTTCTGGCAGGTTCTTGGCACATGCCCCCTCCCAACCACTTCACCACCTTTTTGGCTAGCTTTTCCACCAAGTTGTGACCAGCCTTGTTGGCTGGTTGCAAAGCCAAGTTTGGCCACCACCTAGCCCACTCACTCTCCCTATAAATACCCCCATTGGTCTTCCATGCTAAGGGTTCCAAAAAAAAAGATTAACAAGGTTAATTACTATTTTACAAAGCAAACAAGTTCTTTCTAGCACAAAGTTACTAACCCAAACCACTTCCTAGTCTTTCAAATCTAGTGTTCAATACACACTTAGTTGTAAGGCTACACCACTCAAGCAATCCATTTTCCAAAACCCTTTTCAAGCAAAGGTATAACATTTAGCCTGTTTCCGTTTTGATCCCTGAGGGGGGCTGACAGGGCCAAGGCTGGTAATCAATACCAGTCCTGGTCCTAAAGTCAGCAGAGTTACAAGAAGCTGTTGACAGCCAAACCCTCGCGCGATGGTCCACTATACTCGCGCGACAGTTCTGTCAACAAGAGAATGGTCCTCGTGGGGAAGGGAGGCTGGTCATTTATTGTTTTCATGATGAGCATGCTTGTTGTAATTTATTTTCCAATATAGATCACTGTGATGCATGTCAAAAATAAGCGCAGTAGCTTAGTTTACTACTTTAAATAATTTGGAATGCCCTTGGGTGATCCCTGAACCTGTCTCAGGACCCCAAGCATGCAAAGCAATTCCTGGAAGTCTAGTCAGGAGCATCGCGCGAGACTCTTTCTCTGTCGCGCGATGGTTCTTTGAATTCCAAAAATGGCCCTTGCATGGGCAGTTAGGCCCCTGGCCTCTATTTATTCTCCCACTGTTTAGGGGCTGTATTTCCATTTATTTCAGTTTCATTTTCAATCAGTCTATAATATTTAGTTTAGATTCATTACATATAAACTGCTTGGTTTGCCCCCTGGGTGTGCGCTGGTCCTTCCAGAGCCCAGAAGGGGATGAAATTCAAACTGTTTGTGAGACATCAACACTCGCGCAAGTGTGTGGTTCTATCGCGCGATAGTTCCCTTGCATGCAGGTTCATCCATGCATGCAAGTTGGCCATTGTTTGTGATAAAACCATGCCAAGGCACTGTTTTGGTGTTTGATCAATGTTTTGGGTTTTATTCCATTTATTATTCAAATTGCCATCCATCCATGCTATTATTTGGTCATATCCTGCAAACGTGCTACAGTTTTAAACACCTAGAAGGTCTACGGGAGAGACCCCTTATTCATTAGCGTATGGTACAGAGGCAGTCATACCCCTGGAAGTTGGACTTCCAACCAATAGGACTGCATTGGTTGAAAGTGGGGGGAATGACAGGGCTTTAGAAATTGAGCTTGATCTGGCCGAAGAGAGGAGAGAAAGGGCCCTGGTCCACTTGGCCTCGTACCAGGAACAGCTAATGAGAGGATACAATAAACATGTCCACCCTCGAGAATTTGGCATTGGAGACCTTGTGCTTCGAAAAGTACTTGGCAACACCAAAGTGGCTAATGAGGGAAAGCTTGGAGCTAATTGGGAAGGTCCATATCGAGTGACTGAAATTGTGGGCATCGGAGCTTATAGGTTGGCAGACCTGGACGGGAACCCAGTGCCAAGGCCTTGGAATGTCCACAATTTAAGAAAGTTCTTTCTTTAAAGGACTTGATTTGTTTTTAAAATTCTGTTTTAGGATTTTGTTATTGTGTGGGGATTACGAAGAAAATCCCTTTGTTTTTAAATTCTGTTTTAGGATTACGTTTTTGTGTGGGGATTACGAAGAAAATTCCTTTGTTTAAATCTGTTTTAGGATTATGATTGCTTGGGATTACGAAGATAAATCCTTTGTTTTTTAGTTGCAAGGAGTACGCCTAACGACCCCTTGAGTTTATGAATAAAAATTATGTTTTTACAACATACTTGATTTTTCGGAAATTTTGTTACCTCCGATATTTGGATGTTTTTTGACTTGTGAATCCGAACAATGGCCAAACTGTCCCTCCTTCGTATTGGGGAGCAGGTAATTGGTATGAATATTTTAGACGTAAGAAATTACGTGCTAACAGAATAAAGTACGAGAAACTTGAACCGAGTACGAAATACTTGTTTGCGCGAATCGCTAAAGTACGAGAAACTTAAACAGAAGTACGAAATACTTGTTTGCGCGAATCGCTAAAGTACGAGAAACTTAAACAGAAGTACGAAATACTTGTTTACCCAGAATTGCTGAGTACGAAGAAACTAGGATGCACACTAATATGTGCACGATCAACTAAGTAAGAGAAAAACTTAGAAGCAAACAGCTAAGTACGAATACACTTAGGAGTTTTTAGAACTTGGGAAACACACCAGGATATGCAGATTTATCTAAAGTATGAGAACACTTGATAAATATCAAGCATACATGCAAAAACTAACTAAGTATGAAAAAACTTAGCAAAATCAACATAAACATTCGGTCACGAAGGACCCTGCAAAATTGAAAGCCACGAGGGCCGAACAAACCAAAGTAGTGCCACGAGGGGCCAAAAAGCCAGTGTTACGAGTATACTGATGCCACGCAGGGCTAGAGGTTACGGTCACGCAGGACCAGAAGAATGTTTTTTTTTTTATGATTCGGCAAAATAGATTAAAACTTACCAAATCAGTCCAAGTTCTGGACCTCGGGGGTAGTGTTGCTTGGAACCTCAGCAACGTTGCCGTCTCCGGCTGGTTGCTCCTCTAGGTTCACGGTTTCAGCGGTTGTTCCTCCAGTGGTTGACTGCTCGGGATTCCTTTCCTGAGATTCAGATTGAGCACCTTGGGACTCCATCTGAATCTCTTCATCAGCGTCAGCGAACTCGTCAATCTGCACTTCGATATCATCAACAGCAGGTTCCTCAGGATCGTGAGGTTGCTGAAGACGTTTGCTGGGCAAATCATTTTCTATCTAGAGTCTGCAATCGTCGGGAGCTCCCACCTTTGTCAGGCATGTCTCCCAGCACACGCCCCAAATCTGGTCCTGAATGCCAGGCATCTGCTCCACATAGCTTGCTGTGGCAGCGTCAAACCCTTTCTTGAACCCGTCTTCATGAGCTGCCTTTTTTGTGCTGTCAATTTCGGACAGCGCCTCGCGAAGGTTTTCCTCAGCAGCATCCAACTTCACCTTCATACCATCGGCTTCAGCTTAGCTTTATCTCTCTCTCTCTCTCCAGCCTCGTGACTGATCGGATCAGACTGGTGTTTTCATTCATCAGCCTGTTCCTTTCAGCCTCAGTCTCTTGAAGCCTCTGGCCCATTGTAACCATCTTTTGAATGAACTAAAAGAACGACAAAAAACTCAATTTGTAGTTAGATATCCTTGGAACTACCAAGATGAATATGGGATAAAAGGCAGGAGTAACAACTTGGGATTACCTTGATTCCACTGATGAGTCCAGTGGATAAAAGCCGTTCAGAAGAATTGGTAGACTCTTTTTGCATGTCCACAGGCAGCAGCAACCCTTGTGCAAGGGCCAGTGCAGTCTCAGAAGAACTTGCACTGTCCCCAACATTTATTGGCCGGTCACCCCTAGTGAATTGAGGGGCCCAGGCATCGTGGATCACTTGATTAATAGGGGTAGGAGGCCCCAGACTTGCATCAGCAACGGCTTGTGAAACTGAGGCCCCGGTTTCCTGATGCCTTGGACGTTTGTCCCGATGGGCATCAGCAGCCTCAAGAGAACTGTCCTGTTCCCGAGGAGAAGAGGAGGACCGTGTATTAGGGCCCCAAGAGCGACGGGGTGGTGGGGGAGCCTGGCCGGTGGATGCCGCTCTGCCCGGGGCACCATGCCCCCGAGGTGAGATTGTAAGAAGGGTGCTGAGGTTCAAAGGTTGGTAAGACATGGTACCTGAACCTTGAGGGGATGGAGAATATCCTGGAGATGATGATTGGCTTGTGTGTTGTTGGGGAGCTGATTGTTCGGGCTGTTCTTGGATGGCCTCTTGTCGACGAGAGGACCTCCTGAGAATCAAGCGTGGCAAGGGGATTCCTTCCGAAATTGGGAATTCCCCTGGCTCTCCGGCAATCGTTACGCCGGTGCTAGATCTCGAACTTCTAGCTTTTGGAGCAGTCGAAGTGGAGGCGCCACTAGTACTTGGGTGAGCAAGTCTTCTGTCAATGAAACCTTTGTATGACGGGTCGTAGCCTAGTAGAACGCTTGCGTCGCGCCCCCGTCCAGCAGTTCGTGTGCCTGTCACCCCTTTGTATTTTAGAACCTTGCTGATGTCCCCTGCCCGAATATAGCTTGGTTCTCTGGTTGGGCGATGGTTTGCATTTTTTGCTGAAATGACAAAGGGACATTCAGTAATATGGTTTGAAGTACAAACAAGCGAAGGAATTGGAATACAAAACAGAGAAACAGAAATTAGAAGCGTACGTGGGAAGCCCCATTCGTGGGGAACGTGGACACCCACCACTTGGCCATCTTCCCCAGTGGGCTCGAAGGCTCCAGTCACAAACAGAAAATCCATCTCGTGGTCCCGAGCGGAGTCTGGCAGGTTAAGCACGAAACGCTTCTCTGCCTTTCTCACTTTCAGATAATACGTATTATATTCCCAGTTTAATACGATGCTATACCACCATTGAATATCCCAAATTCCTAAATTGGTCCCCAAAATTCTATTTAAAGCCACGACTCCCATTACCAATCTGAAAAAATTGGTGGATACTTGCATGGGGTTAAGTCGATACCAGTTGAGGACACGACGAAGTAGTGGGTCAAGGGGGAAACGAACTCCACCCTCGACGATGGCCACGATTGGGACGCACGTTCTGTCCCACGTACAAGCATTTCTGATCGCGCCCAGAGGGGCAAGTTCTAAACCTACGGTCTCAGGAACGTTGTAATCCTTCCTAAATGCTGCCATTGCAGCCGGAGTTTCGCAGAGTTTTCTAAATTTCCCTGGTTTGGGTTCCCTATCATCATCCGCCATGGATGTTATGAGAAGTTCGAACGACAATGGAGCGGAGTCTGAAAAATGGGTATGAACAGCACCCTAACTCGAAAAGGAATTTGAGAAACGATTTCTCGAAATGAAATAAAGAAGATGCGAGATTAAGAGTCTTACAGAAATGTAGGGAGGATTTCCTAGGATGGAGACGAGATTGCAGACGGCGGCGATGGCGGACCGGAAGCGAAAAAGTTCGCCTGGTTTGGGAGAGAGAAAGTCTGAGATTCAAACTCTTCGATGAAACCCAAAAAGATACCCTTTTTTGGGTTTAAGAGTAAAGTAACAGAGACGAAACGTCTGCGCTGACGACGTTACATGAAAAGTAACGGTTGCAATAGGTGGACAGCTGACGATCAGACGCCGTTTGAAAGAAGCGTCAATTCGAATTTAATGCTAGGTGTACGAAGCACACCACGTGGAGTCATTATTTCGAGAAAATTATGACTAAAACACCAAAGGACATCAATGGGAACCCAATGACTATATCTGCACGGGATCTGATCTGTCCGGCCTCAAGTTCATTCTTTGAGCTTTACTCATCATCTTCGAACAAGCAGTGATAAGCAAAAGCTGGGGAGCAATTGTAGGGAGGTATTCCCGAACAGATACAATTAAGGGCCGAACACGTGATGTGCCAGATCTGTGTAATGAGGAAAGTGATATGGGATCCCATATAAGATGAACGGCGGCGGTAAGGTCCAGTGCTACGAGGAGGCACCGGATTAGACGATCTGTTCGGCTGGATAAGTCAGTGGCATGAGAAGTCATTTACTAGTGTAGACTGTTCGGTGGGGGCATATGCCGAACAGAGGGAGTTACTTGATGAAACGTTGTCTTAAGAGATAAGGCAATAGGGGTGTTCTATAACCCGAACCCGATATACAGCAAATGATGAGTCAAAAGACAGTCCTATTAAAGAATGAGTTCCATGATGGGAAGAGACCCTATGAGGAAGGGATCTCAGTTGATTGGGCAAGAGACCCAAGAGAGCCAGGTTTCCTGCACGAGGCAGGAGACCTGGGCAACAAGGATGCTTGGAAAGCAAGCATGATCATGTCTATAAATACGAGGTAAACCTGGAGGAAAGAGGTACGCAATAAGTTGCATTCGTTCCATATTTTCCTACTGATAATTAGGGTTTGATACAGTACGAGATACTAACTTAGGCATCGGAGGGCCTTTGCCACGAGAGGCAAAGGTGCACTCACCCCTTTTCTGTTTTACAGGTTAGGGTTCAGGCGAAGGTATTAGGGTTCCGATTGGACGGCACGTGAAGAGACGAGATTCAGTGCTGTTCTAGGTACTCTCTGTTTTTCTCCACCTACATGGACCATTCAAGACAGAGCAATAAGACTGCTGGAAGATGCGCCAATGGTTGAATTGGACGGGCAGACCGCCATTGATTTGAAATTGGACGGACAGACCATCGTTGATTTGGGACGGTGGGTCATCATTGAGGATGACTCGGGAACCATTGTTGAGTTGGGACGGTGGGTCATCATTGAGGATGACTCGTTAACCATCGTTGAGTTGGGACGGTGGGTCATCATTGAGGATGACTCGTTAACCATCGGGACGGTGGGTCATCATTGAGGACAACTCGTTAACCATCGTTGAGTTGGGACGGTGGGTCATCATTGAGGATGACTCGTTAACCGTTGTTGAGTTGGGACGGTGGGTCATCATTGAGGATGACTCGTTAACCATCGGGACGGTGGGTCATCATTGAGGACGACTCGTTAACCAACGTTGAGTTGGGACGGTGGGTCATCATTGAGGATGACTCGTTAACCATCGGGACGGTGGGTCATCATTGAGGACGACTCGTTAACCATCGTTGAGTTGGGACGGTGGGTCATCATTGAGGATGACTCGTTAACTGTTGTTGAGGTGGGACGGTGGGTCATTGTAACGCCCCCATTTTTGGGTTCGTTAATTAAACATTTTATTGAATTAAAAGACTAAGAGTCAAGCTCATTATTACATCAAAGATCCTACTAGAGTACTTTTTATTACACAAAGGATGGAAATTCTAAGGCATTCTATCACTCCGCTTCTTCCTCCATCCTAGCAAGCTCTTTGGCTCCAAAAGCCTCCAATGTGTACTGTTCACCTTGTTCATCAATCAACTCTGACACATTATACCAGCGTCGCCCCCAGTATAATATGTTAGGGTCACCAAAAAGGCAACTCCGTGAGCTACAAAGCTCAATAGAATAAACCATACCCACTAACCCTTAACTTATAATAGAAAGAGAAATATAACCAATTACACATGCTCATTCAACAACATAGTTAAACAATGACACATCCACATTCGATATCTTATTAGCGTTGGTGTCATGCCTTTTCTCGAGTTTCTCCTACGTGACTCGTCGTAGACCGTGTCAACCTTTTCACCTTTACCAAATCCACAATTTCCAAAGTTTCATTCACAAATTGCTACTAATGAGGCTACCAAGTCCGGCTTCATTAGTAACACACACGATGGCTACCAAGTCCGGCCATATCATGGTTTTCAAAACATACCCTTTCAAATCTTGCATTGGCTCCTCACTTCGGATAACCAAGCCATATTACCACATGGGACTACCACGTCCGGCCCCATTGGTAATCTTCACAATGGGCTACCAAGTCCGACCGCATTACGGTTTTCAAACACTTACACAACGACTACCAAGTCCGGTCATTATGTAATTTCAAAATATTTTTCGCATGTTAATCCCATCCTTTCTTTAACCACACCCTAGGTGTCATGTTTCTACTTTCTCGGTTTTCGTGTCTCGTTTGCATGCCATGACTCCACGGTAATTCTTTTTAAGAAATCTTGAAACTAAACTAACAAGATCATTCATCTCTACAATAAATAGCATGCTCACTTTATCACATCATCATACTCAACATTTAATCACACAAAGTTAAGCATAGTGCCACATGGACGGACACCTTTGGAGTGATAAATCACTTATGCTTTATCAACAACAAGTCGTCAAGTAATCACATAATCATGCTCACAATCATTCTAAGATCAAAATACAATTTCTTTATCCAAGTTAATCTTTCATAAAATTCATTCTTTCTTTCTTTAAGGAAGTTCAAAGGAACATATGTCTTATAGAAGTAAAAGTCTATGATTCATCATGCTCATACATTCATTAGCATAACTATCATGCATTCCAACATTCAAATGTTATACCATAAGTTTAGAGTATTCTATAATCATTTCAACATTCGTATACCATGATCTATACCTAGATTATAGGAAAAATTCTACGTATACATAGGAATAGTGAGGACGGAGAATTCTACATGATCATACTACTATCTATACTTAGGGAAATGAGTAGAGATTAATCTACCGTTCTTCTTGGCGGTAGTGATGACTACGGAGGAAAGGTGGTACGTCGGTAGTCGGACGGAGTAACGTCGTAAGAATGGCTTCGATAGCTTCGAAAGAGAAAGGTTTCTCTCGAAACTTGATCTTGACTAAAGCTACTAGAACTTTTGGATCGATATGGTGGTCGTATGGTGGTTTAGTGGCGGCACTAGAAGAGTTTCTTGAAGAACTAAGGAAGAACCTCAAGAACAACTAAAAACTAAGCAAGAACAACAAGAACACTAGACTTTCTAGAGAGAAGTTGGAGCAATGAAAGGTGTGAGTTGAAATGGGAAGGAATGGGTGCTATTTATAGCCAAAGGGTGACATATTATCCAATGGGTAAAATTTCCCCTAGCATTTGTTATCCAATGGTTAATAGAATGACTAGATTTGATGGTACTTGGATTGGGTGAGGTGTTGGGCCAAAGGACATGACTAGGCTTGTTTGTACACTTGCACACATCACACAATCTCTCTCTCCCTCTCTCCCGGCCTCTCTCTCTCCCTATCTCTCTTGGCCTCTCTCTCTCTCTCTCTCTCTCTCTCTCTCTTTCTTTGGTTCAATGGAAGTACATGGTTGAAAGACTAATAGATTTTCCTTGTTCTTTCTTCTAATCTAGGACAAGGTTTAAGTTTATTCTATGGGATTTTTGTCTAGTCTAGTACTTGAAAGAATAAGAAAACTAGATATGGTTGTCCTTAGGGTTGAAAGAATAAGAAACCCTAGATATGGTTGTCCTTAGGGTTGAAAGAATAAGAAACCCTAGATATGGTGGTACATGGTGATGCAATAGGATGACCAAATGCTAGACATGGGAGTACACTAGTCACACACATCACACTCTCTCAACCGGCCATCTCTCTCTCTCTCCCTCTCATCTCTCTCTCGACCTCTCTCTCCCTCTCTCTCTCTCTCTCTCTCTCTCTCTTAGTCCAAGGGACACCTAAGCATGAAAGGACTATGGTTTGGTGGTTAACTTGAGAAAGAGTAAGATTTTGGTGTAAGGCTTGTAAGTGATATGGTAAGGAAGATCTAGTCCTATTAGTCCACCTCATGTCCTTTACATCTTTCTTCTTGCATTAGTACATGTACATATATATATATATAACTTAGATTTGGTAGAAGAAGGGCCAAGAATAGTACATGCATATCTCTCTCTCTCTCTCTCTCTCTCTCCTATCTCTCTATCTCTCTCGGCCTCTCTCTCTCCCTCCCTCTCCCGAATTCTCTCTCTCTCTCTCCCTCTCTCTCTTCCTCCCTTGGTTAATATATATACATATATAAGGAAGACTAAATAAAAGTACAAGGTACTATGATCTTATCCTAGGCTTTCTAAGTCAAAATTCCCTATTAAACTAAGTCAAATTGCCACCTATGTACTTATAAACTATATTCTAATACATAGTATCTTAGGATGACATATACATATTACATACTTTAATTAAATAAGTATATATCATATCTAGTAAGTAATTAACTAATTAAAAACTAGTACTAGGGCTTGACTTGGCCTTATTGACCAATGGACCATAATTCCCCTAACTTTTATTATCCAAAGGATAAAGGATGGAAGTACTATACTTATATAATCTATCTATATTAGTACAATGACTCATGGTGAATCTAATTAAACTAATAGATCTTGTACTAGGTAGAAAGACTAACCTATTGTCCAATGGTTAATAATTCTCCTAACTTTTATTATCCAATGGGCAAAGATGGTAAGTAATATATAATCATATAAAGTGTACCTAGCAATCTAGTCACAATATCCTAGGTGGAAACCTATGGTCCAATGGATAAAGATTATCCTAGCATTTATCGTCCAATGGGTAAAGATCAAAGGTTGACTTTGGTCAAAAGGGTTTGTTTAGGGTTCAAAAGGTTCACGAAGATCAAAGGTTCGATTAGGCTTCCTTAACGATTAGTTAGAAGCTAACAAGGTTTGCTAAATAGGATTCCTTAGGGTTTACTAACTCACTTGTCTTTAGAAAATGACTAAATTGCATGGCGCAATGAAACTAGATTTAGAATCGAATAAATCTAATTATGACGGATTATTAGAAAACAAGAAATTTATAGCGTCATTAAAATAAGCAACGAGATTTTTATTTACTGAAAATCTGAGTTGTTACAGTCATCATTGAGGACGACTCGTTAACCATCGTTGAGTTGGGACGGTGGGTCATCATTGAGGATGACTCGTTAACCATCGGGACGGTGGGTCATCATTGAGGATGACTCGTTAACCATCGTTGAGTTGGGACGGTGGGTCATCATTGAGGATGACTCGTTAACCATCGTTGAGGGAGTAAACTGACGATATTTTGATCGTCGTTGAAGGATTGAAAAAGGACGACATGGCTGAACGTCGTTGATGGATTGAAAGGACGACATGGCTGATCGTCATTGATGGATTGAAAGGACGACATGGCTGATCGTCAGTGATGACATGGCTGATCATCGTTGAAATTGGACAGGACTGACTGTCGTTGAGGTTGGACAGGACTGACTGTCGTTGAGGATGAAGCTAACCATGACACGGATAGTTCCAACAATCACGGGTAGGTTGCGTCAGGTAGGTTAAATTCCATCTGTTGGGAATCAGAGCCAATCTCCTTATCAAGGACCATCCGAGGCAGAGCAATAAGACAGCCGAAAAATGTGCTAACGGTTGAATCGAAAGTTGGATGGACAGACCGTCGTTGATTTGAAATTGGACGGGTAGATCGTCATTGATTTGAATTGGACGGATAGATCGTCGTTGATTTGAAATTGGATGGATAGATCGTCGTTGATTTGAATTGGACGGATAGATCGCCGTTGATTTGAAATTGGACGGATAGATCGTCGTTGATTTGAATTGGACGGATAGATCGTCGTTGATTTGAAATTGGACGGCTAGATCGTCGTTGATTTGAGTTGGACGGGCTCTGCTTGGGGAAATAGAGAACCGGGATGGAAGCACGGATCAGGGCAACATGGGCTGCCTGTTGGGAATGGGCCTCAACGCTGATTTGATTTGATTTGCCAATGCCACAACACTGATTGTAGGCACGCCTCATCGCTGGTTTGATTTGATTTGAACGCCTCAACATGCTTTGGATTGATTTGATTTGAAGCACTTCCTGCTTTTGACATTTGATATACAATATGCAACGATAACGTATGCTAAACACATATGTACAAATTGAAAATGCAAGGGCAGACTAGGGCGGCTTCTAGAGAACGGGAAAACACAAACGACGACCAGGGCAATTTTGACGATTGAGGGCTACCACTGAGCCACACTTTTGCTTTACTGCTTTGATTTGAGTTGCGGGCCTGTGTACCCAAGTAGATAACTTTTGAGCGGGTCAGAGGTTTGATGCTTTGATTTGCTTTTGCATTGGGCCAATGTATCCCCATGTACTTGACGATTTGCTGCTTGCTTGGACCATGGATGCCGTAGTGGCGCTGTAAAAGTTGCATTATTCTCGGTTCATTGGAGATAGATTATAAACCAATCGCTAATATCCAACTTGCATTGACGAGCGAATCGAGTTGACACACAGACATACGCACACGTATGGACTGCCTAGCTCGGAAGAATGAGGAAGAAGAGTCCTAGGATACAATGCAGACTCTCCGACACATGGGCAATAATGAAATTTTGGGCATTAGCAGGCCAAAATCCAAAATATCCCTAGATAGGTGAAACTGACACTCACATACAGTCAAATATGTACAAAGACCTGTGTGAATAAATGAAACAGAGAAGAAAGCCTCGGAATGGGCAAGAGACCAAAAAATAGAAAGACGTCGCAAAGATGGACAAAATACGCAAAGGGATGACTCATATAGGCCCGGACTGAAACCGACACCCCCGCACAGTCACATTAGGCACATATGACCTGCACGGCATAGAAAACTTGGCAAGAGCCCTTAAAACCAATTTCGAGGCACCGAAATCTTGGTTTTAACTTGTAATTCCCACCGGGGGGTTCAAAATCGTTGTTAAGCGTGATGGCTGCCAACCGCTGTATGCTGCGGGAATTGGAGAAGCGCGAGCAGGTTTGAGACCAACGCGTGTCACTTTGAGCAAACATGCGTGAGTCTCAAACTAGCGCGCTTGACTGAAAAGCTGCGCAAACTAGACTTCGCTGAACTTAGAATAAACTGTGAGCCCGTTGGGGCCTCTAGCATTTCGTTCTGCTTTAAATATTTTTTTAGGGCTTTTGCTCAGCTTTTGAAATTGAAGTAGTAGTTTGAAATAAGTTGAAAGATGAAAGGATTCCCCCCTTTTGTTTCTGATGAAGCTTGTCCTGTTCCGACTACGGCGATGCACTCAAGCCTTGGATCAAATTGATGGATTGTGATCGAGTCTTGAAGAGAGACTGGCTACGTACCCCATTTAGGCGACCATTGCGGTGTACCAAAGCCGTAAACCTGTGATCCAATTGAATAGATTATGACCGAGTCTCGAAAAGAGACTGCCTACGTATCCCATTTAGGCGACCATTGCGGTGTACCAAAGTCGTAAACCTGTGATCCAATTGAATAGATTATGACCGAGTCTCGAAGAGAGACTGCCTACGTATCCCATTCTGGGGAATCAGGTCAAAACGTAGTTCGGGCCAAGGTTCACTCGTGTATTTTACCTCTCCTTTTACGCTCTAACTTTTGCCTAGAACCGCCTTTTCAGATTTTCGGTCTAGCAAGCTTTCGACTTTTGCCCATTTATTTTTGCCTAGACTGCCTCCTTAGGTTTTTGGTCTAGCAGGCTGCTCTAACTTTTGCTTGGCACTGCCCACCCTTGTGGTTTTCAGCCCAACAAGCTTCTCTCAGGGAAAAGTGGCTCTTGAATTGATCCAGGTTGGCCAAGGTATTGAAGTTTTGTTGCTGTTGAGGTTGACGAACTCTGGCTGCAGCCCTTGATAAAATGGCTTTTGATGACACAGGGTCTTGACTGCTTCGGTTGGAAATGCCTCGCTCTAGGCCACTTTTGCGCCTTTCTAATGTGCGCTTGATGGAATGCCGCTGACGCTGTTTTGAACATGGTACGAGGCCTGGAGCCTTCTGAGCTTCCGCTTTCTAGCTTGACATCCGGTGGCAGGAGATTTGATACTTTGTCATCTCAATGATCTCATGATCAATGTCAGGCGTGTCTTTTGTGAAACCATGCCAAAATGTCGATGGTTCTTCGAGCCTATTTGACTAGGTACAATGTTCCTTAAGGGACAGCGTTGAGCCAATTTGAGTCATCCGGGGGTCTACCTCATCTTTCAAGTTTATTGAAACTATTTCTTTTTCTTTTCTTTTTTTAATAGGCCGAGCACGCCTTTCGTCTTCCCTTTCGGCGAGGGAACACATTTCCTTGGGGATGACCCCATCGAAATCTATCCCTTCGTCGTCAGGGTCGACACAGTTTATTCAAAAGCCAGCAAAGTACTTAGAAGCAAGATAGTGCATATCATAAAGAAAGCCCCATGGGGTTGCGAAGTATAGCAAAAGACTCGAATTGAGAATAGAAGATACGATATGGAGGGCCAAGAGGCACAAACTCCGACTCAGAGCTAGACTAAGACGACTTGACAGACACTATGTCAGACTCAGACTCAAAAGTGTGCAATGCAAGCTAAACGCGATTTGAAAATGCAACTTTTATTGTTACCCTTGGCTTCTTCACAGAAAGGTGGGATCTAGAGGATGTCAGGTCCAAGCAACAACACTTCGGCTTCCTCAGCTTCTTCGACCAAACTTACTCAGTGCTCCCTTGAACAAAGATCCTCAGACTGTCAGTCTGCTCCTTTGCTTGATCAATCTCCCTCTTGAATTCTGCCTTTGTAAGCCCCTCATTACTGCCGGGCCAGGTGTTGGCAGAGAAAGCCTTAATTGCACAAACTGTGGCCACTAGATTGGCCTCAGGTTTAGACAGGATGGAAACAATCGGTTTGGATTGATTTTCTGGGACAATGTAGAGGGTAGGGTTGAGTATGGTGGAGCTCGGGTTGATTTGAGTGGAGGTGATAGATATCTGACCAACCAGAGCGTCAGACTTGAGTTGGACTTGAGTTGGAGCAAGGAGCTGGAACTGTCGCCAGGTTTTGATGGGAGTGGGGGTGGAATAGTGCCATTATCGATGAGATCTTGAATGGCATGTCGGAGGCGATAACAAGCATTGGTGGAATGGCCATGCATTTGATGGTAGGTGCAGCAGTCATTAGGGTTGTGGCTAGCAGTGAGAACCTTAGGCAGCGGAGTTGGGGTTAGAGGCCGAATGGAACCGGCATCGAGAAGCTTCTCGTAAACTGAGGCCAGAGGTGCAGATAAGCATGAGAAGGTCCTTGGCTGGCTCCGGCGACGGGATTGAGGGTTCAAGGTGGAACCTCTGCTTGCTTTGCACAACACTGCGCCTTCAACAGGGTGCATTCTTTTGCTTTTGGGGGTGACTTTGATCAGGGGTTCAGCATCCTTCTTTGGGTGAACTCTAACCTCATGGAACTCGGCCAGACTTTTGAACATGTCTCTTGAGCACAGCTTGATTCCGACCGCCGGAGTGTGGCAGGCCTGAGGAGGTTCTTTGACTCTGGCATTAGCAGCGTTTAGCACCAGATCCGATTTTGACAGGGCAGAGGTAAAAAGGTCAACCAGCCCCTGGATGATAATCATTTGTTTGTCCAGCTTCTGGCTCATTTCTTCCACAACCTTCTTTATCTCAGCCAGCTCTGTTTGTGCTGCCATTTTGGATTGATGATCGAGGAAGGTGATATAGCTTTGGAAGTGCTAGTGAAATAGCCCCGGTAGGCACTCCCAAGCAGGTTTGGCTCTTCTTTTCGGTACTTTCCTTGACGGTGCAACGCCCAAAGCTAGACAGTAAAGCAATCGAAGGCTCAGGAAGTGTCCCTGCAATAGTTTTATTTGAAAGAATGCAATGTACATGTTGTCGTTGGTGTCCTCCTAGACTCTATAACTAGCAGACAAGTCCATCTCATGACGTTCGAACGCTGCCAAGATCCTCGGATTTCTTTTCGACGATGCATCCTTGTTTGAATCGACTAACACTAAGAGATGTCAAAACAGCCTAAGTCTTTGACTATTCCATTCCCGAGGTTTCAACTTTGGAGGTCGGAACAACTCGATGTAGATGACGTGATACCGGAACCGGGGCGGCGTAGGTGGCAACACTCCACTTAGCCTAAACGGTGTACGTGCTTCGCACGATAACCAAGGTGGTGTAAGTATCACGGCATTCTCTCCGTTGTTCCTAGTTTTCTGTTTGAAACCTCGATCGGGTCTAGACAAGGACTTAGAAAGTCTTGATTTCCCAAAGTCTCGTTGACCTAAGGACTTTGAAAATTGACAACGTGCACCATCGAGATGCACGATGTAGACACCTCCCAAACGGGGCATCGCCATACAGATTGATCACGTTGTGTTTGCTCGATTGGTTGCTCACTTCATAAACCAAAATCATGGACATTCCCATGGCTAGGAACATCGCCACATGATAACGGTTATCATCAAATAGAGTCGCCACCCAGTTTATTAAAACTGGGAAAATAGATAGAGATTCTGGATACGGGAGCCAAAAGTACAATAAGGGGAAGGTGTTAGGCACCCCTCTTTGCCCAGTCGTGAGGCTGGCCCATAATCATTCAACATAAGACGTGTAGATGCTTTGTTTAATTCTAACACATAGTCTGTTTAGTTATTCCTTTAAACAGTAAGTAAGGTGAGCCAGTGCGATAGATGAGCATGCATCAGAAAGCAGAGAAAACAAACAAAATGTCCCAGGGAGATGGATCTCGCGGCCGGTGAATAGATGTCACGGCCGAGAGATCCTCCTGGTTTGATATACCGGCCGAGGGATCGAAGCCCCGGTCGGTGTTCTTCCTCACACCAGACAGAAGGATTAACAGTTAATCAGAACACTACGATTAGTAAAAAGGGACAGTAAATAAGGCAAACCAGAGGCCGTTGGGCCTCACCACCTTGATCCCTCAGTTGCTTGATTGCTTTGGATTGGGCGTGATTGATTGATTGCTTGATCGGGAACCCTAGAGTTAGGGTTTGAACTTCGGGGTTTGATCGCCGAATTGACGGCTACCTTTGGAAGGTTAGGGTTTTTGGAGTATGGGATTGAGGGAGTATTTGTGCAGAGTTTCGAGGTTTGATTGAGTGTGTAGGTATCTCAATTTCTGTGTTTATTTCGGAACCCAAAGGCCCCTTTATATAGGCATAGGGATGACTCACTCCGGCCAATCAAATCACGAGATGGCAATTGCAATTGCAATGCATCTCTAACTCTACGTCGTGATCTCCGAACGTAGCCCGAACGCATCGGAAAGGTAGTGTAGTTGGATCAAACCAAACGTCTGACAGAACGTTCCAGAGTCTGGAAAAAGGTCGATCTGGCGGCCGAGTAATAGATCACGCGGCCGAAGAATGGATGTCTCGGCCGAAGGATAGATCTTGCGGCCGAGGAATTGATCTCTCAGGGAGATTTTGCTGGCAACAGGTTGCTCGGGTGAGGGATTGATGTTATGGCCGTTAGATCGATGTCACGGCCGTCAGATGGATTCTCCTAGGCTTCTGTATTTTCTGTCTGAAAGGCTGTATGGCTTTGAATTGGGTCCTCTAAGTGGTCAAAGTTCTCACCGAAAGTCCTAAGGTCCTCAAAGAAGCAATCATCAATCATTGTATCCATTTCATTATCGGGATTGTCCCATGGTGGGACTTGAAATAATCGTTAGGCCAAATTGGGGTGTCTACAGATGCCCCTCTTTGACTGAACTCAGACGGATCGCGAGACATGTTTGAGTAAGAGTCAAAGCTGTAAAAAGCAACTCAATTTGGTCCAACCACTATCCCAAGGGGTTTTCGAAAAAGGTTTTGTTATGGTCGGGCCGGGAGGCTGCCTACGTATTCCACAAGGGAAATTCAGACCAATCGTAGTTCGGGCAATAAAGAAAAATAAAAAAGTTTGGAGGGTTAGAGACAGAAGACGTACATTTGGGCTTTAAAAAGCCGTAGTGTGACGTACCTAGACTGAGCCAGGATTTTGGCGGAAGATAGTTGAAGGAGCGCAGGGCTGCCTGGGGAGTTTTTGCGGAGAGCTTCCTTAGTATTTTGGGGTAGATCAATACACTGCAGGTGCATTTGCTTTTCTTGATCATCCTTACTTTGACTGAAAGGAGCTCGGTAGAGTAGCCTATCCTTGCGAACGAGCTGGAAGGAATTGATGTAATGGGGTGGAATCCAAACCATCTGCGGGGATGAGTCGGAAGCCATTTGTTTTTGAGATATGGGGGGCACAGGGCCAGTAACTGGAGCACGGAGCGTTGCGGAGTGAGGGAACCGAGGCACGGAGCCGGTTGTAGTCATGAGGCGAGAGCCTAGAGAGTGATGGAATCGAGGCGTGGAGCCTTTTGCAGTCTTGAGGCGAAGGCCTGAGGAGATTGGATAGGACCGGAGCGCGGAGCTGGTGTTGATCATAAGGCGAGAGCCTGAGGTGATTGATAGAACCGAAGCGCGGAGCTGGTGCTGATCATAAGGCGAGAGCCTGAGGTGACTAGATTGAGGCGTGGAGCCTGCTGTGGTTATGAGATGAAGGCCTGAGGTGAGCTTAGAGCTTGATGGGACCGAAGCGCGGAGCTGGTATTGATCGTGAGGCGAGAGCCTGAGATGTCAGAGCTTTGAGCTTGACGTGATGAACCGAAGCACGGAGCTGGTATAAGGCCTGAGGTGAAGGAACTGAGGCATGGAGCCTGAGGTGATTTAGATTGAGGCGTGGAGCCTGCTGCAGTTTTGAGGCAAGGGCCTGAGTTGTCGGAGCTTAGAGCTTGACGTGATTTGAACCGAAGCGTAGAGCTGGTTGTATTCTGATGGTCTGTGCACGGAGCTTTTCCATCATAAGTGTTGGCGTGGAGCCAAAGGATCGAGGCGCTGGGCCGATCAATAAAACCGAGGCGTAGAGCCGGTTGATTGCAGGATTGACCTGTTTCATGAGAGATATGCAGAGTGTATATGTGCAATGATGGTTGTTAGATGTGAACAGATATGATGCAGACTCGATGTGAAAATGTTGATGCAAATGTGCACGGGCCCGTGCGTGTGTGTTTGTTTTAAGCTTAGAGCTTCTATCAAGTTCCGGACTTGAGCATTCAGAGCATAGAGCTCGAGCATTCGGACGGCAGAATCCAAGCATTCAAAGTACAGGCTTTGAGCGTCCAGTACGCAGTGGTTGGGCATCCAAGCGTAGAGCTTGAGCATTCAAGTATATGACTTGAGCATCCAGTACACAGTGGTTGGGCATCCAAGCGTAGAGCTTGAGCATTCAAAAATGTTAGATTTTTGAGCATTCAGGCGTAGAGCCTGAGAATAGATGTCTTGATTGATGGGGCGGCTTAGAGCCTGTTGCTTGTTTACGGCTTCGAGCCAGTTGAGATGATGAACACAGGCTTCGAGCCTGTTAAGAACTTGATTGTGTACGGCTTCGAGCCAGTTGAGACAATGGGCTTAGAGCCGCTGGGTTGGTTGTTACGGCTTCGAGCCGGTTGGAGTAATAGGCTTCGAGCCGCTAAGATTGTGATAGCGAGCGTAGAGCTGCTGAATAAGTACAGGCGTAGAGCCTGTCGATAATGGGCCTCGAGCCGCTGAGTTGATCGCTATGGCTTCGAGCCAGTTGAAACGGTGGGCTTAGAGCCGCTGAGATGGTAGACATAGGCTTTGAGCCTGTTGAGGTAATGGGCTTCGAGCCGCTGAGTTGTGATAACGGGCGTAGAGCCTGTTGCTGTGATAGCGAGCGTAGAGCTGCTGGGATGGTAAACATAGGCTTCGAGCCTGTTGAGGTGATGGCTTGGAGCCATTTGAGATAATAGGCTTTGAGCCACTGAGTTGTGATAAAGGGCGTAGAGCCTGTCGATAATGGGCTTCGAGCCGCTAAGGTGGCAGAGACGGTAGGCACAGGGCCGCTGATTTGATACGGGCATAGAGCCGCTGAGTTTGCTTGAATATAGGCATAGAGCCTACTGGGATGGTAGACATAGGCTTCGAGCCTGTTGAAGCAATGGGCATAGAGCCGCTGAGATTGGTTGTCATGGCTTCGAGCCTGTTGAAATGGTGGGCTGGGAGCCGCTGAGCTAGTAGGTGGAGGCGTAGAGCTGCCAGGTGTCTTGTTTTGCCGTAGTAGGAGCTTGGGCCAGCAGTTTGTGGAGAGAGATTTTCCTCATGCTTGGGTATGCCCCCAAGGCTGGTTTTGATCATGTTGCATTGGCTTGGGGATGCCCTCAAGGCTACTTGGTTGGTTGAGGACTTAGAAGTCATGATGACTTGAGTCAGTGTACTGAGCAGAATTTGTTTTTTTTTGTTTTTGTCGAAGGAAATTGATTAGGAGGCCAGGAGATCGATCTCTCGGCCGAAGAATTGATGTCTCGGCCGAGGAATGAATGTCTCAGCCGTGAGAACGCCAAAAGCCAGGAAATCGATTTACGTTCAGTTAAATCGATCTCACGGCCCATTTAATCTTTCCTTCTCCTCCTCTCTCATTCTCCTCCGTTCCTCTCGTTCGACGACCACCACACGCCGCCGTCTTCCTCCACCACCGTCGGCCATCATCATCTCCGGCGACCATCCTCTCCGACCATCGCCGCCGCTGTCGTTACTGCTGGCTTCGGTTGTTTGAAACCGTTGGTTTTCCTCCCATCTTGTTTTAGACGTGATGGCCACACCATCTTCAGGCGTCGCGGGTTCGTCCTCGCATCCTCCATGTAGGTGCGAGCACCCGTCTTCCGATGAGGAGGCGATTGAGGAGCCCGGTTTGTTTAATGCTACTATCTACGTTCTTCCTTCGCGTAGGCTGGGTTACGGCGGTTTCCTGCAGTACCATCCTCTTGTTGGTGGCCCAGGGGCCGAGATAGTTCGCAGAGAGCCTGAGCATCATCTGAGCGTTCTGAACGTGCCGGTGAGTTTCCTGAAAAAGTAAAAAGTTTACTTTAGTTCAGAGTTTTAGAAATCCTTGTATTTAGAATAAAATTTTTTGCTTGCGGGACGAAAATCCCTTTTGGCTAGGAGCGTGAATGTGAGGAACCCATGTTTGGGTTGAATTTATTTTTGTTTAAGGAAACTAAAATAACTATGCCCCCTGTCTAGGCAATGCATGCTTTTAGATGTTAATTCGACGCCCCTTAGCATTTTCTTTGTTTATGTAATCATGAGATTAACTCCCTTTTGTCCTTGGCAGAGAAATAGGAGGCTGGAAGCTCGCGGTGGAGGCAAAGAGGTGCACAGATGGTTCTTGAAGCTGCCAAAGCAGGCTCGGGAATTAGTACGTGCTGCAGGCTTCGAGACATTCGTTCTGGGCCTCGATCTTCCGAAGATGGATTGGTCACTGATGACCTCGCTGGTAGAGAGGTGGTGGGATACCACCAATACCTTCCACTTTCCTGCTGCTGGTGAGATGACCGTCACTCCGGGTGACTTTTCTTTGTTGACTGGCCTGCGGATAGGCGAGGTTGCTCTTCGAGTTGACCCTCGGCTTTGGGAGCGAGAGGGTGCTTTGAGGTGGTTTCTGGGCAAGGTGCCCCCTGTTCGTTCCCGGGGTCATATAGATCTTGTTTGGCTAAGCAAGACTTTTATGGTGGCTGATATCCTGACCCAGGTGAGTGCCGAGCAGTTGACGAGAGCCTTCCTTCTCTACCTCCTTGGGCAAACTTTGTTTGCCAACAAGGATGGTTCGGTACATACGCAGTTTTTGGCCCCTCTGCAGCACTTGGGAGCCATTCGGGAGTTTGACTGGGGCTCGTCTGCTTTGGCCACTTTGTACGGCAGTCTTGGAGCTTGTTCGCGGGACAAGAGTCCCATTCTTTGCGGCCACTTTCGATTGCTCGAGGTACATATCATTCCTTTGTACTTCTGTTTTTTACTTTGGCTTTTTCCTAGTTCTGAATTTGCTTTGATTAACCTGCTTTTCAGCTCTGGACTTTTGAGCACCTACTCCAGTTTCCTCCTGAGACTAGGCATGGTGATGCGAACTGCGTACCTCGCTACGAGCGATGGTTGATGGGGCAACGGAGGCCACGGTCACCAGTTTTGAGCCTTCCCGAGTGGCGGCGAGTTTTGGACCGACTGACGGTTGATCAGGTACCTTTTCTTTTGTACCTCTTGTCCTTTAGGTTTCCATATTCTTGTGTCGAGACTGATTTGTCCTTGCTCTTATAGGTACGGTTTGACCCTTGGGGTGGTGTACCAGAGGATGCCCCTCTCGCTCGTTGTAGAGTCCTAGATCGGACCCGTAGCTTGCTCGAGGGTCCATTTTGCCGAGCCTGGTACTTAGGTGACCGAGTGGCCAGCCAGTGGCGGTCACGTGCTGAGGCTCTTCAGCTTATCCCTCCTTCTCCTCCAGCATCCATGAGGTCCACTTCCTTGATGTCGAAGGAAGATCTGAAGAATGCCCGGATCAGAGATTGGGCAGGTTTACTCCTCCAGACAGGTGACTATACGGAGTACTGCCGTCTTTTCCTGACTCCCTCTGTTGAGGCTCCTCCCGTTGCTCCTGTCTGGCCACGGGCTCCTTCGTTTGTCTCCTTCCACTCAGACGATGGGGAGGAGGAGCGCCTGACGCTGACTCCTTGCACGACCCTGCTCTATACTTTGCCAGTCGGGGCTTCACAGGTATTTTTAGCTTCCTATGTTAGCTTTCATCACTTCGCATTGTATCCTTGCTTTAGATGTTTGTAATGCTTGGCTGTTCTACAGGTGCCTGCCGAGATAGTGCAGGAATGGCTTCGTGCCTACCAGAGTACAGAGGTCTTGATTCGGAGACAGCGCCGTAGGATCCTCGAGGTATGACTTTCTTCATGAGCTTTTATCTGCTATGCATTATCCCTTGAGTCTGAATGCTTATATCTTCCTTGGCTGCAGCTTGAGGCTGAGAGAGTACCGACTGCTGAGGGAAATGTGGGGACCAGTGAGCAGCCTTTGCCTTCTTCTCAGAGATCGCCTAGTTTTTAGGGCTTTTCTTTTCCCTGTTCATAGTTAGTAGACGATAGGCAGAAACTATATTTTGTATAGCAGAAGCAATCACAGCAACGGTTTTGTAAACAAGTTTTTGTTTGAGAAATGAGAAATGCCTTTCATGCCCCTAAATGTCTTGAGTTTGCATGCGATAGTCAGAACATGGCTCTTTGAACAAGTTTTTGCCGATAGACAAGTTATTTTGAAAAATATTCGGCTGAAGAATCGATCACTCGGCCGAAGGATCTTTATTGCGGGCGAGGTATTGATTGTCCGGCCGTTACATCTATTTTCCCAAGGAAGATAGGTTTTGCTTTAGCCAAGTGGCATCCTGTTTCACATCCTTTCCTATGCTTAGTCTTTGATTTTGCTGTCTCTTGCCTTTGCCATGCTTTTCAGTCTGATTGCCGAACTTAAGAGTCTTTTGAAGGACCATATCCATTGCATTTGACGACTTTTGGTTTAGAAGAGATGAACTGTAATCCTTAAGTGTCTTTGTTTTTGCCAATTCCTTGGAAAATGACTAACTTATCTTTTGTGAGCTCAATACGCAGGGTTATCTATGCCTATCATTGAGTACAAACATGTTGATGTTTTCTTCTCTCCAAATGTTTGGGCCGTATCTCGATGCGAGACTGCCTACGTATCCCAATCAGGGAATTAGGCCTTTTACGTAGTTCCAAGATCACCACCTTTGGGGGTTGGGTTTTCACTCTTGGTTTTTTCTTTCTTTCATGCTCTAAATTTTGCCTAGGTTACCTGATAGAGGTTGAGTCCCTAGCGAGCTTTCCTTCAAATGCCTTAACTTTTGCCTAGGCCGCGTTTTTCACTTTTTCTTGTCCTAGCAGGCTCTACTCTTACTTTTGCTTGGGTGTATAGGTTGCCCAACGAGCATTCTTCTCTCAAGAGGGTTTGTGTTTTGGAGAGGAATCTGATGGAGATGTTTTTATGAATCTCCTTGTTGCGTTTGTACTTTCACAATGGGCAAGCTAATCCTAAGTGTTCTCACGGAGATAGCGTCTTCTTCCTGGGTTTTGATAAAAACCTAGTCCTAAGTAATTAGAGTTCATCCTTTCCTTCCTTTTGTCGGGGACACAAAGATTTTGATCCCTTCGAAATCTTCCTTCGTTTTGGCAATGAGAGTATAGCGCATGGCAATTGCAATTCGGATTTAGATAAGCATAATCTGGAAGATGAAAAAGGAATTTTCTTTGTGGAAATAAAATGCCCAAACAGGGGCCCAAAACTCGTTCTAGTTTATTTAAAGCAAAAACAATGTTTTAACGTTTCTTATTTGCCATGTTGTGACTTCTCAGCTACTGCAGGATGTCGGGGTTATTTCCCTTGTCTTTTACAACTTTGTACTCTTTCCCACCCTCTTCCTTGCCAAACAGAGCCTTTGAACCGGGTTCATCTTTTGCATGATGGCTACCTCCTTGAGCCATGAGTAATCCCCAGATGGATGTGTCAGCGGGAAGCTCCCTTTTCTCTTTCCTCATTGATCGCGTGGTTATCAGTTATTTCCTCCTGATTGAATAGCGATGCTAAGGAGGTTTCATTGAGCGGATCATTGCACTCTTCTTCCATTTCATCAAAGTCGCTTTCCCCTGTTTTATAGGGTTCTGTGCACATAAAATCTAGATCTTCTCTTTCTTCTATCCATTGACTATAGTCGCACTCATCGTAAGGGTTGACCCATGGTTGCATTTGAAACTCCTCTACTTTCTCAATGAGGTTGATTGTTTCCCAAACAATGGGCGGTGTTGGAATTTTGGGACGGTTGATGCGTACCACTATTTGGGCAGGCTCGAAGCGAGCGTGCCTTCTCATCATGATGACCCTTTCTTTTTCCTTCTTCCTTTTCTCAAACCAGATACGAAGCCACTCGTCATCTTCTACAAATGGAATGTCTGGATCCTCCAAATTGTGTTTCGCCCAAGAGTGTTCCTTCCACTTCCTTAGCTTTTCCTCCTCTACCTGATCTTTGCTGCTTATGTCGGACATATCAATGTCAATTACTTCTGACTAATCAGAATTATCATCCTCCTCCTCCTCTATCATGAAACATTCGTCCTCCTCAGGGAAGGTTAAGGTAGGTTTGGTTTGGTTGTCTTGGACAACGTATTGGCTGGGATTGTATGTGGGGTTGTGAGAGAGATTTATGAGATTGATGCTTCGAGGTGGTGGTTCGGCATTATGAGTAGGGAGTGGGTTAGCTTGCCCATCAGGTTTTGGTGGTTTTATGGTTCGACTATCAATAAGATCTTGAATGTCGTGACGAAGACGCATACAATTGTCTGTTTCGTGCCCAGGATGTTGGTGATAGGCGCATTGCTTGTTTGGATCATGGTTTGGACCGTAGGGCGGCGGAGGAAGTGGCTTGTTTAGAGGTTCAAGATGCCCTTGACGGCTAAGGATGGTCAAAGCTTGGGATAAGGTCATATAGAGAGGATCAAAGTTGCGACGAGGTCGATTTGAACTTCGGGATGGGCTAGTTTGGAAAGGGTCTTGAGACAAAGAGCCAAGGGCATTCACGGAGGCGTGAGATGTACGGCTAGAGAAGGTTTTCTTAGGTGGAGGAGTGGCCTCTTCTTTCCCAATGAGTCCTAGCTTGATTCCATCTTCGATTTGCAACCCAGTGGCATGCAAGCGCTTGAAATCGGTGATAGCCTGTGTATAAATATGCCTGAGATATTTGGGTTGTAAATTTTTGACAACTATCCTCACTTGGTCTTCCTCGGAGGGACGGTTCTTCATCTTGGCAGCCTTTTCCCTCCATCTTGCCACAAAGGTGGCGAAGTCCTCATTGGAATCCTGTTTGGTCATTTCCAAGTCTCGAGTTGTTAGTTCAATTTGGACGTTGTATGCATATTGCTTGACGAAAGCATTGGCAATTTCTGGCCAAGTTTGATAATGTACAAACTCCAAAGTGAGGAACCAGTCGAGAGCACTTCCGGTGAGGGTTCGTTGGAACAACTGGGCGATGAGCTCGTCGTTCAAGCCCATCAGCTTCAGGGTGTTGATAACATGGCGAACATGACTGGTAGGGTTGCCAGTTCCATTGAACTTCTCAATGTTGGGCATCTTGAAATTCTCAGGCAGCTTGGATTCTGGGAAGAGGCAAAGTCCCTCGAAATCCAGAATTTGATCCCCTTGCGAACGAGCCAAGGCTTGTTTGATTTCCTTGACTTGTTTGGTCAACTCAGGACTTTCTGCCAATACCACTTTATGGGGATTCTCGCCTTCCATTGATCTTTCCTCATCTTCAGCATCTCTAGTTGCCTTTTCTGCCAGTAGTGCAGCGATTTGAGCTTGGAGGTCGGCAATAGTGGCGTCGTTGTCTGCCATGAAGGTAGAAGGGTTGCTTGATGAAGCTTGAGATTTAGTAAATGACGGGGTCCGTTGAGGGGATGACCTGGAAGTTTCTGAGAGCGGTTGGAACTGTTGTGGTGAGGGTGTTTTGTCAGATGAAGACGATAGACGGGAGGGTTGCAGAGACCTTTGTTTGGCGTAGCTTCGGGTGTTATAAGAGTACAAAGTTGGCTGTGGTTGCTTCTTTGATTTACCTATTGTGCCTGCTTAAAAGTAGAATACCTGGAAGTCAGTACTTTGCTTGTGTAGGGTTAGGATTTGGGCTGAAAATCCCAACCCTTCTGCACAAAAAGAGTTAATTACAACAACAGATGGTACAAGGTGTGAGGAAGAACTTTTGCAAGTAGAATGCAAGTAGGTTCCTAGCCTGTAGGTTCCTGTCTTAGTTTGATAAGTTCTATGGCTTTCTAAAGCATGCAAGGTTTTTGGTAGTTTCAGGGTGCTCCGTTGTCAAAGGGCACCAATCCTTTCACCAGCCCATCATAGGCGGTGATTGGGTGGTTTCCTTTTTGATATACCACTAGGTACGAGTGACTGTGGAGTTTGCTGGAACCCCCAACATAGCCCGTGTCATGCCGGGATATCAGGTGAACTCAACGGGTTGCCCGCTCGATGCATATGATAGATGAATTAAACAAGGCATGTATTAGTCTTATGCTGAATTTTTTGGTTATGGCTCTCATATCCCTAAATTGAATGCTGTGTAGACACCTCCCAAACGGGGCATCGCCATACAGATTGATCACGTTGTGTTTGCTCGATTGGTTGCTCACTTCATAAACCAAAATCATGGACATTCCCATGGCTAGGAACATCGCCACATGATAACGGTTATCATCAAATAGAGTCGCCACCCAGTTTATTAAAACTGGGAAAATAGATAGAGATTCTGGATACGGGAGCCAAAAGTACAATAAGGGGAAGGTGTTAGGCACCCCTCTTTGCCTAGTCGTGAGACTGGCCCATAATCGTTCAACATAAGACGTGTAGATGCTTTGTTTAATTCTAACACATAGTCTGTTTAGTTATTCCTTTAAACAGTAAGTAAGGTGAGCCAGTGCGATAGATGAGCACGCATCAGAAAGCAGAGAAAACAAACAAAATGTCCTAGGGAGATGGATCTCGCGGCCGGTGAATAGATGTCACGGCCGAGAGATCCTCCTGGTTTGATATACCGGCCGAGGGATCGAAGCCCCGGTCGGTGTTCTTCCTCACACCAGACAGAAGGATTAACAGTTAATCAGAACACTACGATTAGTAAAAAGGGACAGTAAATAAGGCAAACCAGAGGCCGTTGGGCCTCACCACCTTGATCCCTCAGTTGCTTGATTGCTTTGGATTGGACGTGATTGATTGATTGATTGATCGGGAACCCTAGAGTTAGGGTTTGAACTTCGGGGTTTGATCGCCGGATTGACGGCTACCTTTGGAAGGTTAGGGTTTTTGGAGTATGGGATTGAGGGAGTATTTGTGCAGAGTTTCGAGGTTTGATTGAGTGTGTAGGTATCTCAATTTCTGTGTTTATTTCGGAACCCAAAGGCCCCTTTATATAGGCATAGGGATGACTCACTCCGGCCAATTAAATCACGAGATGGCAATTGCAATTGCAATGCATCTCTAACTCTACGTCGTGATCTCCGAACGTAGCCCGAACGCATCGGAAAGGTAGTGTAGTTGGATCAAACCAAACGTCTGACAGAACGTTCCAGAGTCTGGAAAAAGGTCGATCTAGCGGCCGAGTAATAGATCACGCGGCCGAAGAATGGATGTCTCGGCCGAAGGATAGATCTTGCGGCCGAGGAATTGATCTCTCAAGGAGATTTTGCTGGCAACAGGTTGCTCGGGTGAGGGATTGATGTTATGGCCGTTAGATCGATGTCACGTCCGTCAGATGGATTCTCCTAGGCTTCTGTATTTTCTGTCTGAAAGGCTGTATGGCTTTGAATTGGGTCCTCTAAGTGGTCAAAGTTCTCACCGAAAGTTCTAAGGTCCTCAAAGAAGCAATCATCAATCATTGTATCCATTTCATCATCGGGATTGTCCCAAGGTGGGACTTGAAATAATCGTTAGGCCAAATTGGGGTGTCTACACACGACTCTTCATCGGGCCAAGCAGCGTCCTAATAGACATAAGACGGGCTTGAAAGAGAGACAACCCTAAAGCCGCCCTAGCATGCTCCTACGCGAAACGGTATGGATGTATGTACAGGCATGCGATAGGGAAAGCAGTAACACATAGACAGTTTATGGGGGTTAGATGCAAGTAATCCTACCCTGTGGGTTCCTGTCTTAGATTGAAAGGTTCTAGTGCTTTGTACGCATGGTGAGGCTGGTTTTGGCTTAAAGGGGGTTCCTCAAACTAGAGCCGTTTTATACCTCCCATCGCAATGCGTACAGCAAAGCAATGGTCGAATGGTAATACGTCTCATCATCGTCCAAGGTTGTTGGGCATTCGAGGACCCCGGTCTCCAGTAAACTGTGCCGGTTACCCAAAACACCTCAACGGGGCTGACAGAACACCGATGCAAATGGAGAGCGCCGAAAGCGATTGAATGAGAGAGAAATGCAACATTTTTGGAGAAAATGCCTTTTGAAGCTTGGCTCACTTCATTAGTCGACACTTGGAGAAAATTACACAAGTGAACAATAGTAAAAGCCCCAGTTCGGAGTGGTCGGATGTAGAATCCTGTTACGTTACCATTCCGTTCTTCAACAGCGCGGAGCGTACTATTTTGACGGACTTTTGAAAGATTGTTCATTCATGTATTAATTTCCAAGAGTAGATCAATGTAATGTCCCCAGCGGAGTCGCCACTATGGGCACACGCCCCAAAAATCTTACGTTTTTAATGCTTTGTAAAATCGGGTGCGCCCTATCTTGCGGAAAGCGCGGCAAAACGCTTCGCAGTTCAGAGTCGCCACTCGGGTTTTGCGGAAAGTGTGCCCAAGAAACCAGGTTTTGAAAACGTTTGGTTATGTTTGTTTGAGTTTGAAAAAGGCTTGTAGACTGGACCGTCGTCACCTTTGATATCTGAGGTTCGGGAGCCAAGTTACGAGAGGGGAAGGGTTTTATGGCACCCCTCTCGCCCAATCCGGAGATTGGTCTCTACTCAGGCATTTCGTAAAACGTATGCTTTTCTCTCTCATTTGATCATTTTTAGCCAGTTAGGGCGGGGGAACAGTTAATGGGGATTAAAACTGTAAATAAGTTTGCATTTATGTATAAGAATGTGATAAATATGTTGATGTATGTTTGGCGTTGATTTAAAACAAGTATAATAGATTGAGAACAAGCTCCTGCGAGTGTTTGGACAAACTGGAACACACTGACTTAATGTGGTGCACACAGGAACGGGCCTGTATGCACTGGCCAAGCCACTGCATACAGACATGACCTGCGTGCGCCACACAAGGTCTGGCGTGCGCCGGTAGGCCCAAACTCACAGCTCTTGCAAACAACCCTCTGGGCTCTGGAATGGACCAGTGCACACCCAGGACAAACCACGCAGGATATATCAACAGCTATACATAGTTACAGACAGATGAAAGGCTTAAAAGCCACCAAATAAAAAGCAAACCTCTTAAACAGTGAGGGGAGGAAAAGCAGAGGCCAGGGCCTAGTTGCCATGCAAGGGCCAGCCACTGGTCAAGGTGTGACTGGCGCACGCAGGTACATGGTACCGTGCGCCAGTTATCACAACTCAGTCAGTGCTTGGCTTTGCACCATCTGGGCACTGGAACATGACCAGAAGGCTCCCAGAGGCATTCCAAAGGAACACAAAAGAAACATTGAACACTATATCTAAACAGTTCCAAAAGACAAAAAGCAGTAAACTGGTTTTTAGCATGCAGGAGGGTGATCAGAGCATAAATAGAACAAAATAAGGATGATCGGTGATCCCCACGCTAGTTTGCCATACAGCCATGACTGGCGTACGACACTAATAACTGGCGTGCGCCACCCGATCATCTCACACGGCTTTGAAGCCTTGACCCTGCCAGCCCCCCTCAGGGGTCAGAACAGAGAGTTAACAAAAGGTGGTATACGTACCTTTTTTGCTCTTGAGTTTGGAGAGAGTTTGAACTTGAACTTGAGGCTTTGGAGGTTGTATGTGGATGAGAGGGGGGTATTATGGACTGTGGAATCTTGCTCACTTGTTTGCTCTTACAATGGGTGAAAGAGGAACAAGAAAGCAAGAAGAGGGAGAAGAACCAAAGCTTGGGCTCTTTAATGGAGTTAACCCCTTTGAACTTGGTAACCAACCTCTTGCAAGGGTGAAGAGGGGGGGTATATATAGGAGTGGAGGGGGATGTAACCAGCCAAGTAATGGCTAGTTGGATTGGTTGGTTTTTGGAGGGAAGGCTTGATAGGGAAGGAAGGGTGATGGGATAAATGTAGGAGAGTGGGAGAACATCCCTGGACGAAGTAATCATCAGGAGACTGCTGGCTGACGTCAGGTGGTTACAAAAACTCCCGCGCGTTCGGCTAAATAAAGTTGATTTGACTGGCATTGACTGGCGTACGCCCCTTGTTGAGTGGCGTGCGCCAGTAACGGGCGATGACTGACACGTGGCAGTGCTTCCAGCGCACGCTAGTCCATCACCAGCGTATGCTTGTAGGGTTTTGCTGAGGCTATTTGGTTCTGGCTTGAAGGATTCGAAAAGGAGTTCAGAAAGGTTTGGGTGAGGTTCGGGACGCTCAAAGCTCAAACGCATTAACAAACTCGGGATGTTCTTGACCTTAATCATCATCGGGGAATCAAAAGACCGTAAATAAACTATTCTGGGAAGTCCAAAATAGGGTGTCTACATTATGATCGTTAAGTGAATAAAAATAAATTATTCATAGTCCCTCATCATGACAATCCATAAATTCTACATATACATTACGTAATAGGCAAACAGCAAGAGTGAGAGAGATGTATAATTGTTTATACCCATTTTTGGCACCACGGGTCGGGCTAGCCGTGATTGGATTTTCGATTATTAATTCCTTAGCTAATTGGACCAAGACTGGTATAATTAGTTGGGTAATTATTGGGCCATGGGTTTTTTCCCATTTGGGCCCAAGGAGTATGCAACCCACGGTTGCAAGTTGGTTTGGTTTGGCCCAGAAGGTAGCCCACGGCTGGGCCCACGAGGGAATAAGCTGAACTGGCCCATGATGTGAAGCCCATGGTCAAGCCCACAAGGAAATGAGTGATTTGGCCCACATGGGTTAGCCCACGTTTGAATTTACAAAGAAAGCGTTGATCTGGTGCAAATAAAGTGGTCCACAATTGTAGGGGGTGTTCATCACTTATTGGCAATTGATATTTTGTAATTCAAAGGCCAATTGACTTAGTCAATTGGCCATGTGTCGAGTAGATGAGGAAAGGAGATCATGGGAGGAGGCTGCCACATCACCCACGACTCTAGTAACTGCTCTTAACCTCTGAAAACTGCCCATGATCACATGTGCTGAAAAAGTGGGAAATCATGGGACACATGGCAGCCATTGGAGCAAGACAGATTTTCGGATTCAGGCCTGAATCAGGGTGCTGCTGGGTCTATAAATACTAGTTCACAATGCTGAAAAAGGGTCCAACACCAATCAAAGCTCAACGCTTACAAACCAAAGCCTTCCCAGCAAAGCACAATACTTTACTACTTTCAGCAAAGTAGATTATCGAGTACTACGTGCTCAAACCCCATTCAAACACACTTCATTAAGTTGTTTGGATCTTTTACTTTCCTGTATCAACTTTATTATCCCGGAGTAATAGAGTTTACGTTTTCACGTTTTTACATCCATTTCCTATACGACTAGGAAATTTTAAGTCCACAACCGTGTGGCAAACCACGAACCACTTTGTGATATTTAACCTTTGGATCACACACGATCGCTCATACGATAGAAGTCAAGATTCACGGGAATCTTTACCAAAAGTTAGGCGCTACAAGTCTTGGCACGCCCGCGCTCATCGCATTCACACCTTGTGTCAAAAACGAGAGTTTTCAATGGCACGCCCGGTGGGACCCTAGTCGTTCACTCATGCTCTTTGATGAGAGGAGGCTCCATGCCTTGTATCATGTTCAGGGGTATCAGCGCAGAATTGCTCGGGCATTCAACAAAAAGGTGAAGTCTCGTGACTTGGCTGAAGGGAATATGGTCACAAAAGAAATTCGGGCTCCCATTTTCGATCCACGTGGTAAGTTCCGCCCAAAGCGCGCAGGACCTTACATTATCAAGACCATCCTCTCGGGTGGGGCGGCTCATCTTATTGATCTGGACGGCAACGAGTTCAACACTCTGGTCAACCTGGATCAACTCAAGCGCTATTATCCATGAGAGATGCTCATTGGGCCAAAAACCACAAGGGTGGGCGGTTCCAAGCAAAAATTAGAGCAGGCCTGCTAGACTGAAAACCCAAAGGGGTAGTTTAGGCAAAAATAAATAGGCATTCAATCAAAGCTCGCTAGACTGAAAACTTGTAAAGGCAGTTCTAGGCAAAAATTAGAGCGCAAAAGGAGAGCCAAAATACACGAGCGAACCCTAGCTTGAACTACGTGCGACCTGATTCCTTGAAAAGGGATTCGTAGGCAATCTCTCTGTGAGATTCGGTCACAATCAATCAACCCGATCCATGGTCCCAAGGAATGCCTCGACATTCAAGCGGCGCGGTGTTCAACACTTGGACCAAAAAGGGAAAAATTCTCAATCTTTCACTTTTATTCAAAACTACTATTTCTATTATATAGGCTGAGCAGAGTCTTTAAAAAACAGTTAAGCATAAAAAACAGAACGAAATGCTAGAGGGCTTCACAGGCTCACAGTTTATTCTAGTTTATTAGAGTCGTGTCAGGAGTCAGTCTCTGTTTTGTCTCCTTGCAACCTCTTCCCTTAGCCATGCTACGTAGCGGCGCTTGAGTCCCGTGTTGAAGTCTGGTTCTGATCCGCCAAGCTGTCTCAAACCCCAGTTGTGCTCGTACCCTGTCAGATGTTGGGCAGTAAATGCTGGAATCTGGAAATCCTCTACCCCAGCTCGGTGCAGACCCTGGTTCATGCCCAATTGCCAAAGGATGCGGCCTGGAATGTAGAAGGTGAAATTGGACAGCCCAGCAATCACCATCCGCTCGAAGCCCGCAGAATTCAGGGCCATGTCTGGAATGTTCAAGGTTTCGTGCCCCCAGACAATTTCACGCGGGGACATCTCTCTCATAAAGGTGTGCCACTCCTCCTTAGACATCTCTGGGTACAACATCCCTCTCTGATGCATTCGCCCGGGCAGATGGGGCCAGTTCGCTTCAGGAGCTGCAATTAGCTCGAGTTTGTCGGACAGCCATAACTGTATGAGCGAAAAGACAAGTAAGGAGCCATATAAAACTTGAGCGAAAAAAACAAGTAAAGAGCTTTGATATAGCCTTTAGCCGAGAGTTGAGGTAAAAGCAGACCGTGTGAAAACCGAAAAAAGGTGAGCTGAGTGAGGGTTTACCTGTAGCAAGAGTGGGCTACCGCCAAATATGTTTGTTTGGCCGTCGGCCACCAAATCCAGACCAATGAACGTTTCTGCAAGAACCATAGGAACCATGTTCCTTCTGACCCCTAGCTGAGCGGCCACGTCCACTAGCGAGGGATCGGGCCGTCCATTCGGAGACACCAACAGGTATGCGGCTAGTACGCCAATTGATAGAGCAAAACGGCGTCGGGCCTACAGAGCGATGTCCTCTGAATCACCGTCAGGCCTATACCATTCCATTAGGCACACGACATTTATTTGCCCGCCAACCAGCAGGCTATCCGCCGCTCCCCTCGAAATGTTCAAACAGGATTTCAGGAGCTTCGGCATGCTTTTTCTATAGGGTGGCACGACAATCACGCTGGAAGCAAAACCTTGGAGGTATGCTTGGAATTCCTCCACGGTCGGGCACAGCTCGTTGTCCCCAAATCTGAACACGTGGACATCCGGATCCCAAAACTGCAGGGCCGCTCTCAGGAATTCGGGGCGGAGCCTTATGCTTTTTAGGAAGCGAAAGGCGGCCAGCCCGTGAGAATGGAAGCATAGCCAGTCGCTTGCAACGAATTCTTCAATCCATGTGCTGATTAGTGCAGGGAGGTGATTTGCCATTGGAGAAGCGTATTTGGTGTTTGTAGACACCCCAATCTGGGTCCCCCAATCGTTTTACTTTATTTTACGATTTTCTTGTTTCCCCGATGATGAAATCGGATCAAACAGAGCTTGGATCGGGAATGGATTAGGCTTGGAACGCTTAGAAACCTTGCTTAAGCCCTTGGAACCCTTCTGAACCTTCAGTCAAACCCTAAAGCCAGAGTTGACCCTCGCGCGAGCCTTTTTGTCCCTCGCGCGACACTTAGCCTGCCAGGTGTAGTCAAAGTCAAACTGTTGACTGTTGACCCTCGCGCGACACTCCCGGACCCTCGCGCGATGGTTCTCTCCTGTCCCTATCACAGAATCCAGCTGGACTTGTGATGATTGCTTGGCACATGGGTTCCCATGGGCTGGAACCCCGTTCACCTCAGCTGAACGGCGTGCTGGCAGGTCCTAGCCCCATGCAAACTCCCAACCACTCTCTCACCTTGTTGGCTAGCCTTACAACCAAGTTGTGACCAGCCTTAGTGGCTGGTCCTAAAGTCTTGTTTGGCCCCTAAACTGGTCCTAACATTCCCCTATAAATACCCCCATTGGTCCTCCATGTTAAGGGTTCCAAAAAATTGCGTAAGAGTTTCATTACTCATTTCATAAATCCCACTAGCTAGCACAAAGTTCCCAACTCTCAAACCACTTCCCAAACTTCTGAACTCAGTGTGTTCATACACTTTTGGTAGCAAGGTCATACCAATCAATTTCATCTACTCCCAAACCCTTTCCAAGCAAAGGTATAATGTTTAAGTTGTTTCTGTTTTGATCCCTGAGGGGGGCTGACAGGACCAAGGCTGGTAATCAATACCATGCCCTGGTCCTAAAGCCAGCGGAGTTACAAGAAATCGTGGCAGCTACACCCTCGCGCGACAGTCCCCTTTACTCGCGCGACACTTGTGTCAGCAAGAGAATGGACTTCGTGGGGAAGGGAGGCTAGCCCCTTTTTTGTTTTGCAATGTTTGTATGGTTGTTGTCTTTTACTTTGATTTTTAGATCACTGTTATGCATGCAAAACAAAATACAGTAGTTAGTTTACTTGCTTTAAATAGATTGGAATGCCCCTGGGATCCCCTGAACCTGTCTCAGGACCTTAGGCATGCAAAGCAATTCCTGGAAGTCCAGTCAGGAGTGTCGCGCGAGACTCAGTTTCTATCGCGCGACAGTCCTCTGATTTCCATGAATGGCCCTTGCACGGGCAACTAGGCCCTTGGCCTCTATTTTGATTCCCCCAGTGTTTAGGGGTTGTTTTTGTCTTATTTGGCTCCTGCTTGGAGTATTGTGTAATAATTAGCATTTTACAGTCTTACAATAAACTGCTTGGTTTGCTTCCTGGGTGTGCACTGGTCATTCCAGAGCCCAGAGGGGGATGATTTAGGGACTGTGGTGAGATGACATACTCGCGCGAGAGTCAGTGTGTCTCGCGCGATGGTTGATTTGCATACAGACCTGTTCAGGCATGCAAGTTGGTCATCGTGCAGGACGGATCTGCCCCGAGCCTGGTTTTGGCCTCTGATCGCTGTTTCAAGGCCATCCCATTTATTATCCGTCAATACTATCCATCCATGCCATTCTTTGATCACATCTTGCAAAGTGTTACAGTTTTAATCCCCGATTAACTGTTCCCCCGCCCTAATTGGCTAAAATCAATTAAAAGAGGAAGAATCACAAACATTTTCATAAAAACGCCTAAGTAGAGACCGATCTCCGGATTGGGCGAGAGGGGTGCCATAAAACCCTTCCCCTCTCGTAACCCGGCTCCCGAACCCAGATATGGTTATGACGGACTGGTTCCTTAACTTTTTCAAATCAAACAGCGCGGCAGGTGCTTCGAAATACGGTTCCTTGAGTGTCGGACCCTCAAAACTCAAGTGGCGACTCTGTATTTTTGAGCGCACGCCACCGGCGCTCGCGCTCCCTCGATTATCAAAAAAAAGGGCCGCAAACGGCAGGGGAGGGAACGAAATCCTCTTCCCCTCCGAAGGGCATGCTGCCCACAGTGGCGACTCTGCTGGGGATAAATCGAACCGATATTAATTCACACTTAGGATTTAATACGCTTGGGAACAATCCCTTAAAAGCTTGGCAAAACGGTGAGCTTCGCGCTGCCGAAGGTTGGAACGGTGATTTAACAGGACCTCGTGTCCGGCCATTCTAATCTGGGGCTTTTTCGATTGTTCGCTTGCGTAGTTTCTTCTAAAGATGGACTAAATAAAGTGAGCCGAATTTGAAAAGGCGTTTTTACGACTCTGTGATTCTTGTTCTTTTAAACAAATTTTAGCATCTCATTTGCATCGATGTGGGAAAAGCCTCGTTGGATCTTTTGGCAATCCGGCACGGTTTACCGGAGCCCGGGGACCCCGAATGACCGACAACCTTCGACGATGATGGGTCATGCTACCGTTCGACTGTTATTTTTGCGAAAAACGCGGGTAACGGGAGGTATATCTGTGGCCCTAGTCCGAGGAACCTGTTACAAACCAAAACCGGCCTATTGCATATACAAAGCATTAGAACCCTCCCAATTAGGACAGGTACCCACAGGTTAAGATCTACTTGCATCTAACCCTCTAAATGCCTACGTGTTACTGCTTTCCTTATCGCATGAACTGTACATACATTCTCGTTCAGCATAGAAGCATGTCTAGGATGGCTCCTAGGTTCTCAATCTGTTCCGAGTTTGTCTTCAGGCTTAGTAGGACATTGTTACGGCCCGATGAGGAGTCGTGCATCTCAGCGATGCGCGTTATCATCTTTTAAGTCCTTTTACGATGGGACTTTAGGAAATCAGAAGCTTTTCCATGCCCTTGCCCGTACACCTGCTTAGGGTTTCAAACAAAAAAACGAAGAACCACGGAGTAAAATACCATGATGCTTACACCAAAAGGTAACAAGTGCCTCGTCACTTACACCGCCCGGCTAATAGCACAGTGCTGCTTACGCCAATCTGGTTATGGCATCATGATATTCGTGCCGAGTCGTTCTGGCTTCAAAAACTTGAAACCCCGAACATCAAAACGGACAAAGGTTTAGAATCCTTTTGACATCCTTTAGGACTGTTTGTTCCAAACAAGGATACATCTTCAAAAAGAATTCTGAGGGCCTAAAAGCAGTGTCCAAAACGTCGTAGGACAGACTCGTCTTCCGGTTCTAGAGTCTAGGGTGACACTCTCGACGTTGGCTGCATCCGCTTTAGTCTTTTATTTAGATTAAAGTTACTGCAGGACCCTTATTAAACCTCCTTTTACCTTGCAAGCAAAGATCTGAATCATTGCACCGCCGAGGAAAGTATCGAGGCCAGTTGCCAAACCCGCTTGGGAACGTCTGCATCTGAGTCCGGTTCAAAGGCTTGTCAGGTTACGGTCCCAGTCAGTCGTCACGGAAGACTCTCCGCATTTGCTATCGGCCGCACAGCAGTCAGGTTCTCAGTCAGGGTCTCAGTCAGTCTCACCACCGGCTTCACAGGAAGGACGTCCGACTACCCCGGTATCCGCCTCAAGCAGCTCTGAAACATCCGTTACAATGGAACAACCACAGCCAGAACCCCTTACCTTGGAGACCATGCTCATGAATCTTCAGGATAGTATCACTGCTATGCAACAGAGGGCAACTCAGACCGACACCAACATTGCTCGCCTGAACGACCTCATCCACACTCGCCTTCCACCCCCTCTCGAGGAGAAGGGTGGGGACGATGGGTCTGACCAGGAGCAGCCTATCTTGGTTCCGGACCCGCTTCACGCAGGACGTCTCATAGTGATGAACCCGAGGGAAGCTCGCAGGCCCGTTGCAAATCTGGCAGGTGGTAAACCGCCTCCAAACCCAGAAGGACCAGCTCAGAGTCCAGAAATAATTGCACTTGTGGCCAAGATGGCCAAACTAGAAGAATCCATTGCTAAGACAGAAAAGTTCAGTGCCGGAGGGATCGATCTGGACCGCCTTTGCCTGTATCCCAACGCCAAGCTTCCTGAGAAGTTCAAAATGCCAGATTTGGCTAAGTTCGATGGGAGCGGCGACCCCAGAACCCATCTCTACAGCTACCATGCCGCCATGAAACTTCTCTCTGTTGAGCCAGAGGCCATGTCACAGCTCTTTCCTCAGACCCTCTCGGGCCCTGCTTTCCATTGGTTCTTGTCACTCGACATTACCAAGAGGAGGACTTGGGAAGACATTGGGACTGCGTTTATTTCGCAGTACAATTACAACTCCCAGCTAAAAATGACTACTCGGGAACTTGAGTCCACCAAAATGGAGGCTAAGGAGACCTTCGCAGACTTTGTCAAAAGGTGGAGAGCTAAGGCTGCGCAGATGACCGATCGCCCGAGCGAGAAGGACCAGCTCCGCATCATTTCCCGTAACCTTCAACCAGACTATGCTAAGCACCTGGTTCTAGCTCAAGCCTCCGCTAACTTTGAAACCTTCTTCGACTCTGGCCTGGCCATCGAAGACGCTCTGCAGAGTGGAATTCTGTCAAAAGGCGAATCTTCGCATGCCCCAAAATCAAAGCCGCGGGCTTATTCGGGGAACACCAATGCACTGTTCGGAACGGGGACTTACTCCAACACGGCGACCGCCGGTACTAATGCCGCTTCCTCCAGTGCTGCCAATCACGCCGTGGACGTCAACCAAGTTCAAAATCCGCAGAATAACCGACCTCGGAATCAACCCCGCAGCTTTTCCGCTATCGAGGCACCTCTGTCCTCGGTCTTGGAAAAGTTGGTCAAGTCAGGGCATCTGAAGCCCTTGGATCCAACTCCTCTACCCAAGAACCCTTCACCCGGTTTTAAGGCCAACCTTTACTGTGCTTACCATCAAGGAGCGGGTCATCTCATTGACTCCTGCTTTCGCCTCCGTCATGCGATCCAGGATCTCATCGACGATGGCACGTTGGAGACTCCTCCACCACCTCAGAAACCCAATGTCATTTCCAACTCTCTCCCTAAACACAATGCTGTACCTCATATCGGCCAGATATCTCTCAGCTCCACCTATATCAACCCTAGCTCCACCATATTTAACCCTACTGACTATATAGCCTCAACCGATCGACCCAGGCCCGTCGTGCCTTTCCCGCTTGAGCCGTCCACCGAGATTTCTTACATACAATTGGTTGGAAGCCAAGTTATTGATACCGATGCACCTTCGGAACTTTCACAAGCTGCTTCGCCTGTCTCCGAAGAATCTGTCAGCTCTCTCTTCCATCAATCAATCCCTGCTGTGCAAATCAACTCTGCCTCGTCGCTTGACAGCCCGTACGCAACTATCGCTGGCCCGTTTCCTGATCCCTATCAGCCTTGGGTGCCTCCTTCGGATAATGACATGCAAGCCACTGGCTGGGCCATAGCAGACCATTGGGACTATGCCGCTCCTCTCCTCAACGAGTGGTCCACCCTTGGAATGAACGGGATTCCTCCGCAGCCCGGAAACGTCCCATTTGATCAAGCTTGGTATGATGGCTGGTTGGCCGGTTATGAAGCGGCCTTACTTGACCCTTTGGACGGTTACTCCTTGAGCATGCTATTCGACCCGATTGAGCCTCCAATTCCCGAAGCGGAATATTGCTGGGACCCAGAGCCAACCTGGTTTGCTCCCATGGACGTCGACCCTAACCCTCTGCAAGGCTATGCCACGCCGGACTACATGCTTCACTACGCGGAGGATGAACTTATCCAGGATGATCCACGGGCTTTGGGAGACCACATCTCCCTCTTTGGTTCGGTCTTCAACTCGGTTTGTGATACTAACCCTGATACTGACCATGACCCTTGTTCTTACATCGTTGACGAAGAGAATCCGCGCCCTCAGGTGCCTTACCCCAACAACAGGGACTGCAGCATCATGGTTACGAACTGCGCTCCACCTGCTAATCTGTGGGAAGTTAATGATATAGTAGATGTCCAAGTTGGGAACGAAGTCTGGGCTGTCAATCGTACCCTGGCTGACACTGGTCTCTGGGATGTCCCTTTCATTGCAAATCCAGAGCCCGTCGCTGAAGTGGCTGCTGTAAAAGACTTAAACTTCTGGGACTCCTTATTGATGAAAGATCTAGCTGAAGATTTGGGTCTGGACATGGAAGTGCCCGTCTCTGCACCGGTTACTGACAAGGGAAAACGCAAACTGGGAGATGTCCCCGCTGATCTCTGGGACGTAAAGGAAAGTCCTCAACTCGTGCCCTCTTTGGGAAACGTTCATAATGTTACAAGGAGCGGACGGATCTTTCAACCCGCTAACCTGCAGGCCGGGAATTCCTCCAACCCTGCTAATCAAAGGAGCGAGCCTGTTTCTTTCCCAAGGTCTGCACCTTTTGAGGTATCAGCTAGCAATCCGGTTCCCGATCTAGTTCAGCAGCAACTTGAGCGGATCCCTGCCGCTATTTCTATCTGGGGGCTGATCTGTTCATCCAAGGAGCATCGTCAGAGGCTGTGTCACGCCCTATCCCGCCTTGAAGTCCAGGCCGACGTCACACCAGAGGCGATGATATCTCTCATCCTTCCACCAACCTCCAAGCATACTGTCGTCTTCACAGACAAGGATCTGCCAGTCGAAGGAGTCGACCACAATCGGCCCCTACACATCACTGTCAAGTGCCGAGGACTCTGGGTCCCGACCGTTCTTATTGACAACGGCTCCGCCATCAATGTCTGCCCTCTGCGGGTCGCTTATCGTCTGGGACTCACCAAGAAGGATCTGTCACCTTCTAATCTAGCTGTCAAGGCATATGACGGCACCCGTCGCGTGGTCGAAGGTATATTGAAACTCAAACTCGATGCTGAGGGTTTTGAGATGGACGTGGAGTTCCATGTCGTGGATATCCCTGCAACTTTCAATCTTCTGTTGGGCAGGCCATGGCTTCATCGGTCTGACATCATGGCCGTGCCATCCACCCTCCACCAAAAGGTTATTCTGGGACTACCCACTGGCACTTTGACCATTTGCGGGGATTCAGGCATCCGCCCGCTCAAAGAGGATGGGACTCCTGTCCTGGGAATTCAACACGGCGAAGAAGATGTTGATCTCGGAGGTTTCTCTTTCGATACTTCCGGCATAGTAATGGCCATCAATGTGGACGGGAATTTCCTCATAAGCTCTGTCGCGCTGGACATTATGAGAAGAATGTCTCACTTTCCGGGCATTGGTTTGGGCTCTCGCCGTCAAGGGGTCCCGGAGTTCCCTACTTTTCCTTTCAACGAGGGCCGTTTTGGTTTGGGGTATATCGCCTCTGCCAAAGATGCCAAACGGAGGAAATATATGGGAAAACCTCGGACCCTCTGCAGCGGTCCCAAGTTCGTACGTGAGGTCGGAAATGCCATTTACACTGGGCAGGCTGAACCTTTTGTTCATTCCGAGACCGGGGAGCTGCTGCCTGGGTTTGAGATCTTCGCTGATGACACCTGGTCAAGCAGTGATGATGAACCAGCAAAAGAAGAATTCAAGAGGAAGCTTAATCGGCTGAAAACCGAGGCTGACTGGCTCGAATTTATCGATCAGGGGAATCTGGAGTTGCTATTTCGGGAATTCTCCCAAGTGGGCTTGGCTGGGGAGGCTGAAGAAGCCGAAGTGCTCATGCTCGGGCCCGACGCCCTCGAGGATCCCACCTCTCTCATTGAAGCTGAGGGCTCTTTGGATAATTGCATTTTCAAGCCACGCCTGACTTGCATTGACGACACATCTGAGTCTGAGTCTGAGTCTGAGTCAGAGTCTGTCCCGTCCTCTAAGTCTAGCTCTGAGTCGGAGTTTGTGCCTCTAGGCCCTCCACGTCATAGCTTTTATTTTGAGTTTGACTCTCTTGTACTTGGTGACCCTTCAGGGGCTTGTGAAATGAACGAAGCATCTTCTGACTATTTCAATGATCTTTATATAAACTGTGTCGACCCCGACGATGAGGGGATAGATTTCGATGGGGACATTCCCAAGGAAATCCGTGCCTTCATCGAAAGGGAAGACGAAAGGCATGCTCAGCCATTAAAAGAAGAAATAGTTTCTATAAATTTGAAAGATGAAAATAATCCCCGAATGGTTCAAGTGGGCTCCACACTTTCACCAGAGGAACATCGCGACTTCAAAGAGCTGCTCACCGAGTTCAGTGACGTCTTTGCATGGTCTCATCAAGACATGCCCGGAATAGATCCCGAGATCGTGGAGCATCACATTCCTTTATTCCCGGATGCCAAGCCTGTGAAACAGAAACTCCGACGGATGAGGCCAGATTGGGTTCAGAAGATTAAGGAGGAGGTTACTAAGCAGATTGACGCTGGCTTTCTCATGGTCTCTCAGTACCCCACGTGGGTTGCCAACATTGTCCCCGTTCCTAAGAAGAATGGCCAAATTCGAGTTTGTGTTGACTTTCGGGACTTGAACAAAGCGAGCCCCAAAGACGATTTCCCCTTGCCACACATCGATGTGCTTGTGGACAACACTGCGGGGCACGCCTTGCTCTCGTTCATGGATGGCTTCTCTGGCTACAACCAAATTCTCATGGCGCCCGAAGACCGCGAGAAAACCACGTTCATCACTGAATGGGGGACTTATTGCTACCTGGTCATGCCATTTGGGTTAAAGAATGCTGGGCCCACTTATCAGCGAGCTGCTACCACTATCCTGCACGATATGATGTACAAGGAGGTCGAGGTCTACGTCGATGACATGATCGCCAAGTCCAAAACTCGAGAAGGTCATGTTCCTGTGCTTAGGAAGTTCTTCGAGAGATTACGGAAGTTCCGTATGCGCCTAAATCCTCAGAAGTGCACCTTTGGGGTTACGGCTGGTAAGATGCTCGGTTTCATGATCACCTCTCGTGGGATTGAGGTCGACCCCTCCAAAATCAAAGCGGTCCTCGAGATGAAGCCATCAGATTCTGAAAAGGGAGTGCGAAGCTTTTTGGGAAAGGTACAGTTCATCAGCAGATTCATCGCAAGTTGACACTGACTTGCGAGCCGATGTTTCGTCTATTGAAGAAAAACACTCCATTTGTTTGGACAGACAAATGCCAGGCGGCCTTCACCTCTATTCAAACCTACCTGCAGAACCCTCCGGTCCTAATGCCACCGATGCCAGGGAAACCCTTGATACTTTACTTGTCCGTGAATCCTTCGTCTATGGGGTGTTTGCTGGCTCAAGAGGGAGAAAAGGGAGTCGAAAAGGCCATCTACTACCTGAGTAAGAAGATGGTTGGCGCTGAAGAACGCTACACTGTTCTCGAGAAGACGTGCTGGGCTCTTGTTTGGGCATCTAAGAAGTTAAGACACTACATGCTGGCTTACCCAGTGAAGTTGATTTCTCGAATGGATCCTCTCAAGTATCTGTTTGAGAAGCCTGCGCTTACTGGTAAGTTAGCACGTTGGTTGCTATTGCTCGCAGAGTTTGACCTTGAATATGTCACTAGAAAATCCGTCAAAGGGCGCGCGGTCGCCGAATTTCTGGCTGATCATCCCGTTGAAGGGCCAGAGGACTCGGATTTTACATTTCCGGACGAAGGAGTGATGGCAGTTGTCGAAGACACCTGGACTCTTTACTTTGATGGGGCAGCCAATCAGAAGGGATACGGGATTGGGGTTTTGCTCATAACCCCTGACGGTGCTCATATTCCGCTTGCATTCAAACTCAATTTCGATGTCACAAACAACCAAGCTGAATATGAGGCCTGCATTGTTGGCATGGAAGCTGCTCTTACGCTCGGTGTTGAAAGGCTTGAGGTTATTGGCGACTCCAACCTTGTCGTTTCTCAGGCTAATGGGGACTGGAAGGTGCGGGAGGACAGATTAAAGCCTTATCATCAGGACCTGGAGGACCTCATTCCTCGTTTCAACAAGGTCACGTTCACGCACATCCCTCGGATGAAGAACCAGTTCGCTGACGCTCTGGCAACTCTGGCTTCCATGATCGAACTTCCGATCGGTATCAAGCTTCGTCCTATTCTGATTGAACAGCGGGACTTGCCTGCTTATCAGTATGTCAACGCCGTCGATGATGTCGATGACGGCCTACCCTGGTATCACGATATCTGGAATTTTGTCGAAAGTGGTCAGTTTCCGGCCGACGCCACCAAGAAGGATCGAGCGGCGCTGCGAAGAATAGCCGCTCAGTACATTATCTGTGGCGGAAGACTGTATCGGAGATCTCACTGCGGAATGCATAAACTCTGTGTCAACGGCGCTGAGGCCATCAAGATCATGGAGGAAATTCACGAGGGGATTTGTGGTCCTCACATGAGCGGGGTCATGCTTGCCAGAAAAATCTTACGACAGGGGTACTTTTGGTCCACCATGGAATCTCAGTGCGTGGATTATGTACGCCGTTGCCATAGGTGTCAAATCCATGCCAATCTCATGCACGTCCCTCCTTCCAAACTGTTTGGCATGACATCGCCTTGGCCGTTCTCTGTTTGGGGCATCGATGTTATCGGCATGATCAAGCCTTCTGCTTCGAACGGGCATCGTTTCATTTTGGTGGCAATAGATTATTTCACCAAGTGGGTCGAGGCCGAATCTTACAAGACACTGACGGCGGTTCAGGTCGCTCAGTTCATCCGAAAGAACATCATCTATCGATACGGGGTTCCGCAGGCGTTTGTTTCTGACAATGGGGTCCACTTCAAAGGCAGGGTGCTGGAACTTTTCGAAGAATTCCAAATCCAGGTTCATCACTCAACGGTCTATCGCCCTCAGACGAATGGGGCGGTTGAAGCGGCCAACAAGAACGTCGAGACTATTATCAAGAAATCCGCAGAGTCCGCCAGGGACTGGCACGAGCAGCTGCCTCTAGCTCTTTGGGGGTACCGCACGTCAATCCGAACATCAACAGGGGCCACCCCTTTTTCTCTGGTTTACGGGATGGAAGCTGTCCTTCCCATCGAGCTGGAAGTACCAACTTTGAGGATCATGGCTGAATGTGAACTCGCAGAGTCCGAATGGCTTAGCGGGAGGTTTGTCGAACTCATGCTCTTTGACGAGAGAAGACTCCGTGCCTTGTATCATGTTCAGGGATATCAACGCAGGATTGCTCGGGCATTCAACAAGAGAGTGAAGTCTCGTGACTTGTCTGAAGGGGACATGGTTACGAAGGAAATCCGGGCTCCCATCTTCGATCTACGTGGCAAGTTCCGCCCAAAACGCGCGGGACCTTACATTATCAAGACCATCCTCTCGGGTGGAGCAGCTCAGCTCATCGATTTAGACGGCAACGAGTTCAACACTCTGGTCAACCTGGATCAACTTAAACGTTACTATCCTTCAGAGAAGCTCGTTGGGCCGAAAACCACAAGGGTGGGCGGTCCCAAGCAAAAATTAGAGCAGGCCTGCTAGACTGAAAACCCAAGGGGGCAGTTTAGGCAAAAATAAATAGGCATTCAATCAAAGCTCGCTAGGCTGGAAACCCGCAGGGGCAGTCCTAGGCAAAATTTAGAGCGCAAAAGGGGAGCCAAAATACTCGAGCGAACCGTAGCCTGAACTACGTTTTGACCTGATTCCCTAGCTTGGGATACGTAGGCAATCTCTCTGTGAGATTCGGTCACAATCAATCAACTCGATCCAGGTTTTCCGTTCCGGAGCGTACCTCAACTTTCAAGCAACGTGGCGTTCAACGCTTGGACCGAAGAGGGGAAAATTCTTAATCTTTCACCTTTATTCAAAATTATTATTTCTATTACATAGGCTGAGCAGAGCCCCAAGAAAAACAGTAAAGCATCAAAAACAGAACGAAATGCTAAGAGGCCCTCACGGGCTCACAGCTTATTCTAGATTATTGGATTTGAGTCAGGAGTCAGTCTGCATTTTGCCTGCTTTCTACCTCTTTTCTTAGCCATATTACATAGCGATGTTTAAGTCTTGTGCTGAAGTCATCTTCTGCTCCTCCGAGTTCTCTCAAACCCCAGTTGTGTTCATACCCCGCCAGATGTTGGGCTGTAAAAACTGGAACGTGGAAGTCTTCTATCCCAGCTCGATGAAGGCCTTGGCTCATACCCAATTGCCGCAGGATACGACCAGGAATGTAGAACATGAAACTGGACAGGCCAGCGATCACCATTCTCTCAAAACCCGCAGAGTTCAGAGCCATATCCGAAATATTCAGGGCTCTATGCCGCCAGACGATCTCGCAAGGAGACATCTCTCTCATGAAGGTGTGCCACTCCTCCTCAGACATTTCTGGGTACAGCATTCCCCTTTGGTGCATCCGCCCGGGCAGACGGGGCCAGTTCGCTTCAGGAGCCGAGATTAGTCCAAGCTTGTCACATAGCCACAACTGTATGAGCGAAAAGACAAGTGAGGAGCCACATAAGCCCGAGCGAAAGAAAACAAGTAAGGAGCTACCATACAGCCTTAGCCGAGAGTCGAGGTAAAAACAGACCGTGCGAAAACCGGAAAAAGGTGAGCTGAGTGAGGTTTTACCTGCAACAGGATTGGACTGCCACCGAATGTGTTTGTCTGACCTGTGGTTACCAAATCCAAGCCAATGAGTGTCTCAGCAAGCACCAAAGGCACCACATTCTTCCGAGCACCCACCTCCGCAGCCACGTATACCAACGAGGGGTCAGGCCGTCCATACGGAGACACCAGCAGGTATGCGGCCAGTATGCCAACCGACATGGCGAATCGACGTCTAGACTGCAGAACCATATCCGCTGGATCGCCGTCAGGCCCGTACCATTCCATTAGGCGCGCGATGTTTATTTGTCCGCCAATTAACAGGCCTTCTGCTGCACCCCGGGAAATGTTCAGACACGTCTTCAACAGCTTTGACATGCTTTGCCTGTAAGGTGGCACGACAATTACGCTCGAAGCAAAGCCTTGGAGATACGCTTGGAATTCTTCAACGGTCGGACACAACTCGTTGTCCCCAAATCGGAACACATGGACGTCCCGGTCCCAAAACTGCAGGGCTGCTCTCAGAATTTCGGGGCGGAGCCGTACGCTTTTTAAGAAGCGAAAGGCTGCCAACCCGTGAGAACGGAAGCATAGCCAATCACTCGCGACGAATTCTTCGAGCCACGAGCCGATTAGGGTGGGGAGATGGTTTGCCATTTGGGGAACAGTGCTAGAGATTTCCCACGGAAGCACATCCTTTGCTCAGGGACTCACCCCTCTTTATAATGCCAAGGAAGGAGGCATACCTTTCCTAGTTCATGAGGTGGCCTTGCAAGGTGTCCCTCCATTTGCTAAAGATCAAGGGAACATCTCTGGGACAAGCCAGGAGCCCCCTGCACGCCCAGACCTGCTGACAAAGCCTACCACCCCTTTTTGTCCGAATGAGTCAAAGCTGGCTACTGCAACAGGGATTTTCCATCACGCGAGGGTCATGGAATGTCGCGCGACTGTTCTTATTCGCGCGATGGTTTTCAGTACTCGCGCGAGTGTTCAGTTCAGTTCGACACATTAGGGCAGGCTACTGACTTTTTGGGGTTATTTTCCGAATTTTGACTCGGGCCAGGTCTTGAAATTCTGATGCTTCCAGTAGGTCATTATGATTGTTTATGACTATGTCGAAGCGTTGTTTCTTCGAATTACATGTTCAATGACAAGTTCGGTCCCTCGAAGGAATAATGACCGGATAATTCAAAGGTTTTATTTAACCGATCAAGCCGAGCAAAGTGGCATACAATTTACAGGGCAAATGCTGAAAGATGAAGCCTACTGGCCTTACTAATTACAATTTGTTCTCTCACGGGACTCAGAAATATCCCCTCAGTCTTGCTTCGACCTCGACGCGGAGCCACCTTATGTAACGGTTTTCCAACCATGTCCTGAACTCTGGAGCTGGTTCCTTCAATGTTCTGTTACTCCAGTTGTCTCTGTAGCAACGCAAATCCCAGGAGGTGAACGCAGGGAGGTCAAAGTCTTCCGCCCCGTATCGCTTATACCCTTGGCTTCTTCCAAGCTGGCGGAGCGTGCGCCCAGGGACGTAAAATGTGAAGCTCGACAAGCCGACAATTATCACTCTTTTATAGCCTGCGGATTTGAGCGTCATCGCCGGAAGGTTTAACCAGAGGCACCTCCAGACTATGTCTTCAGACTGCAGCTCGTTCAGGAATGCGAACCATATGTGCACTGTCAAATCAGGGAATAGCATCGGTCTTGCAACCAGCAATCTGGGAAACTCTTCAAAGCCAGCCTGTGGCTCTTCCAAAACTCCGACTTTGTCTGCCAGCCAGAGCTGCACGAGAACAGAGGACGGGTCAGAAATCAAATACAGCCCAAGCGTTGTGTGTAAAGCTCAAAATGCAAGGAGATATGCCGTATATGTATTTACCTGGAGTAGGATGGGGCACCCACTGAAAGAGTCGGCTTGCTCGAGTTTCAGCATGTCCAAACCTATGAGTGTCTCCGCCAAGACCATGGGCATGATGTCTTTCCCATCGTCCATCTGTGAGGCAATGCTCACCAATTTGGGATTTACCCCTCCGTCAATGGGAACCAGCATGTACGCAGCCAGTGCGCATATGGACAAAACAAAGCGTCGGTGAGCTTCCCCAACGTAATCTCCCAGGCCGGCCTCCGGGCCGTACAGTTCAATCAGGTGAAGGATGTCGAGCTCGCCATTTCGAATAATGTTGGCCGTCACCGCCGCCGGGATGTTGAGTTTTTCCCGCAGAATTTGCCCCATGTCTTCGTGAACGGGCGGCACGGCAAGAATGTCCAGATTGGCGAACCCAGGGACATATGCCTGGAACTCTTCTATCGTGGGGCATATTTCATCTTCACGGAACCGGAAGACGTGCACGATGGGATCCCAGAAAGGCAACGCGGCTTGGATGAGTTCGACGCACGGCCGAGCAAACCGGAGATCCCGGATTGAGGATAAACGGCGAGACCTGGGACTTGCCCAATTTATGGTTTCCTCTCTCATTAGCCAAGGATCAAGGGCTTCCATTAGTGAATCTCCCATCTTAGATAAATTGAGAAAGGGGTGTACACTTCATTATGTCTAAAAATCTTGCTTCAAATAGCCAAGGAGTTGGTGAGACCAAGGCATAGGTGTCCTACCACCTTGCATGGCAGAACAGCCTTCCTTCTGCAAGCCCAGAACAACTTTCAAGACGTGGAAGTTATGAACAGCTCCATGCCAATAATTTGGTCAAACAAAGGCTGCTCAGCAGGAGTTGACTCTCGCGCGACACTCTAGAAGCATCGCGCGACATACGGTACTCGCGCGACAGTTACAAACCATCGCGCGATGGTTTCTCTGCAGTTTTGACAGATTTCAACAGCCACTGATCTGTTTTGGTCACTTTTCGTTCCTGGGGTCTTTTTGGACTTTTAGTGATTCCAGCAAGTCATTATAAGCATATGTGACTGTATTCAAACATCGGATCCCGAATGCCGTGCTCGACGAAGCTTTTGGACACTCGGGGGCCCATTCCAAGTTCAAATCAAGGTTTCGGAAGTTCGAAACTCGTTCCGGAGACTCTAGCCCATTTCGGTCATGCCATACGGGTCACTTGGACCTTAAGCGACTGTATGGAGGTGTCGGTTTCAGTCCGGGACATAATCGAGTCATCTTTCAATGTTTTATACCATTTTTGTCTTATTTTAGACAGTCTTCGGTGTAAGTCCATTCTTGGGGCGTTCTATTCAATTCCGTCAATTGGTACAGGTCGCGTTGACCACCGTTGATCATTTAACTTCGTTGTTATCACTCTTTCAAGGCATTGTGAGTTTTGGTGTATTAAATACCCAAAATTTCATTGTTTCCCGTATCCTCGTATCCTGATTGTGTCTTAGGGTATGTCATCTCTTTTCTTTCAGAGCTAGGCTGTGGTACGCTCATATGTGTCTGTGTTTAGTCTCGACGTGTTGTCAATGCAAGTTTGGTATTAGTGGCGGGTTTTGCTAATTCTTATGCACAATAGGAAGCTGTAAAACTTTAGAATGCAACTTTTATATACTAAAACCATGATCTATCCATGTCAAAAGTAAAAGGGACTACTGTATCTCTGGCCCTCGGCCGATCAAAGCTACCAAGTCAAAACAGGGCACATGCGCCCGCCAATCAAAAAGAGGCACACAGGCTCTCGGAATGTCTATCTATCAAAAGCTATCTACTGGGGCACGCAGGCCCTGAATCAAAAGCAAAAAGGGTGACGGAAGCCTCATCAGTGCTCCTCAAGCCCGTCATCGCTGTCTGAGGTATCGTGGAGGTCCCGGGGATCGTCTCTGTACCTCGGATCGTCAATGGAGTCGTCAGAGCCACTGCTGGTGGACGAGTGCTCCTCACCCTTTTCCTCCGCCCCTTCTTCTTCCTCTCCCTCCTCGTCCTCGGAAGTCGGACTCATGACCAATCTCGGTCTGCGAGCTGGGCCCGACTTCTCCAGCGTCGGCTTCTCGCGCTTTTTCAGCTGGTACCGAAGCTCGGCTTGCCTCGCGGCCTGCTTGGCTTCCTCCTCGCGTGCAGGTGCTGTCCGTGAGCCCCTCGTCTGTCGCCGCGTGGTGGTAACCGGAGGCGTGGATTTCTGTGCCACCATTTTCTTCGGTGGCGGATCTCGCGCACTCTTCCGCCTAGGGTTCATCTTCCCCTCCACCTGCATTGTCATTGCATTTCAAAAGCATGAGTATTTGTTGCACATATTGTATTTCTGTATTGAAAGCAGGTACGTTCTATCAAGCTATCAAAGCAGGGTGTATCGAAAGCCGGAATGTATCGTTTTCATACCTGAGTCCTCTGAACAACAGCTGACTGAGTCGGCTGTGGCTTCGGCACCTGGTACTGCAACTCCAGCGGCGTGCCGCTCGCCGCCTTTGTCACCGCGTTCTCCAACGCCAGCATGCGTCGAACGGCTTCGTTCACCCACTCAATTGGCACCTGCATGCAATTCAAGTCCATCAGGCCGTTCAGCAGATAATTCAAGCATTTGAAGTTCAAAAGCAATATTGGAAACTGATTCTTACCGACGCAGTCACAGGAGCAGGCTCCGTCCTCGCAGGCGCTAACTGAAACTTTGCAGGATTCCCCTGACTGTCAACAACGGGAATCCTCCACAACAGCACTGGGAGTCCGCCAACTGCCGGTCCGCTCGGGGCTCGCCTGGCCCGGCCCTCACCTCCTCTCCGTCCCTCTCTGGCCGCTCTCCTCTCCTCAGCAGCCTCTGCGGCCTGGCCTCGCGCCTCCCTCCGGCCACGGATCCCCAGTGGGCCCGCCAGGAAGTCTCGCTGGTAGACTGCATAGTCTCTACCAGGGCGCAGGAATCGCCCAAGCTCAGTATCCGGCCTCGTGTACCTCTCCAGCTCAGCCCGTGTGTACTCTCCCGTGTGTGAAGCTCGAGGTGGGAGCGGCCCTGGCACCCAGAACTCAGGATAGCCAAGCGACTGGCGCGTCACTCGGTCTCCTAAGTACCACTGCCAACCAAAAGCAGACTCTAACAGTGCCCTGCTGGCCGTGACAGCTCTGCTCCTGGCCAAATACTCTGGCTCTGGCTCCGCCCTCCTCCAGGGATCCCAATTGACCTGCAAGTCAAAACAAACAGACAGTGCGAGCAATTGATCAGCGACAGCATTAAAGCAAGGAAACGGATGCGTGCCTAAGGCTTACAGTTACGTATTCATACCTGTGAGGCCCTGAGCTCGTCTAGGTACAGTCTGAAGGCGTTGAGCTCGCCTCTCCCCTCCTTCTTCCCGGTGCTCTCCGTGCTCCACTTCAACGCGCGAGGGAGAGTGCTCAGGTCTGGATGCTTGCATTCTGGCGGATACATCCGCAAGACCTCGTAAGCCCAAAGCTGCAAGGTTTAGACAGGTTCAAACAATAGTCAAGGCATACAGCATTGGAAATTGAAAGAGTCAAGCAGACTAAACAATGGACAAGCATATTCAAATTGTGCTTAAAAGGGATTAGGATTGTACCTCCCAAACCCTCCAGTAGCCGGCCGTGCTCTTGCCCGTCCTCGACGAGTCGCCAAAGAAGAGATAGGCCGTCCCGAGAGCCGCTCCACCCCAGTCAAAGCGCGAGGCCGTCCTCAAATCCCTCAGTGCCGGCAAGTAAGAAAGATGGACGTTGCTTCGCCTGTTTGGGTACAGCGTGGCACCAAACAGGTATAGCAGAAACGCCCGGGCCATCTGCTCCGCCTCCCGGTCACTCGACACCTCCTCCCTCAGGTAGCCCTTGAACTAGTCATACCTCGCCATTCCCCCCTCTACCTTGGGCATTCTGCCCAGAAACCACTCCAGCGCAGCTCGATCCTCCTGGATCCCTAAGTCAAACGGGATGGGCTCACCCCCAACCCTCAGCCCCGTGATCGCTGCGAAGTCAGCAGGCGTCACTGTCATCTCCCCAGGAGGTAGGTGGAAGGTATTGGTAGTATCCCTCCACCTCTCAGCAAGTGCAACAAGGACGGCGTGGTCAATCCTCGCTGGGGTCAAGGTCCGCACAAATTCCCCGAAGCCCGCCTCGTCTACCAGCCGCCTCACTCTCGCTGGCAGCCCCTCGTACAGCCGCAAGGACATGCATGCGCCCCCGAAGCCGCGGATGTCCCTCTGCTCGGCTCCAGCCTGTTTCAGATACAAAGACAAGCAGCAAATGGTCCGTCAGTACATGGGGAGTTCATTCTCAAGTTCTAGGTAATCAATGAAGCTTACGACAGAGGGTTGGCTCAAGTTATTATGTATTGGGCCCGTACTACAGAAATACGTGGCTTTAGCATGCTTTGGTCCATAATATCATTCGTGCAAATTCTAAGTTCAAACATGTTCTAAGCAAGTATTGGATATGAACTATCAAAGCAAGAATATCGAAATCAAATTACAAAGGGTGTTTTCTGGGAATATACCTCCATCCATGTCGCTGCAATGTGGGCCCGGGGATCTCTCAAAACCAACTCGTCGTCGTAGTCTCTCCGCGACAGTACGCGGGCCGCAACGCCCGATGGCACGAAAAGGTGTGGCGTGGGAAGCACGTATGCCTCCGCTGAAAAGCCCGGCCGACCCGTGTTCTTCGCCTCCTCCACGGCCGTCACCCTAGGCCCCTGCGCCTCAACTCGGGCTCTCTCCTCAGCCTCTGCGTCTCTCAGAAGCTCCTCTCTCTCCAGTCTCTCTCTCTCGGCCTTCTCAATGGCCTCCGACGCCTCAATGGCCCGTGCACGGTCCTCTCTGGCCTTTAGGACCAATTCCCCAACCAGGGGGTTGTCCTCTAACAGTCTCGCCAGTGCCTCGTCAGTCAAGTACTCGGCAACGTCATGTCTGGTGATCGGCACGTGTCTCGACGACGTGGCCGCGGTCGACTCTGGCCTGAACAAGATATCCTCCTCTCGGACCTCAACCGGAGTCTCTGTGACCTCCGCCTCAGCGTCTACAACGCTCTTGCCCTTCGCCGAATCCCTCGGCGGGGACCCGGACGGTTCAGCGGTGTCATCTCCTGCCCCACTACTACTGCCTCCTCCAGTTTCAAGCCTCGCGCGAGACTCCTCCCCTGTCGCGCGAGGATGCTCTCCGGTGTCGGATCGTTCTGCATCTCCTGGACTCCTTCTGGTCACCACCGATCCTTCTATGGCCATGCCTGGATCTAACCGCTCAACGGCAGCCTCTACGGCCTCAGGCTCAACAGTCGCACGAGCCTCTGGCTCTGTCGCGCGACTGTGCTCGCCACCAATAGTCGCCTGCTCGCGACCCCCTTCGCCATCTCCGCCGCCTGCAACCATTGCACCGGCCCCTGCGGTGGCCTCCGCTGGTGGAGAATCCCCTGTTTCTACGGCCACGGAACCTCCTCGGTCTTCCGACCGATCAATAACTTCATCACCGTCGCCCCCGCCACCGTGGTCTGCCATGGATGACCGATCAAGGTTGGGTTTGGATGAGTTCGTGGGTGAGATCGAAGTTTGAAGAAGTTTGGGAGGAGAGACGAGAGTTTGAGAGAGTTTCAAACTTTTGAAACTGTTCCGTTAATGTTTCTGTAACCCCCGCGGGGTTTTAAACGAATGGAACAGGTTTGGGCCGGGTCTGGGCCTGTCCAGACCCAAGCCCTAACTTATGACCCTCGCGCGATTGTTTTTGAGTGTCGCGCGACACTTATTTTGGGCCTCAGGCCCAATTCGGATTCTGGGTCCGGCCCAACCTCAATTACACCCTTTGTGGGTCCACGACATGTTTATGTTGCCACTAAATTTGAGGGTCATTTTGGGAGCTTTGTCTTCAGACCCGAAGATTTTTGTATCCCCAGCAGTAGTCCATCAACAAACAGCGACGATCTATCCGTCCTATCAATCCACAGCGACGATCTAACCGTCCCATCAACAATCAGCGACGATCTATCCGTCCAATCAATCCACAGCGACGATCTATCCGTCCAATCAACAATCAGCGACGGTCTATCCGTCCAATCAATCCACAGTGACGATCTATCCGTCCAATCAATCCACAGTGACGATCTATCCGTCCAATCAATCAACAGCGACGATCTATCCGTCCAATCAATCCACAGCGACGATCTATCCGTCCGATCAATCAATCAACGACGATCTATCCGTCCGATCAATCAACAGCGACGATCTATCCGTCCGACTTCCAATCTCTCCCCTTGGTGCACGGTATTTTTATGTACTCGTCTGCACTTTCCATTTAATCGGCTTTTGGGCGAATTTGGTGGGTGTCTAGAAATCTTTGACGTTACCCGTACCAGTCAATGGTGCTCCGCGTGCCGTCAAAGAGGGACTACTGTAGACACCCCAATCTGGGTCCCCCAATCGTTTTACTTTATTTTACGATTTTCTTGTTTCCCCGATGATGAAATCGGATCAAACAGAGCTTGGATCGGGAATGGATTAGGCTTGGAACGCTTAGAAACCTTGCTTAAGCCCTTGGAACCCTTCTGAACCTTCAGTCAAACCCTAAAGCCAGAGTTGACCCTCGCGCGAGCCTTTTTGTCCCTCGCGCGACACTTAGCCTGCCAGGTGTAGTCAAAGTCAAACTGTTGACTGTTGACCCTCGCGCGACACTCCCGGACCCTCGCGCGATGGTTCTCTCCTGTCCCTATCACAGAATCCAGCTGGACTTGTGATGATTGCTTGGCACATGGGTTCCCATGGGCTGGAACCCCGTTCACCTCAGCTGAACGGCGTGCTGGCAGGTCCTAGCCCCATGCAAACTCCCAACCACTCTCTCACCTTGTTGGCTAGCCTTACAACCAAGTTGTGACCAGCCTTAGTGGCTGGTCCTAAAGTCTTGTTTGGCCCCTAAACTGGTCCTAACATTCCCCTATAAATACCCCCATTGGTCCTCCATGTTAAGGGTTCCAAAAAATTGCTTAAGAGTTTCATTACTCATTTCATAAATCCCACTAGCTAGCACAAAGTTCCCAACTCTCAAACCACTTCCCAAACTTCTGAACTCAGTGTGTTCATACACTTTTGGTAGCAAGGTCATACCAATCAATTTCATCTACTCCCAAACCCTTTCCAAGCAAAGGTATAATGTTTAAGCTGTTTCTGTTTTGATCCCTGAGGGGGGCTGACAGGACCAAGGCTGGTAATCAATACCATGCCCTGGTCCTAAAGCCAGCGGAGTTACAAGAAATCGTGGCAGCTACACCCTCGCGCGACAGTCCTCTTTACTCGCGCGACACTTGTGTCAGCAAGAGAATGGACTTCGTGGGGAAGGGAGGCTAGCCCCTTTTTTGTTTTGCAATGTTTGTATGGTTGTTGTCTTTTACTTTGATTTTTAGATCACTGTTATGCATGCAAAACAAAATACAGTAGTTAGTTTACTTGCTTTAAATAGATTGGAATGCCCCTGGGATCCCCTGAACCTGTCTCAGGACCCTAGGCATGCAAAGCAATTCCTGGAAGTCCAGTCAGGAGTGTCGCGCGAGACTCAGTCTCTATCGCGCGACAGTCCTCTGATTTCCATGAATGGCCCTTGCATGGGCAACTAGGCTCTTGGCCTCTGTTTTGATTCCCCCAGTGTTTAGGGGTTGTTTTTGTCTTATTTGTCTCCTGCTTGGAGTGTTGTGTAATAACTAGCTTTTATAGTTTTGCAATAAACTGCTTGGTTTGCTTCCTGGGTGTGCACTGGTCCTTCCAGAGCCCAGAAGGGGATGATTTAGGGACTATGATGAGATGACAATACTCGCGCGAGTGTCAGCGTGTCTCGCGCGATGGTTGACTTGCATGCAGATTTGTTCAGGCATGCAAGTTGGTCATCGCGTAGGACAAATCTGCCCCGAGCTTGGTTTTGGCGTCTGATCGCTGTTTCAAGGCCATCCCATTTATTATCCGTCAATACTATCCATCCATGCCATTCTTTGATCACATCTTGCAAAGTGTTACAGTTTTAATCCCCGATTAACTGTTCCCCCGCCCTAATTGGCTAAAATCAATTAAAAGAGGAAGAATCACAAACATTTTCATAAAAACGCCTAAGTAGAGACCGATCTCCGGATTGGGCGAGAGGGGTGCCATAAAACCCTTCCCCTCTCGTAACCCGGCTCCCGAACCTAGATATGGTTATGACGGACTGGTTCCTTAACTTTTTCAAATCAAACAGCGCGGCAGGTGCTTCGAAATACGGTTCCTTGAGTGTCGGACCCTCAAAACTCAAGTGGCGACTCTGTATTTTTGAGCGCACGCCACCGGCGCTCACGCTCCCTCGATTATCAAAAAAAAGGGCCGCAAACGGCAGGGGAGGGAACGAAATCCTCTTCCCCTCCGAAGGGCATGCTGCCCACAGTGTTTCTACTGAAGGTATACCCTTCATTCAGGAGGCATTGCCCTTCTTATAGCCAGAGAAGGATGAAATATCCTTTACCTTTGGACGAAATATCCATGCAAGGTGGCTTCATGCCTTTAATTCAAGGACACTACCCTGAAGCCTTCAGATGACTTCTGCACGTCCAAAGCAGGTGACAGGGCCTGCCACACTTTAACTTCTGAATAAGTCAAGGCTGGCAGCTGTGACAGGGTCTCTCCATCGCGCGATGGTTTGGAAATGTCGCGCGATTGACGGATGCTCGCACGATGGTTTCACTTTGTCGCGCGAGGAATCAGTTTACTTGGGCCAAGAAAAATAGGCTACTGTCTTTTGGAGGGTAGTTTTTCACGTTTTGTCTTGAGCCAGCTTTCGGGCGTCCAATACTTCCAGTAGGTCATTATGGATGATAATGACTACGTTGAAGTTTTGTTTGTTCGAATTGCATGCTTGGGGATAATTTCGAGTCTCGAGGGAGTCATGTTCCGAATTATAGCCTTTGCATGAGTTTTTATTTAACTGGTCGAGCCAGGCAAAGGGTATTACCGCTTACAAAGTTAACACACGAAATAAAGACAAACAGCCCGGATAACCCAACGGTTTCCGAACTCATTTCGGTTACAAGTTTGTTACACAAGGAATTCAGGAACTTCCCCCGGATCTTGCCTTGACTTCTTTGCGAAGCCATTTCACATAGCGGCTCTCCAACCATGTGACCGAATCCGGGACTGGTTCCTCCAGCTCTCTTTCGTCCCAGCTATATCCGTAGATGTGCAGGTTGCAGGTGTTGAACTCTGGAAGCTCGAACAATTCTCTTTCAAAGCGCCTGTTTTCTTGGCTAATCCCGAATTGGCGTAGCACGCATCCCGGGATATAGAAGGTGAAGCTTGCCAACCCTGCTATCATTACTCGTTCGAACCCAACAGAGTTTACGGTCATCTCCGGGAGATTCAGCCACTGACATCTCCAGACGAGATCTTCGGGGTACATGTCGTTCAAGAAGACATGCCATGCCACTGCCGACAACTCCGGGTACACCATCGGCCTTTCCACCAAGTTTCTGGGGACAAAGTTGAAACCAGCCTCCGGGGGTTCAAGCACGCCTACCTTGTCCGCAAGCCAAATCTGCATGAGTGTTAAAAACAAGTGAGAAGTCAGATATGGCCCGAGTGAAAAAACAAGTAAGGCTTATCGAGTGATCCTTACCCGAGCGTCGAGGTAAAATGGAAGTGAGCAATAGAAAAAGGAGAGTTGAGTGAGAACCTACCTGGAGCAGGAGAGGGCATCCGCTGAATACGTTCGCCTGGCCACTTTCGATCAGATCCAAACCCATAAGGGTTTCCGCCAGGACTATGGGCATGATGTTTTTTCGGGCGATCATATGGCAAGCGATGCTCACCAGTTTGGAACTAACCTTCCCGTCAGCAGGAATCAGCATGTAAACAACAAGCGCACAGATGGAGAGCACGAGGCGTCTTTGAGCAGGCCTGACATAATCTCCAAGGCCCCATTCCGGGCCATACAATTCGATGAGACGAACGATGTTGAGGTCGTCGTTTTGGAGTATGATGGAGGACAGCTCTTCGGAGATGTTAAGTTTCATCCATAAGAGTTGCTCCATATCTTCTTGGAGAGGTGGAATGGCGAGAGCATTGGTATCAGCAAAGCCCCGAAGATAGGCTTGAAACTCCTCTACCGTCGGGCACATTTCATCATTATAAAACTGGAACACATGCATGACTGGATCCCAATAACTCATGGCCGCTTCAAGAAGCGTAGGGCATCGCCTGGCATGGCGAAGATCACGGATGGAGGCCAAGCCTCGAGATCGGGGACCCTCCCAATCGACGGTTTCTGACAATAGCCAAGGATCGAGCATGGCTGCAAACGGACTTTCCATTTTTGAGTTTAGAAGGGATTTATGTCTATAAGAGGAGGGGGGATGCCCTACATGTCTCCTTATGCCTTCCATTTATAGGAAAAAACCCATAAAATATCGCCCTTAGTTTCCGTGCCATGGCCTAATTTCATGAAAGGTGTCCTACCACCTTGCCAAACCAAGGACAACCTCCCATGCAACCACATAGTAGTCTGCAAGACGTTGGGAAGATGATAAGGCTTCAGGCAGTGATCTGGTCAAACAAGGGCAGCTTAGCAGGGTCTGACCATCGTGCGACTGTTCCAAATTGTCGCGCAACAGAGCTTCCCTCGCGCGATGGTTCAAATCCCTCGCGCGAGGGTTTGTCTGCAATTTTGACAGTTTTCAATAGCTACTGTCCAGTTTTGGTCACTTTGGGTTCCAGGGGTACCTTTGCACTTTTTATGATTCCAGCAAGTCATTATGGATATATGTGACTGTATCCGAGCATCGGATTCGAAATGTCGCGTTTAACGAAGATTTTGGACCCTCGACGGCCCATTTCAAGCTCAAATCAAGGTTTCGAGAGGCCAAAATTCGTTCTAGATGTTTTAGCCAAAGTTGTGTGGGCAACCACAGCCCCGGGTGGATCGGAGCGGCCCAATAAAATGTCGCGCACCTCGCTCTTTGAATCGATTCGAAAATAGTTTGAAGAGTCGCCACCCAGATTTGTGCTTTGCCACCTGAGAAACCGTTTTGATTGAAAATGATTATTTGAATTGAAAACCAGAGATTGTTTGAGGGTTCGGAAGCCATGTTACGAGGGTGGAAGGGTTTTACGGCACCCCCCTCGCCCGACGCGACGTCGGTCTCTACTAAACGTTTGTGGGATTTTTAAAAGGGATTTTGTTTCATTAAACCAGCTAGCAACTATCCACAGTTATACCAAATAAGAAGTGTATACTGGTGCAGATGTACAGGGGTGATAAAATGGCCATGCATGATATACAAGATAGCTGAAAATGGAACCCTGTCACTGGACTCACTCTCGAGCACTTGGGAGTGGTCCCGAGCGCTCGGGAGTGTTGCCAACATTTCCTGCAAATTTGGTTAGACATATTCACATGCTAGTACTGCCAGAAAAATCACAAAGAAATCAAAATACAGATGTGCTCAGCCAGAGGTTTAAACAGCTAAGAACTGGTCCTAACCATCCAAACAAGGCTTCCTTGCAACTGAAAGCAAACCTAATTGGGCTCTGGAAGGACCAGTGCACACCCAGTATCTACTAAAAACAGAAAATGAAATACATAATGAACAAAACAAAGTTTTGGTGGCAGTAGCACTCCTGAGCGCTCAGGAATGGTCCCGAGCGCTCGGGAGTGAACACAGTGCCCGAAAAAAGACTTGTTTCTTTGTGCTCCTCTTGCTCCTGGTGCTAAACTAAGATCAAATGAGCTCACAACTAGTATGAGGAACTAGTATGAACCCTTGATCCCCCTCAGAAGTAGAAAAAACGGTAGATTTTAGGTATAAAATGAGATTTTATACCTTTGCTTGACTTGAATCCAGCTTCTTGGACTGACTTTGGTGCTTGAAAATGGTTAGAAAACAGTAGAAAAAGAGGGAGTTTAGGCCTACACTTCTCTTAGAGATTTTACTTGAGAATTGATGATTTTTCTTAGAAAAGGAGATTGTTTTTGAAAGAGTTTGAGAGAGAATTTTGGGGACTGGTTTTTGGCAGCAAAATGGGGAGTTTTTCAGAGGAAAATTTTGTGGTCCTTTGCATGTAGAATGAAAGGGGTATTTATAGGGAAAGATAACCTATGGTTTGGAAATGAAATGAAAGGTTAAAGAAAGTTTGGGAGGGAAAAATAGCATGATTATATTCCTGCTTCATCTGAATACTCAGGAAGGGCCAGGTTGAACGTTGAATGGATTGACAAGGGCTGAAAAAGGTCTGAAAAAGCCAAGCTCAACATGCATTGGCCCTGACAGCACTCCCAAGCGCTTGGGAGTGGCACTCCCGAGTGCTCTAGAGTGGTCCCGAGCGCTTGGGAGTGACTGCCCAACTTCAACGGGGCGCCACGGTCACTCCCGAACTCGGTTTTGGGTGTTTTTCGAAGCGTTGGAAAGCTCGTTAAATCCTCTTTCTAACCCATTTGGTTTCATTCAAACATATTTTATACACTGAAATGTGTGACAATTTTACCCTCAGGGTGTCAGGAAAAACGATGGTTTTTGTTTGTAAAATCCAAGAGACGTCGTTCAAGCTTTAGCCGAGTCTTATTTTGATTCATTTTCATCATCGGGGAGCCTCGAGGGCACGAATTAAGGATAGCTAATAGGTCCAAATTGGGGTGTCTACAAGTTGGTCATGCCATATAGGTCACTTGGACCTTATGTGACTGTATGGAGGTGTCGGTTTCAGTCCGGGACATAATCGAGTCATTCTTGGATGTTTTAGGCCGTTTTTGCGTCATTTTTGAGCATTTTCGTGTCCAAGTCTCTTTTCGGGGCATTTCCTTCAATTCCGTCAATTGAGGCAAGTCATTTGAAGTATACTCGGTCTTGCAAAAAAGTCAGTTTTGTCTGGATCGGGTTATTTTGGATTTTGACTCATTAATGCCCAAAATTTCATTATTTTCTCGTATCCTCGTATCCTAGTCGTATCCTGGGGTATATTTCCATTTTCTTCGCAGTTTAGTCATGTTTTGTACATACACGTGTGTCTGTGAGCAGTTTTGGTGCGTTGTCAATGCAAGTTTTGGTATTAGTGGTTGGTTTTACTTTCTCTAATTCATAACGAGAAGCAATAAACCCTGAAAATGCAAATTTTATAGCTTAACCGTGATCTATCCATGTCAGCAAAAGGAAACTACTGTATCTGTGGCACTTCGGCCAATCAAAAGCTGTCAAAGCAGTTAGGGCACAAGCGCCCGCTAATCAAAAGGCACGCAGGTCCTCAAAAACCTATGTCAACTAAGCTATCTACTTAAGCACGCAGGCCCGAAATCAAAAGTCGAAATGCAAGGAAGGCTTCGTGGTGACCCTCAGCGCTTTCCAAGCCAGTCGTCACTTTCCTCCTGCTCCCGGGGATCGTCCTTGTACAGAGGGTCATCAACGGAGTCGTCGGAGCCGCTGTTATAGGAGGGACGTCGCTCTTCCTCTTCTTCTTCTTCTTCTTCTTCTTCTTCTTCTTCCTCCTCCTCTTCTCCCTCTTCCTCCTCCTCCTCTTCCTCTTCCTCCCTCTCTTCCTCCTCTTCTTCCTCGGGAGGATCTGACAAGATCAGTCGCTTCTTGCGGGCCGGCTCCTCTTGCGTTGGCTTGTCACGCATCTTGATTTGGTATTGCAGCTCAGCACGTCTAACGGCCTGCCTAGCAGCCGCTGGCTGTGAACTCCTGGTCTGTCGCCGCGAAGTGGTGGCTGGAGGCGTGGGTTTCTTTGCCACCACCTTTTTCGGTGGCGGGTCTCGCGTGCTCTTCCTCCTAGGAACCAGCCTCCCCTGTGCCTGCATTGTCATTTCATTTCAAAGCATGAGTATACATTGTGCATATTGTATTTCACATGTTGAAAACAGGTACGTTCTATAATCGAAAGCAGGAATGTATCGAAAGCAGGAATGTATCGAGAGCAGGAATATATCGAAAGCAGGAATGTATTGTTTTATATACCTGTGTCCTCTGAACAACGGCTGCTCGAGCTGGCTGTGGTGTCGATGCCGGGTAGTGTAACTCCAATGGCATACCGCTCGCCGCTCTCCTCACCACGTTCTCCAAGGCTAGCATGCGTCGGACGGCCTCGTTCACCCATTCAGTTGGCACCTGCATGCAATTTGGGTTTATCAGTCCAATCAACAGTAATTCAAGCATACTGAATTAAGAGGCAATAATGGAAGCTAAGTCTTACTGGCACGGTCACGGGGGTAGGCTCGGCTCTCGCAGGCACTAAGTGTAACTCTGCAGGATTCCCCTGGTTGTCAACCACAGGAATCCTCCAAAGCAGCTCCGGAGGCCCGCCAACCACAGGTCCGCTTAGGCCTCGCCTCACACGGCCTTCGCCTCCTCTCTGTCTCTCGCCAGCAACTCTCCTCTCCTCCGCAGCTCCTGCGACCTGGCTCCGCATCTCTCTCAGACTTCGGATCCCAAGCGGGCCCGCCAGGAAGTCTCTCTGGTAAACGGCATAGTCTCTTTCAGGACGCAGGAAACGTGCCAACTCGGTATCCGGCCGTGTGAACCTCTCTAGCTCGGCCCGTGTGTACTCTCCCGTGTGTGAAGCCCGGGGCGGAAGTGGCCCTGGCACCTGGAACTTGAGACGGCCAAGTGACTGACGTGTCACCCGGTCTCCTAATTACCACTGCCAACCGAAGGCCGACTCCAGTAACACCCTGCTGGCCGTGACAGCTCTGCTCCTGGCCAAGTACTCTGGCTCTGGCCCTGCTCTTCTCCAGGGATCCCAATTGATCTGCAGTTGAGACAAGCAGGCAATGCAAGCAATTGATCAGCGATAACATTAAAATCAAGGAAAGGAATGCATATTGCAAGTTTTGTGTTCTGAATATACCTGTGAGGCCCTGAGATCGTCTAAGTATAGCCTGAAGGCGTTGAGGTCACCTCTCCCCTCCTTCTTCCCCACGTTGGCCTTACTCCATATCAGCGCGCGGGGGAGGGTGCTCAGGTCTGGGTGCTTGCATTGTGGCGGATACATCCGCAGTACCTCGTAAGCCCAAAGCTGTGCAATGTTTAGACAAGTACAAGCATTAGTCACAGGATATGCAATATTTGAAATTAAAGCAGTCAAGCGAGTTAAACAATCAAATAAACAAGTATAATCAAATTTATGCTTTTTAAAGGATTAGAATCATACCTCACAGGCTCTCCAGCAGCCAGCAGTGCTCTGACCCGTCCTTGACGAGTCACCAAAGAAGTGGTACGCTGCACTCAACGCTGCACCACCCCAGTCGAAGCGTGAGGCTCTCCTCAAGTCCCTCAATGCCTGCAAGTAGGAGAGATGCACTTTGCTCCGCCTGTTTGGGTACAAAATAGCACCAAACAGGTATAACAAGTATGCCCGGGCCATCTGCTCCGCCTCCCGGTCATTGGTCACCTTCTTCTTCAGGTACTTCGTGAACTAGTCATACCGTGCCATCCCCTCCTCAATCTTGGGTACCTCACCCAGAAACCACTCAAGGGCCACACTGTCCTCCTGAATCCCCGAGTCAAACGGGATAGGCTCTCCTCCAACCCTCAGCCCGGTAATCGCTGCAAAGTCCGCGGGCGTCATCGTCATCTCCCCAGGAGGTAGGTGGAAGGTATTGGTGGTATCCCTCCACCTCTCCGCAAGTGCAACCAGGACCGCGTGATCCGCCCTCGCCCGTGTCAGCGTCTGTACGAACTCTCCAAAGCCCGCCTCGTCTACTAACCGCCTCACCCTCTCCGGCAAGGCCTCGTACAGCTCTAAGGACCTACACGCACCCTCGAAGCCACGGATGTCCCTCTGACTTGCTCCCGCCTGTTTCAAACACGAAGACAAGCAGCAAGAGATATTATCAGTATACAGGGATTTCATTTTCAAGTTCTAGGTAATCAATGAAACCTACAGCATATGGTTGGTTCAAGTTACTACATGCAAGGCATATCTTACCAAGGGTATGTCGTTTTGGCATGGTTTGGTTCATAAGTGGCACGTGCAAATTCTAAGTTCAAGTGTTTTCAAGTAAAATATCGACATTGAACTACGAAGAGCAAATATCAAATTGAATTACAAAGGGAGTTTTCTGAGAATACCTCCATCCAAGTGCTCGCAATGTGGGCCCGGGGATCTCTCAGCATGAGCTCGTTGTCGTAGTCCTTTTGTAGCTGTGCGTAAGCCGCGAAGCCCGACGGCACGAACAAGTGTGGTGTGGGAAGTTCATACGCCTCCACTGAGATGCCAGGGCGTGTCATGGCCCTCGCCTCTGCCACTGCGGTCACTCTAGGCCCCTGCGTCTCCGCTCCGGCCCTCTCCTCGGCCTCAACGTCCCTCAAAGGCTCCTCTCTCTCCTTTTTCTCTCTCTCTCTCGGCTCTCTCCGCCGCCTCAATGGCCCTAGCACGTTCCTCCTTGGCCTTCAATACCAATTCCCCGATTGCGGGGTTATCTTCAAGAAGCCTCGCCAAGGCCTCATCACTCAAGAACTCGGCAACGTCATGTTTCGTGATCGGTCTATGACTCGATGACGTCGCCGTGGGCCGGAACAATATGTCTTCTTCCCGGAATGGAACCTCCGTTGTTTCCTCCTCAACCACGGTCCCTTTACCCTTCGCCGAGTCCCTCGGCGGGGACCCGGTCAGCTCAATGTCATCATCTCCGGCATCACTGTTTCCTCTGGCCCCAACCTCTTCCATCGCGCGAGGCTCCTCCTCTGTCGCGCGATGGTGCTCTCCAGCACCACTATCTCCAGAATCCACTCCGGCCACCACCGACCCTTCCACTGCCATGCTCGATTCCAATAGCTCGATAGTAACCTCTGCTTCCTCAGCTCCCACCGTCGCGCAAGCCTCTGGCTTTGTCGCGCGACTGTTCTCGCCACCACTAGCCCCCTGCTCGCGACCCTGTTCGCCTTCTCTGCCGCCTGAAGCCTCTATGCCAACCTCTGCGACGATCTCCTCTGGTGTTTGATCCTCTGTTTCGACACTCATGGACTCTCCTCGGTCCTCCGGTTGATCAACAACCTCGCCTCCGCCTCCTCCATCACCATGATCTGCCATGGCTGTAATGGGTGTGTGTGGGTGTGTTGATTTCATGGATGGATCAGAATTTGAGAGGGATTTGAGAGGAGAGATGAGAGTTGGAAGGAGTTTTGAAGTTTTGAAACTGCTTGGTACTGTTTCTGTAACGTCCCGCGGACGTTTAAACAAATGAAACAGCTTTGGGCCGAGTTTGGGCCTTTTTCAGATCCAAGCTCTAACCAGGAACCCTCGCGCGAGTGTTCGTAACTGTCGCGCGACGGTTCGTTTGGGCCTCAGGCCCAATCCAGATTCTAGGTCCGGCCCGATCTCATTTACCCCTCTTTTGGGTTTATGAAGTCTTGGTATGTTCGTATAATAAGTTTGTGGGTCATTATGGAGGTTTTGCCTTCATCCCGAGGAATTTTACATCCCCAGTAGTGGTCCGCCCGCAATTCAGCGACGATCTAACCGTTCAACTTAAATCACCGACGATCCATCCGTCCAATCTCAATCAGCGACAATCCATCCGTCCAATCTCAATTCAGCGACGATCCATCCGTCCAATTTCAATTCAGCGACGATCTAACCGTCCAATTTCAATTCAGCGACGATCTAATCGTCCAATTTCAATTCAGCGACGATCTAACCGTCCAATTTCATTCAGCGACAATCTAACCCTCCAATCTCAATCTGCGACGATCTAACCGTCCAATTTCAAATCAGCGACGATCCATCCGTCCAATCTCAATCAGCGACGATCCATCCGTCCAATCTCAATCAGCGACGATCCATCCGTCCAATTTCAATTCAGCGACGATCTAACCGTCCAATTTCAATCAGCGACGATCCATCCGTCCAATTCATCAAAATCTCCTCCTTTGATGCACGGTATTTTTACATACTAGTTTGCATTTTCCATTTAATCGGCTTTTGGGCGGATTTGGTGGGTGTCTAGAAATCTTTGACGTTACCCGTACCAGTCAAAGAGGGACTACTGTAGACACCCCAATCTGGATCGCCCATTTGTTTTACTTTATTTTTCAGTTTCTTATTTCCCCCATGATGAGATCGGATCAAACAGGCTTGGATGTAGAATGGATTGGACTTGGAGCCCTTTTTGAACCCTTTGAACCCTTGAAACCTTCAGTCAAAACCCTAAGTGGCCAGGTGTTGGTCAAAGTCAAAGTTTGACTGTTGACCCTCGCGCGACGGTCTCAAACCCTCGCGCGATGGTCCAACCTGTCCCCATCATCTTTGTACAGCTGGATTTTGTGATGATCAGTGGCCACATGGGCTGGAACCCCGTTTTCTTTGGCTGAACAGCGTTCTGGCAGGTTTTGGAGCACTCACCCACACAACTCTAACCACTCACCTTGGTGGCTAGCCTCTCCACCAAGCAAGGTTGACCAGCCTTGTTGGCTGGTCTTTGAGCCTAGCTTTCCACCCACCTTGCACCACTCACTCCTCCTATATATACCCCCATTGGTTGTTCTTCCAAAGGGTTACAAAGTTTCAACAAAGAAGAGTATTCAAATCTAGCACAAAGTTACAAACCCAAACCACATTTCCTAGTCTCTCAATATAGTGTTTTCCATACACTCATTTGCAAGGCTACACCATTTAATCCAATCCTTTTCCAAAAACCATTCAAGCAAATGTATAAGATTTAACCTGTTCCTGTTTTGATCCCTGAGGGGGGCTGGCAGGGCCAAGGCTGGTAATCAATACCAGTCCTGGCCCTAAAGTCAGCAGAGTTACAAGAAACTGTAATCAGCCAAACCCTCGCGCGATGGACCCGAATACTCGCGCGACAGTTCTGTCTGCAAGAGATTGGTCCACGTGGGGAAGGGATGCTGGTCATTTCTTGCTTTATTTATGAGCATGTTTGTTGTGGTTTTGTTTTGATATATAGATCACTGATGTGCATATTAAAATAAGTTCAGTTCCTTAGCTTACTGTTCTAGTTAGTTTGGAATGCCCTTGGGATGTTTTTGAATATGTCTCAGAGCCCCAAGCATGCAAAGCAATTCCTGGAAGTCCAGTCAGAACCCTCGCGCGAGTCTTTCACTTTGTCGCGTGACGGTTTACTGATTTCCAGTGGCTGCCCTTGCATGGGCAACTTGGCCTTTGGCCTCTATTATTTTCCCCACTGTTTAGGGATTGTCTTTCCATTCATTTCAATTAGTTTGTAATAATTATTTACTTTCCAGTATACATAAACTGCTTGGTTTGCCCCCTGGGTGTGCACTGGTCCTTCCAGAGCCCAGAAGGGGATGAAATTCAACCAGTGGTGAGCCATCAACCCTCGCGTGATGGTTCGAGTATGTCGCGCGATAGTCTGCTTGCATGTACGTAGATCCATGCATGCAAGTTGGCCATTGTGTTTGGCATATTCAAAATTTTTTGTGCAGTTTTGCTGTCTTGATCAGAGGGTTAAATTTTATCCCGTTTATTTCCATAGTATTTCATCCATCCATGCCATTTGATCACATCTTGCAAATGTGTTACAGTTTTAATCCCCGATTAACTGTTCCCCCGCCCTAATTGGCTAAAATTTGGTTAATAAAAGAAGAATCGTAAACATTTTCAAAATGCTCAAGTAGAGACCGATCTCCGGATTGGGCGAGAGGGGTGGCTTAAAACCCTTCCCCTCTCGTAACCTGGCTCCCAAACCCAGATATGGTTATGACGGACTGGTGCTTTCACTTTTTCAAATCAAATAGCGCGGCAGGTGCTTCGAAATACGGTTCCTTGGGTGTCGGACCTTCAAACCCGAGTGGTGACTCTGTATTTACGAGCGCTTGCCTCTCCGCTCGCGCTCCCTCGATTCTGAGAGGGCCTTGCCCGAAAAGTTATCTGAAAGGGAACAGAATCCCTTCTCCGAGGGCATGCTGCCCACATCTACGCTCTGAATGCTCAAGTCTGGAACTTGAAAGAAGCTCTACGCTTATATCAACACACACGCACGGGCCCGTGCACATTTGCATCAATTGCATCACCATTATCACATCAAGTCTGCATCTGTTCATATCTAAGAACCATCATCACACATATACACTCTGCATATCTCTCATGAAACAGGTCAACCCTGCAATCAACCGGCTCTACACCTCGGTTTTATTGATCGGTCCAGCACCTCGATCCTTTGGCTCTACGCCGAAACTTATGATGAGAAAGCTCCGTGCACAGACCATCAGAATGCAACCAGCTCTACGCTTCGGTTCAAATCACATCAAGCTCTAAGCTCCGACACCTCAGGCTCTCGCCTTATGATCAATACCAGCTCCGCGCTTCGGTTCTATCAAGCTCTAAGCTCCGATCTCCTCAGGCCCTCGCCTCATGACTGCAACAGGCTCCACGCCTCAATTCTATCACCTCAGGCTCTCGCCTCATGACAACAACCGGCTCCATGCCTCGGTTCTCTCATCCCCAAAGCTCTGTGCTCTAGTCACTGGCCTTGTGCCCCCCATATCTCAAATCGGCATCCAACTCGTCCCCAGCAGATGGTTTGGATTCCACCCCAATTACATCAATTCCTTCCAGCTCATTCGCAAGGATAGGCTACTCTACCGAGCTCCTCTCAGTCAAAGTAAGGATGATCAAGAAAAGCAAACGCACCTGCCGTGTACTGATCTACCCCAAAATACTAAGGAAGCTTTCCGCCAAATATTCCCCCAGCAGCCCCGCGCTCCCTCAACTATCTTCCACTACTCTCCGCCAAAACCCTGGCTCAGTCTAGGTTTACGGCTTTTTAAGCCCAAAGGTACGTCTTCTGTCTCTAACACTCCAAACTTTTTATTTTTCTTTATTGCCTGAACTACGATTGGTCTGAATTTTCTTTGTGGAATACGTAGGCAGCCTCCCGGCCCGACCATAACAAAAACCTTTTTCAAAAAACCCCTTGGAATAGTGGTTGGACCAAATTGAGTTGCTTTTTACAGCTTTGACTTTTACTCAAACATGTCTCGCGATCCGTCTGAGCTCAGTCAAAGAATGGCATCTGTAGACACCCCAATTTGGCCTAACGATTATTTCAAGTCCCACCTTGGGGACCATCCCGATGATGAAATGGATCCAGTGATTGCTAATTGCCTTCTCGAGAACCTTAGGACTTTCGGTAAGAACTTCGAGCCACTTAGAGGACCCAATCCAGAGCCATATAGCCTTTCAGACAGAAAATACAGAAGCTAGGAGAATCCATCTGTCGGCCGTAACATCGAATCTCACGGCCTTAACATCATTTCCTCACCCGAGCAACCTGTTGCTAGAAAATCTCCCTGAGAGATCAATCCCTCGGCCGCAAGATCTATCCTTCGGCCGCAACATCCATTCCTCAGCCGCTAGATCCATTGCTCGGCCGCCAGATCGTCCTTTTTCCAGACTCTGGAATGTTCTGTCAGACGTTTGATCCAACTATGCTACCTCCCCGATGCGTTCGGGCTACGTTCAGAGATTACAACGAAGAGTTTGAATTGCATTGCAATTGCAATCGTGCCATTTGATTGGCCGGAGTGAGTCACCAATTGCCTATATAAATGGCCTTTGGGTTCCAAAATAAAGACCATGAAATTAACAAGTGAATACACCCTCATCAGTCACGATATTCTGCAAAAATACTCTCTCAAATCCTCTCTTCAAAAGCCCTAACCTCCCGAAGGCAGCCATCAATCTGACGATCAAACCCCGAAGTTCAAACCCTAACCCTAGGGTTTTCTGAAGCAATCAGTCAATCACAAGCAATCCGAAGCAATCAAGCAACTGAGGGATCAAGGTGGTGAGGCCCAACGGCCTCTGGTTTGTTTTATTTTCTGTCCATAATCTTAAGCGTAGCGTTTTGATTATCTACTAACTTTTCTGTCTGGTGTGAGGAAGAACATCGACCGGGGCTTCGATCCCTCGGCCGATATATCAAACCAGGAGGATCCCTCGGCCGTGACATCTATTCACCGGCCGCGGGATCCATTCCCCTGGAACAGTTTTGTTCTATTCTACTTTCTGATGCATGTTTACTTATCGCGGCTCACCTTACTTATTGTTTAAAGGCTTAATTAAACAGACTATGTGTTGAAATTAAATAAAGCATCTGTATGTTTTATGTTGAGCAACTATGGGCCAATCTCACGGCTGGGCAGAGAGGGGTGCCTAACACCTTTCCCTTACTGTACTTTTGGCTCCCGTACCCAGAATCTCTATCTGTTTTCCCAGTTTTAATAAACTGGGTGGCGACTCTGTTTTGATGATGACCGCTATCGTGTGGCGATGTTCCTAGCCATGGGAATGTCCACGATCTTGGTTTATGAAGCAAGCAACCAATCGAGCAAACAAACACGAACAAATCTGTATGGCGATGCCCCGTTTGGGAGGTGTCTACAGTTATGTTACATAAATGCATACCTACCGATCATTAATGTCATACTTACCATAAAATAAGACTAAGAGCATCCACAATGTAATAATCAAAACTTGCCACGTCAGCTTTTGATTATTCATTTAGAGGGTTGCTAAAGTAAGCAATGTGAAGTCCGACTGTGGGCTCCTGGGCCCAAAGTGCATTCGAAGAGTCGCCACCCGGATTTTTGAGATAGATGATCCGAGAAACTGAGAACTCGTTTGGAAAAGGCTTTTAGTCAAGCAAAAACGTCGAAACTTTGGATTCGGGAGCCACATTACGAATGGGGAAGGTTTTTACTTAAAAAAAAGCACCCCACTCGCCCGGTAAGACCGGTATCTACTAGGCATTTTCAAAAGGGGGAGTTCTTAAATATCTTTGGAAAGTCAAGCTCTTTTAATAAAACAAGCAACGGGGAAGGGACAAGGGGAATATGACACATTGGTGTGCAAGTGGTGTCATCTGCATAGGAATGATAGGGATGGTGCAAATAGAACAGGAACTGCTTAACAAACTGTCTGGACATAGCCATCTATCAGACGGCATATAGTAATATCGCGCGAGGCCTTTCATTATGTCGTGCATGGTATTAACTTTGTCGTCTGACGGTCATCAGTGTTTGAAACATCGCCCGGCATATCGTAAATGACGTGCGTCATTTCTGGAAAACTCAGAAGGTGTATCACCAGATCATCTCAAAAAAAAAAAATACCGTTTCTCCAAGCCATGTTTGTGAAAATAGCTTTTGATGTGCTTGGTCATTTGGGGTGATCAAGAAAACTTCGTAAAAAGGGCGAAGTATGGCTTGTAGAAATGGTCCTGTCTTAGGAATACTAATGACAGACACCACAACGATGAAAGCAGACCTGATGAATGATGACCAGATCCGGACAACTTGAGCGAAAAAACAACGCTTAGCAGATATAACGCGCGTGTGACCATACTACGCCGTGCGCCGCTTTAAAGCGCCGCACAGTATAGTCTGCTCAGCACAGTGGCTGTTTTAATCTCTGAAAATGGTTTTTAAGTCAAGACCTAACCAAAAGGGGTTAGATCTGACAATAGAAAAAGCCCCTTCAGGATCAAGACAGAGCCTAGCCCAAGAAAACTTGATTTTTACCTTTGATCTCGAGCTTAATCGTGGATAGGTGATGAGAGGTGAAGACGGAAGTCGAAAAGGTGTGGGCGGGTAGAATCAAATGGACAATAGTGGTGTGGATATGCAGAATAGATGGTACATGGGTAGTTGAAACATTTACAGTTAGCAGGAAACCAACTTTAATGGTGAGGAGAAAAATGGAGCATTTTGAGAAAAGAAAGGCCTTGAGAATGTTTTTGGAGCACCTTCTCAAGACTTAGGAGTTTGGGGTGGGTGTGAAAGCATGATGAGAGAGAAAGAAAATTGGGGGCCCTTTCCTTTGAGTGGAGGGGTGTATTTATAGGCAAAGAGCCAAAGATTTTGAATTCAAATGGTGAAGGTATTTTATGGGCGGGCTGGAAATGAGCCATTTTGCAGCTGTGGCTGAAGTAGGCGTGGCTGACAGCTGTCTGAGCTAGTCAGAACTTTACCTAAAATGCCATGCGGTTAACCCCATGATCGCGTGGGGCATTGTAACTTTTGATATGTCGTGCGATGTAGGGATGTCCCGTACGGCGTTCCAGGTTCAGTTCAGGGTTTTTGGGTCTTTTGGGCTTTTTGGTTTTATTGGGCTAAGGGAATCCTTTCAAGCTCGCAAAGGTACTGTTTCCTACGTTTCATCATCGGGGCGTTCAAAGGGCCTCCGAGGTCCGGATTGGGGTGTCTACAGTAGTCCCTCTTTAACGTCACTCGGGTACCATTTGATTGATACGAGTGACGCTTAAAGAATAGGCATCATAATCCGTTGCTCTAAAGTCTTTAAACGGAGAAAAACACAAATCGAAACAAATGACGATGGTGGTCGCGCTCATGGAGCTGCCTACGTACCCTGTTTGCGGGGATCAGACAGGCGTAGTTCAATTGGGACGTTGCAAGAAAGACGAGTCCCGGAGGACAAAATTATGCGATAAACGTGAGCAGACTGAGTGCCCGTGGTGCTAAGTGTTATGCAAATATTGTGACAAATTCGAGATGAGCCTTCAGAAGACGGTTAGACCGTGGTCCGAGGGGAAAAGAGGCTTTAGGTTGGTTAGACCGTCGCTCGATTAACAAGGATGCTTAGGTCCTTTTGACCGTCGCTTGATTTGAACGAAAAGCTTAGGTCCTTTTGACCGTCGCAGATTGAAGGGGAAGCTTAGGCTCTTTTGACTGCCGCTTGATTTGAACGAAAAGCTTAGGTCCTTTTGACCGTCGCAGATTGAATGGGAAGCTTAGGTTCTTTTGACCGTCGCAGATTGAATGAGAAACCCTCGGGAGGCGAAATTCGAGGCAAGCCTTCGGGAGGCGAAAATTACGATGAGCCCTCAGGAGGCAAAATTCGAGGCGAGCCTTCGGGAGGCCAAAATTACGACGAGCTCTCGGGAGGTGACATTTGAGACGAGCCCTCGGGAGGCGACATTTGAGACGAGCCCTCGGGAGGCGAAAATTTGAGACGAGCCCTCGAGAGGCGAAATTTGAGATGAGCCCTTGGGAGGCGACATTTGAGACAAGCCCTCGGGAGGCGAAATTTGAGACGAGCCCTCAGGAGGCAAAAATTACGACAAAATCCGGGAGTAAGAATGTTACGCCGAGTCCCAGAGAATGAATACTGCGAGAAATATGAATACGGCGGGTCCTCGGGGGACGAAAAATTCCTTGATTCCCGGGAAACAAATGATCTCATAACCAATGCACGACATCCTAGAGGATCGTTGCTGCAAAACGGCTAGAGTGTTTGATTTCCAAGGAGATTTTGGTGGCTGGATTGATCAATTTCCGAGAAAATGAATTTTATCCCCTGGAGTCAATATGCGGTTTACCATACCGCCGCGCGGTATTTGTCTTTCTATGCAACTCTTCAATTTCCAAGGATAGTCGGCTGGTTTAAGGGTGCCCATTAATGCGGGCGTGCCCTTTCGGCGGCTGTAACTTCCTTTTAAGGGATGGGGGGTACTTCATTCCATGCCCCACCATCAGAACTTCTCAAGTCTCTCCTTTTCCAATCTAAAGAAAGACAGGTTGCTCTTAAGATTTCAGCCATGGTGGAGAGTGATTTGGCAGCGCGGGTTGCGTCTCTGGAAGCCGAAATGGGTTTCTACCGAGAGGAGATCGAGTCGCTCAACCGTCAGATTGCAAGGCTCATGTCCACAATCCGTACCCTTTGCCGCGCGGTGTCTAACCTTCAAGACTTTGCGTTCGATCAACTGGACGACAAGCACGACCCGGAGTACGCGCCGGGGCGTGACTCGGATGAGACTGCGGAGGACTCGGAGGGGAATCCGAACGGTTTGGATGACCGTTCGGGCTAAGGGGATGGCGCCTCCGGTGGAGGAAGCGACTGAGGGTGAGGATGAAGAAGAAGATGAAGGGGCAGTAGGACCTTCTTCTTCTTCTTTTTTAACTTATTACGACGACAATTCTGGGGGTTATCCCGGTTTTATGAAATGAAAAGTCCCCTTGCTTACTACTATTCGCCTATTTGCTTTTCTTGTCTACGAATAAACTCAAATGAACGTAAACGTCATCGTCTGGATTGCCAGGAATTGCTCTCAGAAACCAAACTGTTGAAATAACCCATTATGCCGTGCGTGGCATATGAAGTGCCGTGCGTCGTGGCAACTCGAAGAATTTCATGCATTCAAACTGATACGCCGTGCGTTTAGTCCAATATGCCGTGCGGCACTTCAGACTTCAAACTCGGTCCAGATTTAACTCCAAGCGAACCGGTTCCAGAGGAGTATATACGGGTGAGGCGTATACGATACGCCCCACCGTTTGAAATTCCCTCCTCTCTCTCTCGTTTCTCTCTCACATCTCTCTCTCTCTCACGTCTCTCTCTCTCTCTCTCGTCTCTCTCTGCTCTCTCTCTCTCCCGATCATCTCTCTCTTTCTCTCTCTCGTCTGCTCTCTCTCTCTCTCACATTGATCATGGACGACACGGATATGCCCGGGGATGATCACCCGCTGAGGGTCGAGGTTACACCACCCCCGGTCCCTCCGGAGGGTGACACGGCGATCGGGGAGATGCCGGAGACCACGGGGGTTTCGGCTCAGGCAGCCGCAGCCGAGGAGGCCACGGCCTCACCTGCCGAGGCGATCGGCAGCGGTGGTGGTAACGGCGGCAGTGAGGTAGTGGCCGGCTACGGCCAAGGCACGGAGAATTCGGGTGCAATGGCCAGAGGGGGTGAGGAGGAGGCGACGGGTCGAGCGGAGGGTGTGACCGGTTTGGAGGAGAGGGCCACGGAGGCTCGTGGTGGCAGGTTGAACGGAGCAGAGGTGGAGACGGAGGCCTCTCCTGTGAGGGAGCCTCGGGGCGACTTGGGGAAGGCCCCCATTGTCGAGGAGGAGCGGGAGACGCCGGCCATGTTTGTTGGCAGCGGCGTAGGTGCGGGGTCGTCGCGCCACGTAGGTTTGGGCGACCTAGAGGCGGCGTCCTTAGAGGACTTGGTAGAGACCTTGCGAGGAGTGCCTGGGTTGGTAGAGGCCTTACTGGAGTCCCGGGAGACAGAGTTACGGGCTGAGCTTGAGGCTAGGGAGACGGAGGAGCCATGGGTTGAGGAGGAAGCTGGAGGTGAGGCAGTCCCCGGAGGAGTGTGGTGGACGAGGCGACGGAGGCCTTGCGAGGCCGAGGGGTTTACGACGAGGCAGCCTACGTGCCTTTCCAGCACGTAATGGTGCCTTCTCTTCTGGACGCCTACAGGCCGGAGAGGCCTACGTACAACGAGTCCCTAGTCCTGAGGGATCCACAGCAACACCTCTCTCCGCGCGCGAGACGAGGTATACTTTAAACATTTGCATTTTAATTCAATCATATGATGCTTTCAATCCATCGTTTTGAATATTATACCTGCCTTGTATACTGTGCTTATTTACTGACTATTGCTGATTCTCTCCAATAGGGGATCACGATCTCGTGCTACGAGGGTGCGGCCGATGTGCCGAAGTTCTGGGAGAGGCTCCCCGAGGCTGCGAGGGAGATGGTGAGTGTAGACACCCCAATCTGGGCTTCCAGATTAGTTTACTTACGGTTTTTGATTCCCCGATGATGAAACGGATCAAGAACACCCCGGGAATGTCGAGTGTTTGAGCTTTGAGTGTTTGCAAAACCCTTGAACCTAACATAGCCTAAGCCACTTCCCAAAGCAAAAGCCAAAAAAAAACCCTATTGATGTGTGCCAGGGCACAATCATCGCGCGCCAGGGAGCAATCATCGCGCGCCAGGGCGCACCATCGCGCGCCAGGGCGCATTGTCGCGCGACAGGTTGGAACCATCGCGCGACGGTTCCAATCTGTCCCCATCACCTTTATTCAGCTGGGCAGCTTAATTACCAAGTAACCCCCAGCCAGCCTCGTGGCTGGCTGGCCTCCATTCTTTGAACCAGACCTGCCTTTCCATTAATGGAAGGTGCTAAGCTTATAAATACCCCCCATTTGTTCTCTTTCAAAAGGTTAACAAATTTTGGCAATCAAAAGGTCTTTGCTTTGTACTCTTTTAAGCTAATAAAAGAGTTACAAAGACACCCTAAGAACAAAGCTTGTTCTTCCTCCCCATTTTCACATTTCAATCAAACCTCAAACCCAACCTCAAACTCAAAGCTCAAACACTTTTCAAACCTCAAAGATCAAAGGTATAGCTTACTTTTGTTCTGCTCTTTGTTCTGATCCCTGAGGGGGGCTGGCAGGGTCAAGGCTGGTAATCAATACCAGTCCTGGCCCTAAAGCTAGCAAGGTTTCAAAAACCGTAGATCAAGCACACCCTCGCGCGATGGTCCCGAATACTCGCGCGATAGTCCTGTCTGCATGAGATTGGACCACGTGGGGAAGGGGTGCTGGTCATTTCTTATTTTTGGTTATTTCCATAGCTGTTGTGTAGTTTATTTTGGTATTAAGTCACTGTGGAGCATGCTAATAACCATTTTACAGCTTTCTTTAGCTTAAAAATGCTAGCTTTGCACTTCAATATTCAGTTCTGCTCTGTTGGAGTACCCCTGGGATCATTCTGGACCTGTCTCAGAACCCAGGACGTGCAAAACCAGACACTGGAAGTTCGGCCCATACCCTCGCGCGCTGCTCCCAAACACTCGCGCGATGGTCAAAAGGAGAGTTGACCAGTGCGCCCAGGCGCAGCTATCGCGCGCCAGGGCGTAACCATCGCGCGCCAGGGCGCACCGTCGCGCAACTGTTCGGAACCCTCGCGCGACAGTTCCATTCTGTTCCCGATCAGTGGCTAGCCTTGCATGTTTAAATTGGTTTTAGGCTTTTATTTTGTCCCCACACTGTTTATGGGGTGTTTTTGTTTATTTATTAGGCTTTTTCAGCCTTTAAACTGTATATTATGACTGCATAAATTGTTTGGTTTGTCCTGGGTGTACACTGGTCCTTCCAGAGCCCAGAGAGTTTAAACTGCTTGGTTTGTCCTGGGTGTGCACTGGTCCTTCCAGAGCCCAGAGGGTTTAAGAATAAGAGTTGTGGGCTTAGGCTTACTGGCGCGCGCAGGTCTTGTAGTAGCGTGCGCAGGTATGATCAGCATGCATCGACTTGATCAGTGCATACTAGTTTCTTCCTGTGCACGGCACTCCAAGACAGGAGCTTTCCAGTCTGTTTAAACTCCCACAGGAGTCTGTTCTCATCCTATACTAACTGCTCATCCATGCTATTTTGATCACATCCTGCAAATTGTTACAGTTTTAATCCCCGATTAACTGTTCCCCCGCCCTAACTGGCTAAAATTGATTAATAAAAGAAGAATCGCAATGTTTTCAAAATGCCTAAGTAGAGACCGATCTCCGGATTGGGCGAGAGGGGTGCCATAAAACCCTTCCCCTCTCGTAACCTGGCTCCCGAACCCAGATATGGTTATGACGGACTGGTTCCTTAACTTCTTCAAATCAAACAGCGCAGCAGGTGCTTCGAAATACGGTTCCTTGGGTGTCGGACCTTCAAAACTCAAGTGGCGACTCTGTATTTTTGAGCGCTTGCCACCGGCGCTCGCGCTCCCTCGATTATCAAAAAAGGGCCGCAATGGCAAAAGGAACGGAATCCTTTTTCCGAGGGCACGCTGCCCACAGTGGCGACTCTGCTGGGGATCGAACCAATATTGATCTATACTTAGAGTTTAATACACTTGGGAACAATCCCTTAAAAAGTCTGTCAAAACGGTGAGCTTCGCGCTGCCGAAGGTTGGAATGGTGATTTAACAGGACCTCGTGTCCGGCCATTCTAATCTGGGGCTTTTTCGATTGTTCGCTTGCGTAGTTTCCTCTAAAGATGGACTAAATAAAGTGAGCCAAATTTGAAAAGGCATTTTGCGATTTTGCGATTCTTCTTCTCTTAATCAATTTCTAGCATTCTCATTTGCATCGATGTGGGAAAAGCCTCGTCGGAACGTTTTGGCAATCCGGCACGGTTTACCGGAGCCCGAGGCGCCCGAATGACCGACAACCTTCGACAATGATGGGTCATGCTACCGTTCGACTGTTATTCTGCGAAAAACGCGGGTAACAGGAGGTATATCTGTGGCCCTAGTCCGAGGAACCTGTTACAAGCCAAAACCAGCCTTTGCATATACAAAGCACTAGAACTCTCCAAACTAAGACAGGTACCCACAGGTTAAGATCTATTTGCATCTAACCCCGTAACTGCCTATGTGTTACTGCTTTCCCTATCGCATGCTCTGTACATACACTGTTTTACATAGGAGCATGCTTAAGACTGTTTTGTCTTTCGAGTTTGTCTTGTGCTGTCTAAGACGTTGTTGAGCCCGATGAGGAGTCGTTCATTCTGTTGAATGTTCGTTATCAATCGCAAAGTCCTTAGATCAGCGAGACTTTGGGAAATCAAAATTTACTACATCCTTGGCTCATGCCCGTTTAAGGATTCAACCGACAATAAGGAACCACAAAGTATTGATGTCGTGATATTGATGTCATTTCGGTTATCGTGCTTCGCACGTACACCACCCTGGCTAAAGCGCGTTGTCGCTCACGCCACCCCGGTAAAGGTGTCACGCCATCAATACCGAGTTGTTCCAAATTCAAAGTTGAATCTTCAAAAAGGGACTAGCCAAAGATTTAGTCTATTTTGACATCTTTTAGGATCTGTCGATCTACTCAGGGACACATCGCCGAAAAGAATTCTGAGGATTCCGGCAACGTCTGAAACTTGTGAGGCAAACTCGTCTCTAGTTCTGTACATGCATGCATACATTCTGTTCTGCGTAGGAGCATATTTAGGGCGGCTTCTAGGTTGTCTCGCTTTCGAGTCTGTCTTATGCTTATTAGGACGCTGCTATGACCCGATGAAGAGTCGTGCATCTCGATAGTGCACGTTTTTAGTTTTTCAATAGTCCTTAGATCAGCGAGACTTTGAGAAATCAAACCTTATTAAGTCCTTGGCTCATGCCCGTTTAAGGATTCAACCGACAATAAGGAACCACAAAGTATTGATGTCGTGATATTGATGTCATTTTGGTTATCGTGCTTCGCATGTACACCGCCCCGGCTAAAGCGCGTTGTCGCTCACGCCACCCCGGTAAAGGTGTCATGCCATCAATACCGAGTTGTTCCAAGTTCAAAGTCGAATCTTCAAAAAGGACTAGTCGAAAACTTAGTCTGTTTTGGCATCTCTTAGGATCAGTTTGATCTATTCAAAGGATATACCCTCGAAAAAAAATCTGAGGATTTTGGCAGCGTCCGAACATCATGAGACAAACTTGTCTCTAGTTCTAGAGTCCAGGGTTGACACCGACAACGATGTATGCATTGCATTTTGCTGCAGGAACGCCACTGAGCTTTCTCTTACTTTACTGTCTAGTTTGGAGCCATTGCACCGAGCAAAAGAGTACCGAAAGGAAGAGCCAAACCTACTTGGGAACGTCCTCGGAATCCAATTCAAAGACTTGTCAGGCTCGAAACTCAGTCAGTTGCAACGAAGGCTTCTCCGGGTTCATTGTTGGCCGCCCTATAGTCGGGTTCGCCATCGATTTTACAAAGAGCCACGCCGTCGGCTTCCCCTTCTTCAACATCTTCAAGGCCAGCTATGGCAGATCAACCGCTCACTCTGGAAACCATGCTTATGAACCTTCAGGATAGCATCACCGCCATGCAACAGAGGGCAGCTCAGACAGATACCAATATTGCCCGCCTGAATGACCTTATCCACACTCGCCTTCCACCTCCTCTTGAAGAGAAAGGCGAGGACGATGAGTCCGACCAGGAACAGCCTGTCTTGGTCCCAGATCCGAATCACGAGGGGCGTCTCATTGTTCAGCTCAACCCTAAGGAGGCTCGTGCGCCTGCTGCAATCCCAAATCCGGTAGATGGCAAGCCTATTTTGAATCCGGATATGGCAGCTCTCATGGCCAAGATGGCAAAGCTGGAGGAGGCAGTCTCCAAGTCTGAAAAGATCAATGCTGGGGGGATTGATCTGGACCGTCTCTGCCTGTACCTTAATGCCAAGCTCCCTGACAAATTCAAGATGCCTGACTTGGTTAAGTTCGACGGGAGTGGTGACCCCAGAACTCATCTCTATGGCTACCATGCCGCCATGAAGCTGCTGGGTGTGGAAAGTGAGGCCATGTCTCAGCTTTTTCCTCAAACCCTCTCTGGGCCTGCCTTCCATTGGTTTCTGTCAGTCGACATCTCCAAACGAAGCACTTGGGAGGATATAGGGGCTGCCTTTGTCTCACAGTATAGCTACAACTCTCAACTCAAGATGACTATTCGAGAGTTGGAATCCACGAAGATGGAAGCCAATGAGTCCTTTGCGGACTTTGTTAAAAGGTGGAGAGCTAAAGCTGCACAGATGACTGAGCGCCCCAGCGAAAGAGACCAACTCCGCATCATCTCCCGCAATCTTCAGCCAGACTATGCCAGGCACCTGGTACTCGCTCAAGCGACCGCCAACTTTGAGATCTTCTTCGACTCTGGCCTAGCCATCGAGGATGCGCTGCAAGCTGGAATCCTGCCAAGGGGCGAGTCCTCTTCCATCACTCAAAAGGTTAAGCCAATGGCTATAAGTGGGAGCGATGCTCCAGCTTCCAACTCCAGTCGTGCCGCCGATATCAACCAAATACGAAGTGCTCAAAGCTTCCGAGCTCGAACCCAACCCCGGAGTTTCTCTGCCTTCGAGGCATCTCTATCCGCAGTGTTGGAGAAACTTGTCAAGTCTGGGCATCTCAAACCCTTGACCCCAACTTCCCCACATAAAGTCCTTCCGGTCAACTACAATGCCAGCCTTTTCTGTGCCTTCCACCAAATGCCTGGCCATCTCACTGATAACTGCCTGCGTCTCCGACACGAGATACAAGATCTAATTGATGATGGCACGGTTCAAGTTCCACCAAAGCCCAAGGTCATTTCCAACTCCTTGCCTCAACACGGGTCTGACCCTCTGGTTGGTCAGGTATCTATAACCTCCACTCAAATCAACCCGAGCTCCACCATATTCAACCCTAGCCACTATATCATCCCAGCAAACCAACCCAAACCCATCGTATCCATCCCGTCTGAACCGGAGGTTAACATGATGGCTATAGGTTGGGCAGTCGAAGCTTTCTCTGCCAACACCTGGATTGACAGTGATGAGGGGCTTACAAAGGAAAGGACCGATTGGCTGAGGTCCATTGTTCAAAGAAGCACCGAGTAGGTTTGGCCGAAGAAGCTGAGGAAGCCGAAGTGCTGTTGCTTGGGTTTGACTCTTGCTGGATCCTACCTCTTTTTGTGGAAGCTATGGGTAGCTTTTTAACAATTGCATTTTCAAAATTGCGTCTAGTTTGCATTGGCGTCTTGTCTGAGTCTGACACAGAGTCTTTTGCGTTTGTCAAGTCTAGCTCTGAGTTGGAGGTTGTGCCTCTTGGCCCTCCACGTCGTAGCTTTTGTTTCAAGTTTCGAGTCTGCTGTACTTGGCAACCCCGAGGGTTTTTATGATATGCATCGTCTTGCTTCTACATGCTTCGCTGGCTTTTATATAAACTGTGTCGGCCCTGGCGACGAAGGGATAGATTTCGATGGGATCATTCCCAAGGAAATGTGTTCCCTCGCCGAAAGGGAAGACGAAAGGCATGCTCAGCCTATTAAAAGAAGAAGTAATTTCAAATAAACTTGAAAGACAAGTATAACCTCCGAAAGGTTCAATTGGTCCAAGCACCGCCCCAGAGGAGCATTGCACCCGATCAGACATGCTCAAAAAATTCATCGACGTCTTGGCGTGGTATCATCAAGTCACGCCTCGCATTGATCCTGAGATAAAGGAGCATCAAATCCTCTGTTATCGGGTGCCAATCCAGAAAGCAGAAGCACAGAAGGCTCCGGGCCTTGTACCATGTTCAAAGCAATAACAGTGGCGTTCCGCCAAGTACAAATGAGAAAATGTACACAACAGTCCGGAGCAAGACATTTCCAACCGAAGCACTCTTGACTCTTTGTTATCAAAGCCAAATTATCTGGAGCTGCAGCTAAAGGTCTTCGACCTCAACGGCAACAAATTCAATACCATGGTCGATCTGGATCAATTCAAAAGCAACTTTTCCCTGAGAGAAGCTCGTTGGGCTGAAAACCCCAAGGGTGGGCAGTTCCAAGCAAAAGTTAGAGCAGCCTGCTAGACTAAAACCTATGAAGGTGGTTTAGGCAAAAATGAATAGGCAATATTCAAAAGCTCGCTAGACCAAAGACCCGAATGGGCGGTACTAGGCAAAAGTTAGAGCGTAAAAGGAGAGGTAAATACTCGAGAGTTAACCCTTGGCCTGAACTACGTTTTGACCTGATTCCCTAGCTTGGGATACGTAGGCAGTCTCTCTTTGGGACTCGGTCATACTCTGTGGAACCGTGGCCTGAACTACGTTCTGACCTGATTCCCTAGCTTGGGATACGTAGGCAGTCTCTCTTCGAGACTCGGTCACAATCTATCAATTGGATCCATGGTTGACATTTTGGTACACATCAAAGGTCGAAGAGGATCGAAGATCAAGACAAGCTTCATTGGAGGAACCAGAAGGGGGAAAACCTTCGTCTTTCAATTTTATTACCAAACTGCTTCTTCAATTTACAGGCTGAGCATAAGTCTTAAAAATAATTGAAGCATCAAAAACAGAACGAAATGCTAGAGGCCTTAATAGGCTCACAGTTTATTCTAAGTTCAGCAAAGTCTGGTGTAAGCAACCGCAGCGCGTTTGTTCGAGTGATGCGCATTGGTCTCAAACCTGCGCACGCTTCTTGCAGCAGGCAGTAGCAGTTGGCTACTACCCTCGAATGTCGTTCCAGGGGCTTTTGCCGAGTCTTGTCAAACCATGCAAGTCATATAGACTTAATGTGACTGCACGGGGGTGTCGGTTTCAGTCCGGGCCTATACGAATCATCATTTGCGTCTTATGTCCGTCTTTGCGACATTTTTCCAGTTTTTCAATTGTCATGTCGGGATGCTTTTCCCATTGTACAGGTCTTTGTACCTTTTGCACTTTTCGCAAGTGTCAGTTTCACCTGTTCAGGAATGTTGTGAGTTTTGGCACATTAATGCCCAAAGTTTCATTGTATTCCGTGTGTCTAAGGGTTCGCATTGTACCCTGGTTCTCTTTCTCCCTTTTCGTTCGAGCTAGACGAGTCTGTACATATGTGCGCATGTCTGTGTGTCGATTCAAAGCACTCGTCAATGCAAAGTAGATATTAGTGGTTAGTTTTTGCATTCTCTTCAACACTTGTAAAAGAGAGTCAATAAACTGGAAAACGCAATTGTTGCATTGCTACCCTAGTATCCATAATCCGCAAGCAGCGGAATCTTTTGAAGCAGCAGGGGCACGTCAGCCCAAGGCCAAGCAAAGCATCTCTGGGGCACACTTGCCGAAGCATCAAAGAAAGGGCGTGCAGGCCCAATTCCATTACTAAACGTCAACTAGGGCACGTCCGCCCGTTCAATGTCTTCCTATCTGGGTGCATATCTCAGAAGCACAGACAGTACAGTAATGAGGCTCAGTGGTAGTCCTTAGGTGTCGTTGTCCTTCTAGGAGCCGCCCTAAGCTTGCATCTGCATTTTCAATATTTTATACATGTCATTGCATATTGTGTGTATATCAAATGTTGAACGCAGGAAAAATCCATCAAAACGACAAAGCAAGCCTGCCCGGTATCGAAGGCAATAAGTAAACAACTTAGCAGTTGTCACCAACTTCTCCCCAACTACAGTCCGCCTTGCTTCTATCCATGCTATCCACTGTTTGTGCTACTTGGATCAACACAACGACAGCCGGTCCTGTCCAACCTCAACGGCTCGATCACTTTTTATAGCGATCCGCCAGTTCAAATCAACGACAGCCGGTCCTGTCCAATCTTCAACGGCTCGATCACTTTTTATAGCGATCCGCCAGTTCAAATCAACGACAGCCGGTCCTGTCCAATCTTCAACGGCTCGATCACTTTTTATAGCGATCCGCCAGTTCAAATCAACGACAGCTCGATCATTTATACTGATGATCCTCCCATCCAGGCTTCAACGGTTTGATCATTTATACTGCTGATCCTCCCATCCAGGCTTCAACAGTTTGGTCATTTATACTGATGATCCTCCCATCCAGGCTTCAACAGTTTGATCATTTATACTGATGATCCTCCCATCCAGGCTTCAACAGTTTGGTCATTTATACTGATGATCCTCTCATCCAGGCTTCAACAGCTCGATCATTTATACTGATGATCCTCCCTTCCAGTCTTCAACGGTTCGATCATTTATACTGATGGTCTGTTCGTTCAAAAATCGAAGCGCGTTGAGGTGTTCTTCAGTCAGTGTTGAGACATTGGCAAATCGAAGCACGTTGAGGCGTTCTTCAGTCAGTGTTGAGACATTGGCAAATCGAAGCACGTTGAGGCGTTCTTCAGTCAGTGTTGAGACATTGGCAAATCGAAGCACGTTGAGGCGTTCTTCAGTCAGTGTTGAGGCATTGGCAAATCCAAGCGTGTTGAGGCGTTCTTCAGTCAGTGTTGAGGCATTGGCAAATCCAAGCGTGTTGAGGCGTTCTTCAGTCAGTGTTGAGACATTGGCAAATCAAAGCGTGTTGAGGCGTTCTTCAGTCAGTGTTGAGGCATTGGCAAATCAAATCAGCGTTGAGGCATTCAAACCGTCAATGTTGTGGCATTGGCAAACCAAATTCAATCAACAAGCGACGGTCTGTCCGTCCATTCAACCAATCAGGTTCTGTAAGTATGCTTGTCTACTTTGCTAGTATGTTCTGCTCTGGATTGCCTTGAGGGGTGTCTAGAAACCTTTGACGTTACTTACACCAAGTCAATGGTGCTCCAAGTGCCGTCAAAGGGGGGCTACTGTAGACACCCCAATCTGGGCTTCCAGATTAGTTTACTTACGATTTTTGATTCCCCGATGATGAAACGGATCAAGAACACCCCGGGAATGTCGAGTGTTTGAGCTTTGAGTGTTTGCAAAACCCTTGAACCTAACATAGCCTAAGCCACTTCCCAAAGCAAAAGCCAAAAAAAAACCCTATTGATGTGTGCCAGGGCACAATCATCGCGCGCCAGGGAGCAATCATCGCGCGCCAGGGCGCACCATCGCGCGCCAGGGTGCATTGTCGCGCGACAGGTTGGAACCATCGCGCGACGGTTCCAACCTGTCCCCATCACCTTTATTCAGCTGGGCAGCTTAATTACCAAGTAACCCCCAGCCAGCCTCGTGGCTGGCTGGCCTCCATTCTTTGAACCAGACCTGCCTTTCCATTAATGGAAGGTGCTAAGCTTATAAATACCCCCCATTTGTTCTCTTTCAAAAGGTTAACAAATTTTGGCAATCAAAAGGTCTTTGCTTTGTACTCTTTTAAGCTAATAAAAGAGTTACAAAGACACCCTAAGAACAAAGCTTGTTCTTCCTCCCCATTTTCACATTTCAATCAAACCTCAAACCCAACCTCAAACTCAAAGCTCAAACACTTTTCAAACCTCAAAGATCAAAGGTATAGCTTACTTTTGTTCTGCTCTCCGTTCTGATCCCTGAGGGGGGTCAAGGCTGGTAATCAATACCAGTCCTGGCCCTAAAGCTAGCAAGGTTTCAAAAACCGTAGATCAAGCACACCCTCGCGCGATGGTCCCGAATACTCGCGCGATAGTCCTGTCTGCATGAGATTGGACCACGTGGGGAAGAGGTGCTGGTCATTTCTTATTTTTGGTTATTTCCATAGCTGTTGTGTAGTTTATTTTGGTATTAAGTCACTGTGGAGCATGCTAATAACCATTTTACAGCTTTCTTTAGCTTAAAAATGCTAGCTTTGCACTTCAATATTCAGTTCTGCTCTGTTGGAGTACCCCTGGGATCATTCTGGACCTGTCTCAGAACCCAGGACGTGCAAAACCAGACACTGGAAGTTCGGCCCACACCCTCGCGCGTTGCTCCCAAACACTCGCGCGATGGTCAAAAGGAGAGTTGACCAGTGCGCCCAGGCGCACCGTCGCGCGACTGTTCGGAACCCTCGCGCGACGGTTCCATTCTGTTCCCGATCAGTGGCTAGCCTTGCATGTTTAAATTGGTTTTAGGCTTTTATTTTGTCCCCACACTGTTTATGGGGTGTTTTTGTTTATTTATTAGGCTTTTTCAGCCTTTAAACTGTATATTATGACTGCATAAATTGTTTGGTTTGTCCTGGGTGTACACTGGTCCTTCCAGAGCCCAGAGAGTTTAAACTGCTTGGTTTGTCCTGGGTGTGCACTGGTCCTTCCAGAGCCCAGAGGGTTTGAGAATAAGAGTTGTGGGCTTAGGATTACTGGCGCGCGCATGTCTTGTAGTAGCGTGCGCAGGTATGATCAGCATGCATCGACTTGATCAGTGCATACTGGTTTCTTCCTGTGCACGGCACTCCAAGACATGAGCTTTCCAGTCTGTTTAAACTCCCACAGGAGTCTGTTCTCATCCTATACTAACTGCTCATCCATGCTATTTTGATCACATCCTGCAAATTGTTATAGTTTTAATCCCCGATTAACTGTTCCCCCGCCCTAACTGGCTAAAATTGATTAATAAAAGAAGAATCGCAATGTTTTCAAAATGCCTAAGTAGAGACCGATCTCCGGATTGGGCGAGAGGGGTGCCATAAAACCCTTCCCCTCTCGTAACCTGGCTCCCGAACCCAGATATGGTTATGACGGACTGGTTCCTTAACTTCTTCAAATCAAACAGCGCAGCAGGTGCTTCGAAATACGGTTCCTTGAGTGTCGGACCTTCAAAACTCAAGTGGCGACTCTGTATTTTTAAGCGCTTGCCACCGGCGCTCGCGCTCCCTCGATTATCAAAAAAGGGCCGCAATGGCAAAAGGAACGGAATCCTTTTTCCGAGGGCACGCTGCCCACAGTGAGGCGGTCTGGCTTTGGGGCGTTTGTGAGTGTGTTGACTCTAGCGAGCAATGACCGCCAGGTGGTGAGGGCACTCGCTGAGAGGTGGTGGGACACGACGAACTCGTTCCACTTCTCTTTTGGCGAGATGACAGTAACCCTGTTGGACTTCTCGGCGATCACTGGGCTGAGAGTCGGAGGTGACCCTATCCCTTACGACGCCACTACAGGGAGGAGTGCGGCGTTCCAACGAGAGATGCTAGGGTACGTGCTGAGGGCGGAGAAGGAGGATGCCCAGTACGCCCAGCTGTTAGGGTTTTGGACGGAGGAGGTTCCGACGGACAGGGTACAGCTGGAGCAGATGACGAGGTGCTTCCTATTGTACGTGCTCGGTGCGTCCCTGTTTCCCAACAGGCGCAACCGAGTACACCTTTCACTGCTGTCAGCTTTGAGGGACATAGAGGAGATTCCCGTTTTAACTGGGGTGGCGCGGCTTTGGGGGCATGCTACTCCTTCATGGGGTCTCTCTCTCGAGGAGCGGGAAAGAGCCTCGGCGGTTACTGGAGAGTCTGGGAGGTACATTTCAAACTTTTCTCATGCTTACTTTACCTTTCGTTCATTCACTGCATATCTTGTGCTAATCCTTGATGTTTGATTCTACAGCTATGGATGTACGAGGTGCTCGACATGTACCCTCCCGAGACTTCTTGTCTTAGTGACACGATACTTCCCCGAGCTTTGCGTTGGTCAAAGGAGCACCGGGGGGTGAAGAAGGGAAAGGGCAATCTGAATGCCTACCGCCTCTACTTGGACGAGTTGCGTCCTGACAGGGTATGACTAGACTTTACACGCTTCCAGCTTTTGATCATTAAGTCAATTTCTGTTTGGATGTCATGCTGATATTGCGTGCCCTTGATTGCAGGTTCACTGGCGTGTATGGGACCGCCTTGAGCTCCCTTTCATGGTCCGGAGCAGGGAGGTGACAAGGGGGAGGGTGCTTCTTGAGTCCCCTTACGGCTGGCAGTGGTACCTGGGTGACCGGGTGTCACGTCAGTCGTTGAGACTGGACGTTTTCTGAGTCCCTGGGCCACTTCCTCCCCTCATGCAGCGGACGAGCTCGCACACTAGGGAGGAGGTCGAGCGGTTCGTGCGGCTAGACCTCGAGCTGGAGCCGCTTTTTCGGGCAGACGTTGACTACTCTGAGTACCGGGCTCGGTACTTGATGCCGGGTTTTGGGATACGAGCTGCCTGGGAGGCGACGCTACTGGCATCAGTTGGTAGAGGTGGTAGAGGTGGAAGAGGAGAGAAAGGAAGAGGAAGTGAAGGCGGCGGTGGCGGTGCGGGTTCGAGCAGGGCTAGTTTGCTCGTACTTTCTTGGACGGTGGACGTGGTGACTGCTCAGGGGGCTCCTGGTGTAGTGGTGGTGCCACGTCCTACAGCTATAGCTCCGGAGTTTCTTGCTCAGGTATGACATGTCCTTTTTCGCTTTTGCATGCACTTGTTATTATCACTGCACATTCTAATTGATTTTCCTATTATGCAGGCAACTCCGGAGTACGTGAAGGAGATGGCGGAGGCCATGATGGGCCTGGAGCAGCTGGTGAGGCAGTATGCCATGGGGCATGCTCCAGAGGTGCTCCTTCGTGCTGGCGGGATGATGGTAAAACTCTCAAACTCTGACTATTTACTTTGCTTTGTAGACACCTCCCAAACGGGGCATCGCCATACAGATTGATCAGGCTTGTTTGCTCGATTGGTTGCTTGCTTCGTAAACCAAAATCATGGACATTCCCATGGCTAAGAACATCGCCACATGGTAGCGGTTATCATCAAAATAGAGTCGCCACCCAGTTTATTAAAACTGGAAAAATAGATAGAGATTCTGGGTATGGGAGCCAAAAGTACAGTAAGGGGAAGGTGTTAGGCACCCCTCTCTGCCCAGCCATGAGACTGGCCCATAATTATTCAACATAAGACATATAGATGCTTTATTTAATTCTAACACATAGTCTGTTTAGTTAATCTTTAAACAGTAAGTAACGTGAGCCAGGACTGTAATTGAAACATGCATCAGAAAGCAGGAAACAAAACAAAGATGTTCCAGGGTAATGGATCCCGCGGCCGGTGAATGGATGTCACGGCCGAGGGATCCTCCTGGTTTGATGTATCGGCCGAGGGATCGAAGCCCCGGTCGATGTTCTTCCTCACACCAGACAGAAACGTTAATAAATAATCAAAACGCTAAGATTATGATTATTGACAGAAAATAAAACAAACCAGAGGCCGTTGGGCCTCACCACCTTGATCCCTCAGTTGCTTGATTGCTTTGGATTGGGTGTGATTGACTGATTGCTTGATTGAAAACCCTAGGGTTAGGGTTTGAATTTCGGGGTTTGATTGTCGGATTGACCGCTGCCTTCGGGAGGTTAGGGCTTTTGAAGAGGGGGTTTGAGAGAGTATTTCTGCAGAATTTCGTGGCTGATTGTGGTGTGTTCTCTTCTTAATTTCGGAGCCCAAAGGCTCCTTTATATAGGCATAGGGATGACTCACTCCGGCCAATCGAAATGCACGATCAAAATTGGAGTTAGAGTGTGATTCTAACTCTCCATGGCAATCCTTTAACGTAGCCTGAACGCATCGGGAAGGTAGTGTAGTTGGATCAAACAATCGACAGAACGTTCCAGAGTCTGGAAAAAGGACGATCTGGCGGCCGAGTAAAGGATCTGACGGCCGAGGAATTGATGTTGCAGCCGAAGGATAGATCTTGCAGCCGAGGGATTGATCTCTCAGGGAGATTTTGCTAGCAATAGGTTGCTCGGGTGAGGAAATGATGTTAAGGCCGTTAGATCAATGTTACGGCCGACGGATGGATTCTCCTAGGATTCTGTATTTCTGTCTGAAAGGTTGTATGGCTCTGGATGGGGTACTCTAAGTGGCTCAAAGTTCTTATCGAAAGTCCTAAGGTTCTCAAGAAGGCAATCAGCAATCACTGTATCCATTTCATCATCGGGATGGTCCCAAGGTGGGACTTGAAATAATCGTTAGGCCAAATTGGGGTGTCTACATGCTTCTTACTATCTATATCATGATTATGATGCAAATGATGATTGCCATGTTATTGTAGGCTAGAGGAGGGGCTTCACGAGGGTTGCATAGGAAGTCTGTGCGCATCGACGGGGACTGATGACGAGCCTATCGATGTCTTGGATGAGACTGAGGAGCCTACCGATATCGACTTGGAGAGTACTTCAGGGAGTACCGTGCCCAGGGCGAATGGTACTAAGGAGGTAGTTAGCTCTCCGGCGGCGGAGGAGGTTTCTGAGGAGGACGAGGACAGAGATGAGGACTGAGTTTTTGCTTTTGCCTTTTTGCCGTTTTGATGGAGCCTGTGCGCTTCTTTTTATAGGGTGCCTGTTTACCCTTGGTAGATAGGATTTTGAGCAGCAGGCCTGCATGCCTTATTCTGTACTTCGACTCATGGAGACTTTTGAAATTTCATGGAAAAGTTGTTCCTTCATTGCTTATGCCATTCAATTCCTTTCATTGCTATTGTATAAAGAAAATTGAATAACTAAAACATTAACCGGAGTGTGTAACTAGCCATTGGTCATGAAACTAAACTAGATTTGAGGTTTGGAGAAAGCAACATGTTGACAAATAGTCATATTGACGAAGGAATAGAAGTCAAAGAAAGTAATTGAATAACTTCGAAAGATTGGCACCAAATACAAGAATTTGCAAAACTGCCCTTGTCACCGACTCTCATATGGTCATATGTGATAATGGCAACTTGACACATGACTCGAAAATTTGACCCTGCGTTTGAAAATCGCTTGAAAAGCAAGAAAATGTTGACTTTGAGAGGCGATATTCTCAATTTTTGGCTTCGGACACGAACCGGAACTTGGACTAAGTCACTTTTGACTGTTATGACCTGTGAGACTCGAAAAAATCAACTTGAAATGACCCGAAACAGATTTTGGTACCTCAATATGGTTTAAGAATTGGACTTTATCGACTTTTTGTGCCATGACCTTGAATTTTTAAGAGTTGACTCGAAGCAAAACTTCCCCGAAGTCCCAAATACCTATTGAGGTGTGCTCTGGGGTTGGTGATGCCTCAAAGTGCCTTGAATGGATTCCAGACCTCTGCTGTCAAAATTCTGCAGAAATGCAGACATAGTATGTCGTGCGCGGTTTTAAAACGCTGCGCGTGGTTGCAGGTAACTTCGCGGCATATCCATGTTATGTCGTGGTGTTTCTTCAGTTTTGGTATACCGCGCGCTGCTCCAATATGCCGCGCGGTATTATTTTCCTGACAGTCTGCAGCCTGTTGCTTCCCAAGACAGATTGCGCAATGGCTGAGGTTTTGACTTCTTTAATGCTATTTCCGAGCCAATGCATGTCCGTGCTGAGTTTTTGAGGTATGACTAAGGCTTTTTTTTTTTTTCAACACAAGACTCATGGAAAAATTGCACTTTTGGACACCCAAGGCTCTTTGAAAGTTGAAGTTGTCTCCTCCATCCCTCCTATAAATTCAGGCCTTGAGCCTCAAACTTTCCACATTCTTCTTAAACTTTCATTTTCTTTAAGCTTTTTCCTTCCTCTCACCGGTTCTCTTCGCCCATGGTTGGTTTCTATGGAAGGTGTCGATTGGCTCAACTTTCGGGCTCATGGCCTCTATTCCATGAGGTACCTTCGCAACATCCGCCTTCATCCCAAACTTTTGAGGGCAGCCGTGAGTTTTTGGGATCCGGAGGTGCATGTGTTCCGCTTTGGCTAGCAAGAGCTTTGCCCCACCATGGAAGAGTTCCGCGCCTATCTTGGGGGTTTCGGCTCTGGAGAGGTCATTGTCCCTCCTATGCGTGAGAACTATTCTAAGGTCCTTGATGCTTCCCTGGGGTTGAATGATGGTATTGCTCGTTACTTGGTTAGCAATGGTCACCTCAACGTGATGCGCCTCATTGAGATGTTCTCCCCTCTTGGTGATCTGGCGAACGCGACCTACCAAACTCGGCGCATGACTACTCTTTGCATGTGCCTGCTTGCCGCCTACTTCTTGGTTCCTTCCACTGGTCATGTTAGTTCGACATTAGTTAGCATTGCTGTGCAGATTGAGGCTCGGAAGGATGTGGTTCCTATGGTTTTGGCTGAAACATTGATCGGTTTGGACAAGGTCCGTTCTGGAGAGACCGGAACTTTTGGGGGCAACCCTCTCCTCCTACAGGTTGGCTTCTCACTCAGCTCTCCTTTTTTTTGCTTTCCTCACGTTCTCATTTAACCTCAACGCTCGACTTAGCTTTCTACGGTTTCTTACTTGTTTTCTCTCCCTTGCAGGTCTGGCTTTGCGATAAGGTGAATGTGTTGACCATCCCTCCAGGCAATTGGAGGTACGAAGCTAGGCTGCTGTCTCAACGATGCTTCGAGTTTGCGGACAGACGAGTTTCCGAGTGGGTTGACTTCTTCAGGCATCTGCGAGCTGAGACTATTTCTTGGAGGTGCCCGTGGCTAGACCTTCCACCTATGACAGTGCACTTTATGGGTCCTCAGTGGGTTGTCCTTGCTGGTTTGGAGGCTTTTACCTTCTACATCCGTTACCGGATCCAGAGTCAGCTGGGTCTGCGACAGGCAGTTCCTGCAGAGGTTCTTGTGAATGTGGCTTTGCCTCTTTTCCGCCACTCTGTTCTCTGCAATTATCAGCGGCTCTGGAGGTCTCACGAGGTGAGTGACGCACATCCCTACCCATCTGTGGCGATACGCAGAAGTTACCGGAAATGGCTTAGGAGGGATATTGCTGCAAGGGCTGGGGCTTAAGGAAACTGACTCGACCCTACTTCCTTGACTTTTGAATAAACTGTGGACCCATTTCTATCATGTTATACTTTTGTTTTTCGAAAACCATGTTCAGCCTTATGTATTAGAAGCTATTGTATTAATAAAAATGAGTTATGGAGGGTTTCCCCCTCTTTGATTCCGTGCTTTGAATTCTCACAACCTGGATTTTTATTCTGACTATGACCGGGCCTCGAAGCGAGGCTGCCAACGTATCCTTTTTGGTAAAGGAATCAGGTCATGACGTAGTTCAGGATAGGGTTCGCTCTGGTTTTGACACTCTCCTTTTGCGCTCTAATTTTTGCCTGGTACTGCCCTTTCGGGTTTTCGGTCTAGCGAGCTCATTTATTGTGTGCCTTAACTTTTGCCTAGAATGCCCTTTGCGAGTTTTCTTCCTAGCAGGCTTTTGCTCTAACTTTTGCCTGGGACTGCCTGCCCTTGCAGTTTCCAGCCCAGCGAGCTTCTCTCAGGGGTAATAACGCTTGAGTTGATCCAGGTTGACCAGAGTTGAGAATTCATTCCCGTCTAAGTCAATGAGTTGCGTGGCCCCTCCATACAGGATGGTTTTGATGATGTAAGGTCCAGACCACTTTGGCCGAAACTTTCCGCGCGGGTCGTAGACTGGCGCCCGAATTTCTTTCAAGACCATGTCACCTTCGGCTAAGTCCCTGCTTTTCACTTTCTTGTTGAACGCACGTGCGATTCTTCTCTGGTATCCTTGAATGTGATAAAGAGCCCTTAACCGGCGTTCGTCAAATAGCATGAGTTCCTCAAACCGATTGCTTAGCCATTCCGCTTCTTGGACATTGCACTCGATCATAGTCCGGAGGGATGGAACCTCTAACTCAATGGGGGGTACAGCTTCTATTCCGTAAACCATGGAGTAAGGGGTTGCCCCCGTTGGTGTACGTATGGACGTGCGGTATCCCCATAAAGCTAACGGTAACTGCTCGTGCCAGTCCCTTACGGATTGAATGGTCTTCTCTAGAATGGCTTTGATTGTTTTGTTAGCAGCTTCCACTGCCCCGTTAGTCTGTGGTTGGTAGGTGGTCGACTTGTGTACTTGGATTTGGAACTCATCCAAAATTTCCCAAGCTCGCCCTTTGAAATGAACCCCGTTGTTGGACACAAACGCTTGAGGGACTCCATATCGGTAAATGACATTTTGCTTGATGAAGTGAGCAACTTGAACCGCGGTCAGGGTAGTATACGAAGCAGCCTCTACCCATTTTGTAAAGTAATCAACCGCTACCAGAATAAATTTGTGGCCATTGGAGGCTGTTGGCGTGATTCTCCCAATGACGTCAATACCCCACGTTGAGAAAGGCCAGGGCGAGGTCATTTGCTGCAGTTCATGCAGCGGGACATGCGTGAGGTTGGCGTGAATCTGGCATTTGCGACACCGTCGTACGTATTCCACACATTCTGTCTCCATGGTGGTCCAAAAGTATCCCTGCCTCAGAATCTTCTTAGCGAGCATCATACCGTTCATGTGAGGGCCACATACACCTTCGTGAATTTCTTCCATTACCTTTCTTGCTTCAACACCGTGGATGCATAGTTTGTGCATGCCATAGTATGACCTTCGATATAGGTTTCCTCCACAGATGATGTACTGAGCCGCCATTCTTTGGAGGGCAATTCTGTCTTTCTTACTAGCCTCGGTAGGGTATTCCCCTCTTTCCACGAATCTCCAAATATCATAATACCAAGGGTGGCCGTCATCGGGCTCTTCGATAATCATGACATGTTGGTATACTGGTGTATCTCTTTACTTGATCACAATTGGTCTTAACTTTACACCGGCAGGGATTTCAACCATGGAGGCCAACGTCGCTAACGCATCTGCGAATTGATTCATGAGTCTCGGGACATGAGTGAACATTACTTTACTGAAATGGGGAATGAGATCCTCGAGATCTTGATGATACGGCTTCAATTTCTCTTCTTTAACCTTCCAGTCACTGTTTGCTTGAGAGACAACTAGGTTTGAATCTCCTACCACTTCCAAATTTTCTATGCCAATCTCGATGGCTGCTTCCATGCCCACAATGCAAGCCTCATACTCTGCCTGATTGTTGGTGACCTCAAAGTTAAGTTTGAATGCAAGCGGGATGTGCGACCCATCGGGTGAAATTAACAGCACACTGATCCCAAATCCTTTTTGATTAGCTGCTCCATCAAAATACAAACGCCAAATTTCCTCAGCCATAGTCATTATGTCTTCGTCAGGGAACTCAGGTTCAGCATCTTCCCCTCCCTCGACTGGACAGTCGGCCAAGAATTCAGCGACAACTTTTCCCTTTACTGATTTTCTGGTGACGTACTTTAATTCGAATTCTGCCAACATCAATAGCCATCATGCCATCCTCCTCGTGAGTGCTGGCTTCTCAAACAAGTACTTCAGGGGATCCATTCGAGATATCAACCTCACTGAGTAGGCCAGCATGTAATGTCTCAACTTTCTAGAAGCCCATACGAGTGCCCAACATGTCTTTTCTAGCGGAGTATAGCGTTCTTCAGATCCGACCATCTTTTTTCTAAGGTAGTAAACAGCCATTTCAACCCCATCGTCTCCTTCCTGTGCCAACATACACCCCATTGAAGATGAGGTGACTGACAGATATAGGATCAAAGGCTTTCCTGCTACTGGTGGCATCAAGACTGGCGGATTCTGTAGATAGGCTTTGATGGCCTCAAAAGCTTGCTAACATCTGTCGTTCCATACAAATGGTATTCCTTTCTTGAGCAGGCGAAATATGGGTTCACATGTTGAAGTCAATTTTGCAATGAATCTGTTGATGAACTGTACTTTGCCAAGAAAACTCCTTACATCCTTCTCGGACCGCAGTGATTCCATCTCCAAAAATGGCCTTAATCTTTGATGGGTCGACTTCAATGCCACGAGTGGTAATCATGAACCCAAGCATTTTCCCTGTAGTGACCCCGAACGTGCACTTAGTAGGATTAAGGCGCATTCTGTACTTTCTGATTCTCTCGAAAAACTTCCTGAGCGCGGGTAAATGCTCGTCTCGCTCTTTTGCCTTAACGATCATGTCATCTATATAGACCTCCACTTCCTTATGAATCATGTCGTGCAACAGGGCGGTGGCGGCCCACTGATAAGTAGACCCGGCATTCTTCAATCCAAAGGGCATGACCCGATAACAATAAGCTCCCCACTCAGTGACAAACGTGGTTTTCTCCCGGTCTTCCGGGGCCATGAGGATATGATTGTACCCTGAGAAACCATCCATGAATGAAAGCAAAGCATGGCCGGCGGTGTTGTCAACCAATACGTCAATGTGCGGTAACGGGAAATCATCCTTCGGGCTTGCTTTGTTTAAGTCTCTGAAATCGACACAGACCCTAATTTTGCCATCCTTTTTTAGAACAGGAACAATGTTTGCGACCCAATGGGGGTATTCAGTAACCATAAGGAATCCGGCATTAATTTGTTTGGTTACCTCCTCTTTTATTTTAAGCACCCAATCGGGCCTCATACGTCTCAACTTTTGTTTTACCGGTTTTGCATCGGGGTAAAGGGGAATCCTGTGCTCTACGATCTTAAGATCGATTCCGGGCATATCAGCGTGTGACCATGCAAAAACATACTCAAATTCTTTAAGCAAATCTGTGAGAGCTTGGCGCTCTTCTGCGGATAGTGCGGAACTGATCTGGACTATTCGAGGATTCCCTTCATCCCTCAGGTTTATTGAGACAACTTCTTCTTTTACAGGCTGAGCATGCCTTTTATCTTCCCTTTCGATTAGGGATCGAATTTCTTTGGGGATGCCCCCATCGAGATCGATCTCTTCATCATCAGGGTCGACACAGTTTATTTCAAAGTCAGGAAAGTAAGCGGAATCAGGTCCATTTATTTCATCATTAGCGAAGGGCTCAGGGGCACCATACACTCGAGTGGACTCAAATTCAAACTACAGACTCTGAGGAGTCGGGCCAAGAGGCACCAACTCTGACTTGACGGACTCAGAAGACTCAAACTCAGACTCGGATTCCAACTCAGATTCAGACCCATGACAAGTTGCATTCGGTACGAAAGTCCAATTTCTGTAATTTCCAGCAACATCCATGATGAGCGAAGTTGGATCTTCTGGAGCCCCCTGCTCCATCATCAGCACTTCAGCTTCCGTGGCTATACCCATTGGTTCATCTTCTTCAAACAAAATCGCTAGACTACCCATGGCAAAAACTTCAATCCACTCGGCCGGCTTCTCTCGCTTTTTCACAACTTCAATCTCTTCCTCATTTTTGGGCCAAACATCGTTGGCGAATATCTCGAATCTTGGCAGCAGAGTGTTGGTTTCCTTATCCCAAAACGGCTCCGGCTGACCTTGGTATATCTGTTTAGCTTTCTCTTTGATAAAGTAATCCTCCAACCGATCTCCCTTCTTCACCTTTCTATCACCCGAAGGTAGATATCCTAAACCAGCTGTACGAATCAAAGTTCCTTGAGTTTCAAACTTTGCAGGACCTTGCAGGTTCTTTCCCAGCCCTGGCATATAGGACATCTTTTGCATTATCTTGATGGCAACGTTACTGATGAGAAAGTCATCATCGATCCTGACCGAGGAGATTGATTTGGAGGTATCCAACGAAAATCCTCCCAAGGCAATATCCTCCTCCCCATGTTGAATTTCTAAGAGCGGGGCATTATCTTCGACAGGGGTGCAAATTCCGGAATCTCCATGGATGGTGAGCATCCTAGTTTCAAGTCCCAATCGTACTTTTTGGTGAAGCGTGGAAGGCACAGCCATGATATCTGGTCGGTGCAGCCACGGCCTTCTTAACAGCAAATTGAAGAAAGCGGGGATATTTACCTCATGAAATTCCACCTCAGTTTGGTATGGCCTGAAAGTCATGGGGAGCATGAAGGTTCCAACTACATCCCGGCGGGTGTTGTCATATGCTCAAACCTTGACTTCTGAGGAAGAGAAGTCTTTATTCTTGTACCCCAAGCAGTAGGCAACACGGAGTGGGCAGACATTGATGGCGGACCCATTGTCAATTAGGATCACGGGAACCCACTTTCCATGGCATTTCAGGGTGACATGCAGTGACTTGTTATGGTCGGTTCCTTCAGCAGGCAAATCTCGGTCAGTGAAAGTTATGGCATGTTTGATGGGTTTGGTCTTGATAAGCGCCACAAGTTCATCAGGGGTTATAGAAGAAGGGACTTTTAGGTGAGAGAGGGCTTGGATGAGTCTTTCACGATGACGGGTGGAATGAACAAGCACATCCCAAACAGACATCTTGGCATGAGTTTGTTCGAGTTGCTGCTTGATCATCCCTTCCGGATTTTTCTCAGGACGGGAAGGCTCTTTGGTTGGTGGAGCAAAAGGTTGGAAAGTGTTTTTGGTCGGGGTTAAAAAAGGATCAGAAGGTTCTTTGGCTATTGGAGCTGGAGAGTTGGAGGATTCCCCGACTTGGAGGTTAGGGGGTTGGTAAATCCGGCCATTCCTGGTCAAATGGTTGATTTGACGATACCTTAGTTCTTCATCCCACAGATCTGCAAGGGCCTTGCGCTTGCTTCCGATGGTCGTATCACGAAGATCAGCAGCCAGGCCTGCGATAACCAAGTCATCCCAAAGATCTTCAGGCTTCCATTTCTCAGCCTCTATTATTGTCTTGTTCATGGTCCATTCCTCGTTTCCTACCTTTATGTTAACAATCTCGGTGTTTGCCCATGAGCTTGCTTTAACCCCTGGTTCATCTTCCCATAAGTTCATCATGGCAACGTCAGCGTCTTCGGGAGAGACGACTGACGGCTCAAACTTGACTTCATCTACAAGGAAATCAATCGGGTTAAACCCGTTACTGGCTACTTCTTCTTGAGGTTCTGGTGGCTTTGGATACGGGGCAAGGCCTACATTGTTGTATGGATCGTTGGCGATGAGGTCATTGAGGTAGCAGGAATTTGGTTGAAGGAGAGTAAGTTCAGACCAATTGCAAATCACTGTATGAGGCTGGTATTCTTCTGCGAACAGCATGGGTAGAGAAAAGGTATCTAGAGGGTCATTTCTAGCCAAGAGTTGGTATTCATTCGGGGTTGGATCCCATTCCCATTCAAGCATCTCTTGAGGGACTTGAAAATTCTCATTTTGGTTTTCGAACATCATGTACGATGAAAACCCATCGAGAGGGTCAGCGTGAATATTTTGCCAGTCAACTTCCCATCCAGGCGCGAATGGTGGTTCAACAATTCTCTGGACATTGGCAGCTTCGAATTCCTCCCAATCAGAGATCAAATTTCCCCAGGGGTTTTCTTCTTCCCACTGGTAGCAAAGAGCAATCTCTTCGGGAATTGCCACAACTGGTCTTGGCTCAGTATGAGGAATAATGAAAAGGGTTGGATCGAATTCTTGAGAATCTTGGCTAGGGGCCAGGGTGATTTGGTTAATGCGGAAAGGAGTGTTATGTTGTGTTGTGGCAAAGGGTTTGAGACGGTGTTTGGTTTGTCTGAAGGTGGGGTATCAATGACCTTGTTATCAATGAGATTTTGGATTTCATGGCGAAGGCGGATGCAATTATCGGTAGTATGGCCAGGCATTTGGTGGAAATCGCAGTAGACACTTTGGTTTAGGTTTGGTGGGATGGTTTGTGGCGGCGAAAGAGGTTTCAGCACTCCGACTTCTGTGAGTTTTTTAAGTAGAGCGGACCTAGGGGTACTGAACTGGGTAAAGACTCGGTTTTGGATTTTTGGTTTTTCGGAGATTTGGTTAACCTCCACAGGCTTGGTGGATGAGGTCCCTATTTGATTGGCATTCCCGAAGAGAACATTGCTACTTCCTGAGCACGCTCTTTTGGACTTTGATTCCGTGTCCTTTTTCTCCAAGGTACCATCCCGTAGAGCTTCTTCTACAGCTAGACCAAAGTCGTAAAAGGTTTCGAAATTCGGGGCTGCTTGGGAAAGAACCATGTATGGGGCAAAAGAGCCTGGCAGATTCTTGGTTATAATTCGTATCTGTTCCTTCAAATCAGGTTTGTTCTGCATTTGAGCTGCTTTAGCCCTCCACCGTTTCACAAAATCAGCGAAGCTTTCCTTTTCACCCATTTTGGTACTTTCTAATTCTCTCGTGGTCATTTTTAGATCGACATTGAAGTCATATTGGGCCATAAAGGCTGTCCCAATATCTACCCAAGTCCTTTTCTTGGAAGGTTCAAGAGTGAGGAACCATTGAGAAGCTGGGCCGGACAGGGACTCATGAAATAGTTGGGCCATGGCTTCCTCCTCGATTCCTCGCATGGTAAGGGAACCCACATACCCCTGGAGATGAGCCCTTGGATCACCGGTACCATCGAACTTTGCAAAGTCCACACCTTTGAACTTTTCTGGTAGTTTGGCGTTTGGAAATAGGCACAACTTGCTCATGTCTATTTCTCCTTTCCCAAGTCGTTTGGCTTCTTGGACAGACTGCTCTAGTTTGCCTATCTTTGCGACAAGGGCTGCCAAGTTAGGGTCTAACGCCGGTGATTCTTCTTTGGGTTGTTCAGATTGTGGGGGAGGCTTAGTTTGTAGCTTATCACTAATCTCCTGCATGGTTTCCATCATCATAAGCACATCCTTCTGCATGGACGTAACAGAAGCCTTGAGTTGTGCATCCATACCAGTGATGGATTGTTTGAATTGAGCGTCCATGGCAGCTACATTCTGCCTGAGCTCGTCTACTCCGTTTCCTTGGTCAGCCATGGGTGAGGGATTTGCAGATGATTCTTCTACAAAAGGCCTTATGGGTTCTTTTCCTAACAACAACCGCCCTTCCTGTTCTATTTGGACTTCAAACAATTGGGTTTCTTCCAGGGTGTCTGTGCGAACTAGTCTTTGGAACGGACGAAACCAATTGGGTATAGCCTCTTCTTTTTGCGGGCGTCCAATGTTTCAGTACTGGCAACAAAGCAAAAAGGGAGCAACTCATAACTGATCTTGAACGCTCGTCCTGCCTCTTATGCGCCTCTTAGCAACTAAGCCTAGGACCTACCGTGATTTGAGTCTCACTTAAGACGTTTGTGCAGAAGATTTCCAATAGTCCGGGTAGGTGCTGTCAGGTAGGTTAAATTCCAAGTGCTTCGGAACCAGAACCAATCCCCTTTCCTTGACCATCCGAGGCAGAGCAATCAACACAATGCAGCCTTAGGCAGGCTCGCTTATATCAGTCCGTGAGCTATGTGAAGTGCCATATTAGCATATAAAGAGAGTCAGAGACCCTTATTTCTAGCCTGGTTTGCTTTTTAGCTGCACTCTTTGAGCCTTCATTGTATCCTTATAAGGTGTTCAACGTCTTTCAGTATCTTGTACCATATCGTAGAATAGGGACTGTAACTGTTTGATAATTTTTTCTTTGGCTTAATGGAAGAGTTCAGTTGCCGATCCCAAAAAAAAAATAGAGTTCACTTGATGTACTTCTTGACAAGTACTTTTTACTTGTTTTTATTTGTCCTTTTGAATTATATCCCATGTATTTTAGTAGCACTCTCAATGTAAGCTTATCTCGTCATTTTAGATTACTCTTTCTAGTTTTTTAATCGTGAGAAAAGGAACACGAGATATAGGAACTTGTATAACAAAACCATGCCTTTCATCCCAATCAAATGGGGTTAGCTATATGAAATCCTTTTTCTTCATTCTGCTCAAACAAAGGTTGTATTCCTGTCGAATTCAAGATTTTCTTTTTTCTGACACACATCTCATGTCAACCCCGCCCCCTAGTGTCTTCTTTAAGCTTATCACTCTTCCTTAGAACCTTTATCTATTCTCTCTACTTATTGTAGTCCCCTCATCATTCCACGAATGTTATCATTTCTCTTTTATCACTTGTAGTCCCTACTACACGTCCATCTAACAATCTCATCTCAGCTACACTCCTTTTATTTGTTTGTCTTGCCCAACATTCTGTCCCATCGCATTGCTGGCAATGTAGTCCTATAATTTTCTTTCTATTATGTGGTATATGTTGATCGCATAATTTGCCAGAAGCTCCCTTCCACTTAGCCAACCTGCTTTAATTATATGAGTTGCATCATCCCAGATTTCCACATTACTGTTAATAACTGAATCTAGCAGGTGAAATTGTTCACTGGCATCTCATGTTTTTCGATCTTACTATCGCGCTATTGCTACTTCCATTGGCACTCTTATGTATTTTACTTATGGTTAGTTTTGTTCCTACTCTTACCTTAGTTTGAACATTTTTTACTCTAACCCTTCTCAAAAGAGGGTAAAATATGTAGGAATATAGACATACAGCAATGATGTATTGTAATGCGCTATGTCCATTTCAAGTGCTATAGGTATCCTTCAAGAAGTTGTTAATATATTTCTCATCTTTAACCTGTATTCAGATTTGGCTTTTTATTGTTTCTTGCCTATGCACATTTGATTTTCTAATTTGTTTTTTTGGAAGTTTCCTGTTCTAAAACATACATTTGTACGGAAAAGAGGTAGCAATGCACACACAAGTAGCATCTTTGATAGCAAAAAAGGTTTGTTGATTCTTTTCTTGCTTCTGGATATGAGTGACCTTATGCATTTGTAGAATATGCTTGAGCTATACAGCCTATACTGTACTTGAAGTCGGTTGTTTTACTATTGTGTTGTTGAGTCGTATGTTCATAATGCTAACTGACATGGATATGTTAATGCTGAACTTGAAGTCGGTTGTTTTACTATTCCTGTATGCACGCAAGAGTATGTGAAACAAGTACTCTAGCGTTATACATTCACTAATTTATTCACTATGTTTTATCTTTTCTTTGCTATTGATTGGTAGATCAAGTTTCTGAAAACATCTTTCCTTGGAAAGCAAGAATCATGGGTGATCCAGACAGTCTTTATGCTGGTGGAGAGTTTCTAGTTGACATCCATTTCCCTCTCAATTATCCATTTGTTCCACCTAAGGTATTGCATCAACTCTGGAGTATCCTTGCGCTTTGAGGTGCTCTTGCATACTTTTCACACCAAAGTTAATTATTCGGACGAAAGTAAGTTGGTTGGGGTTATGTTGCAATGTCAGAAATTGTTTAGTGTTGGGCATGCTTGACTTCATTTTATTTGGTTAACTTTTCTATTTTAGGACATTATGGCCTGCCCTTGATTTTCTATTGCGGAAGTAATATTTTGATAATACATTTAAATATCCGTGGCCTGTTTCTTGGTTCGGGTATTTCTGATTATTTCGTAGATGGTTCCCATTAGACTCTGCATACAGGCACTCACAAAAGAGGAGCGAAAGGAATCAGAGTAGCACCTGGATTGTTGCCACTCTAGAGTGATTGAGAAGCAAAAGTTAGAAAATAGTTGCACCTTCAATTCTGTTTCTTCCACAGTTCCACGTATTCTCTACCCGGGCTTATAATGGTGGATTATTTTTTATAGCTTTATTCATGGTAAAGGGGATGTAGTAATCAGTCTGATGATATTACGTGACGCAAAGAATTTGTTGGGAAACGATTCCCAGAAACTAGTAATGACGCGTACAGATTAGACAATAAGAAAATCGCAAAACCCTACAAGGCGGAATTAGGGTTTTACCTCAAATCCCTGCGAACACGAACGCTGGTTGAACTTGTTATAGCACGTCTTGCTATAAGCCACGTATACTGCTCGACTGCACCTTACGATCTTCTATCGTATTCTCTGCACGCCTAAAACACGAACCGAGTGTGGACTCTTTCGTAGTCTGTTTGCTCTCTCTAGATCTGCCTCTATCTTGTGAATAATAGAAACGTGTCAAACGTCAATCTGACCTAGAGAGCATAACGTGTATATATAGGGCTACGATAGGGATCTAAGGAGTAATAAGTCTGGGCTCCCAGTGTAAATAAGAAAACCTAATCCCACCAAAATTTTATTTCTTATTTCACTAATTATAATTCACCCCACTACAGAATTATAATTGCACTCCCGTCCTTATCTCAATTATATTACGAGCTCCATGATATTAAATACTTATTAATCTCCCCACGTTAAGATTACAGATACCCGTTGATTAAAATAAATTACTAACAATCTCCCACTTAATCAACATCTTAACTTGAGACTATCCGCTTAACTTATTCGATATGTCGGATACAAATATCCACCTGCAGGGTTTGACATAATCAAAACTTATAAGCTTACTCAAGGGGTATCATCCATCCCTATCGGGACGTGGATTCCATTAATAATTAATAGTTGTCATATACATAATGTTGCGACCCAACTCAACGAGACTATTGACCGTATAAAGATCTCACCCTTTAATGAATCAAAATCAACAACATTAAATATATACATCTAATAATTATCTTTGGATTAAGAGCATAAGCATTCATAATAACCATGAGGTTCCAATTGTCTTTTAAAGTTAGTACAAAGACAATTACCTCAATGCGGTCCCATTCAATACACACAAAGTGTACTAGCACAATGAGTTAGAATTAGACCGTTCCCTATAGTCAAGACAGACCTACTAAACATTGTACTACAGTCCTACTGATGGTGTGTCCAGTTCCATCTAAGACTGTGAACCATATCTTATATTTTACAAGAACCGATGATCTGATCTTCTGTGTGTAAGCCGAACTCTACACACCGGATCATCTACTTTGTAAAATAAAAGACACATATGCATAACATACAATAATATTATGCAAACATTACCCATAAAAGATTCTCATCAAAAAAGGGATAAAACTAATTAATACATAACAATATTACTCCATCATATAAAAACATAGCTTTTACATAACCTCTTAACAAACTCCCACTAAGACTCAAAGTCATGCTGCCACGCATCTCACTCACATTCCCTTTATGTGACTATCAAAATTCTTAGCCTGTAAGCTGTACGTAAAAGAATCCGCTAGGTTGTTTACCGATGCGATCTTGGTCACAGCTACATCACCTCTCTGAACGATCTCTCGAATCAGGTGATACTTTACGCTCAATGTGTTTGCCTTTCTTGTGAGTCCTTGGCTCCTTCAAATTAGCAACTACATCGCTATTGTCACAATAGAGTGTAATGGCTGATTGCACTGAAAGGACCACTTCTAGATCCAACAAGAAGTTTCTGAGCCAAACGGCCTCCTTGGCTGCTTCAAAAGCTGCCACATACTCAGCCTCCATGGTAGAATCAGCAATGCAAGATTGCTTGATACTCCTCCAAATTATGGCTCCTCCTCCCAAGGTAAACTCATATCCCAAGGTAGACTTCTGGAATCCCTATCTGACATAAAGTCTGAGTCTGAGTCTGTGTACCCATGAAGTACCAGACTATCTGACTGGAACACCAACATATGATCTCTAGTTCTTTTCAGATACTTGAGTATATGTTTCACTGCGGTTCAATGTTCTTGTCCTGGATTAGACTGAAATCTGCTAACCATGCCAACGGCAAAACAAATATCAGGTCTAGTACACATCATAGCATACATAAGGCTTCCTACTACCGAGACATAAGGAACTGCCTTCATTTTGTCCATCTCCTCAGATGTTTTAGGACACTGATCCTTGGATAGGTTTATTCCATATCGAAAAGGGAGGAACCCTTTCTTGGAATCTTGCATGCTAAAATGGGCAAGAATGACATCAATATAAGTAGCTTGTGATAAGCCCAACATCCTATTCTTGCGATCTCGTATAAGCTTAATCCCTAGGATGTGATTGGCTTCTCCCAAGTCCTATTTGAATTGGCCGGATAACCACACTTTCACTGAAGACAATACTCCCACATCGTTTCTGATGAGCAGGATATCATCGACATATAGTACTAAAAACACCACCACTTTTCCGTTGCACTTCTTATACACACATGAATCATTCGGACATTGATCAAAATCAAAAGACTTGATTGCTTGATCAAAATGGATGTTCCACGATCTAGATGTCTGCTTAAGCCCATAAATAGACTTCTTAAGCTTGCACAACATGTGCTTTTGACCTTTTGCTATGAATCCATCTGGTTGCACCATATAGATACATTTATCCAGATTTCCATTAAGGAACACAGTCTTGACATCCATTTGCCAAATCTCATAATCGAGATGAGCCGCAATGGACAAGAGATTCCGGATGGACTTAAGCATGGCTACTGGCGAAAAAGTTTCCTCATAGTCGATTCCTTCTTTTTGAATATACCCTTTCGCAACAAGCCTAGCTTTAAAGGTATGCACCTTCCCATCCGCCCCTCTCTTCTTCTTGTAGATCCACTTGCATCTAATGAGTTTAGTCCCTTTGGGCGGTTCTACAAGATCCCAGACCTGATTAGAGTACATAGACTCCATCTCTAATTTCATAGCCTTTTGCCAAAATTTCACATCTTTATCTTGAAGTGCCTCATTGTAGTTACAGGGTTCGGCATGTTGATCATTAGGGATCATTTCAAAAGACTCTCCCAACAACGTATACCGACTGGGTGGAACAATAACCCTCCCACTACGACGAGGTACCGGTGTGTCAATATATGCCTCTACAGATGTCTCTTGTGGTGTTTCCTACTACTGGTGGTAACGAAGTTTGTGCCGATCTCTCTCCTCTCAATCCCTCTAGAACAATTTTACTTCTGGGCATGTAGTCTATCACATAGTCCTCTTCTAAAAACCGGGCATTAGTGCTAACAAATACCTTCTTATCTGTAGGACTATAAAATAGACCTCCTTTCGTTCCTCTAGGGTATTCCACAAACAAGCAAACTTCTATCCTTGATTCCAATTTATCTGCGTTCCCATTCAGCACATGTGCTGGACTACCCCAAACCCGAACATGCTGCAGACTAGGTTTGCGCCTAGTCCATAGTTCTGTGGGTGTAGATGGTACCGACTTAGATGGTACCAAGTTAAGAATATACGCTGCTGTTTCTAGTGCATATCCCCAAAACGAAATTGATAAATCTGAATAACTCATCATTGATCTGACCATATCCATAAGAGTCTTATTCCTTCTCTATGCTACACCATTTTGTTGTGGCATACCTGGAGCTAATAGCTGGGATGTAATCCCTTCAGCTGACAAGTAGTTCCTAAACTCTCCCAAGAGGTATTCGCCACCACGATCAGATCGCAGTGTCTTGAGACATTCACCCAGACGCTTTTCCGTTTCCGCCATATACTCCCTGAATTTCTCAAAGTATTCGGACTTACGGCGCATCAAATAAATGTATCCATATCTTGAGTAATCATCAATAAAAGTGACAAAGTACTCAAAACCACCTCTAACTCGGACATTTATAGGCCCACACAAATCAGAGTGAACCAATTCCAACGGCTCTTTGGCCCTATATCCTTTAGCTAGAAAAAGGTCTCTTGGTCATCTTACCTTCTAAACAGGATTCACAGACTGGAAGTTCCTCAACTTCCAATGAACCTAAAGGTCCATCCCTGACCAGTCTAGAAATCCTATTCAGATTAATATGACCAAGGCGTAAGTGCCAAAGATACGTTTAGTTCAATTTAGAAGGCTACTCTCTTACATGGCAAATTATTAGTGTTATTCAATTCATGCGGTTGCACTGTAGGAAATATAGGATTAATAATTTAGAGATTATCCACTAAATATCCATCCTTGATCAACTTAGAAACTGAAACCAAGTTTCTTCTAATAGAGGGAACATAAAGGCAATCTCTGAAAATTAAACTCCTATTACTACTAAAATTTGAAAAGACATTTCCTACTGCAACTGCTGCCACTTTCGTAGCATTTCCCACATGTAGATAAATCTCCCCATCATTGAGTCTTCTGGTTTTTTGGAACCCGTGCAACAAAATGCAAACATGATTAGTGGCTCCTGTATCTACACACCAGGTACTGGTAGATAACACCACTAAACGTGATTCAACAACTAGTGAAAAAGATTTATCCTAATTGTTCACTTTATTGAGATAGAATGGACATTCCTACTTCCAGTGTTCTTTCTGCTTGCAGTGAAAACCCTTGCCCGCAGGCTTTTTCACACCACCTTGAGGCGCATGAAATGCCTCCACAACCTTTTTCTGAGACTAGTTCTGCTTCTTCTTGCCTTTCAGCTTAGAAGTAGAAGCCTTCTCTGCCACTAACATTGATGGTGATTTCTTTACAACCAAAAGACCCTCAGCTGCTTGGAGTTCCTTAAGAAGTTTCGCCAAAAATAAATACATTTTGTTCATATAATAGTTCAGGCGAAATTACTTAAAACTCTTAGACTGCAGTGAGTTAAGAACGAAATCAATCTGGGTTTCCCCATCAATTTCAGCTCCAAGGATCTCTAGTTCATTCAGAAGAGCTATCATCTTCGGAACATGATCCCTAATCAGGGTCCCTTCAACATGGATGATATTCACCAATTTTTATAAAATTTTGCTTCATGTTATGTGGCATTCTCTTCAGGTCTAGGAGGGCACATTTCATACAACACAAATTTGTGCCCCTCAGCAGTTAACACAATATTCAAATTCCTTTTCCAGTCAATATAATTCGATCCAGTAAGTTTATTTCATTTGAGAATAATTGCAAGTGGATTGAAAAAACCCATTTTTGAATATGAGAATCACATAACAACAATTATGAAGGGCAATAAAACCTTGAATTTCATTTTAATATTGGTTCCCTCAACCACGTGTTAAAAGAAAAATATTGGCAACCCTACACACCATGAAGAGCATGCCTCGATGGGAAGGTCGTCTACTCTTCATCATTCGTGTAGATAGGTACAACCTTTTAATTTTACTATCTAGACACTATACCATGTCAAGCAAAATTAAATAGCCAATATAGCTTCGGTCCTATAAATAATAATAGTGACTCAGATGGTGAGGATACTATTATTTACAGCTAAGTGTATACCATTACCTAGCCCCATGACCCATTGTTCCGTTATGAACCACCTCAGATGGAGAAGTGACCCACACAACAATTATCTTAGAACTATTCCTTTAGGAAGTTTGTACCGATGATGCCACAATTAATTTTGTCTGATAGGGAGGAAGGTTCTGAAACCAACACACAAAATAAACTCTCTCTCCCACTTAGTTATTTTAAAAAAAAATTGTGAGGGTTATCAAAATTTTCGAGTTTGCAAAAAAACTGTGATCTAGGTCAAAGGCCAAATATTACCATGTTGTCCCAATATGGTAAACTATCACATATGCAAACAATATGGAAACACAAATAATAAGGAAACACAAGATAAAGAATCCAGCTATTATGATCAAAGATGCAATTCTTGAGCAATAAGGAATCCTTCCAAACTTGAAATCCTTAAGCAATAAGGAGTCCTTCCAAACTTAAAATCCTTAAGCAATCCTTCCAACCTTGAAATCCTTTAGCTATACTTGTGTGGAAGACTTAGATACTTTGAATCAATCAAGGAAATCAAAATCCAACCGTGCTTAGGCAAGAAAATTCGGATTTGATATATTCCCGCGTAAACTGCACAGCCTTCAGTATTTTGGCCATATCTTCCTCATCCGACCTCCAATTGAAGTGATTCAAATTGGGTTGGATTCGAAATTCAATTATCTACAACTTCCATGAAGAACAGATTTTCTAAATCCAACGTTTACTGGGTCGAAATAGCCCTGCAATCAGACCCTACGAATCTGGGAAAAAACTGTTACGAGCCAAACAACTTGTATCTTCTGTATCTCCCTTCTTCGATCTCCGAATAACCATCGAATGCTATTACAATCGAAGAAACATACATACATCGATCTTATGCCTCCATTGGAGTTCACATGATACGTTAATTATTACAACCACGAAAAATAATCATGGCACCCAATAAATAACACATGCTACGTTAATTATTACAACCACGAAAAATAATCGTGGTACCCAATAAATAACAATAACCACACAAAAATTATGTGGGATCCAATCACACAAAATCAACAAAAAATCATGTGACCATAATAGCTGGGTAAGAACGTTGCAAAACAAGGGTTAGCACAGTTCTACGTTCTACCCTCTATAACCTACGGACAACATGGCCTGTTTAATCCATACGCGTGATTACAGCCTACTCTGATACCACTGTTGGGAAACGATTCCCAGAAACCAGTAATGACGCGTACAGATTAGACAATAAGAAAACCGCAAAACCCTACAAGGCGGAATTAGGGTTTTACCTCAACTCCCTGCGAACACGAACGCTGGTTGAACTTGTTATAGCACGTCTTGCTATAAGCCACGTATACTGCTCGACTGCACCTTACGATCTTCTATCGTATTCCCTGCACGCCTAGAACACGAACCGAGTGTGGACTCTTTCGTAGTCTGTTTGCTCTCTCTAGATCTGCCTCTATCTTGTGAATAATAGAAATGTGTCAAACGTCAATCTGACCTAGAGAGCATAACGTGTATATATAGGGCTACGATAGGGACCTAAGGAGTAATAAGTCTGGGCTCCCAATGTAAATAAGAAAACCTAATCGCACCAGAATTCTATTTCTTATTTCACTAATTATAATTCACCCCACTACAGAATTATAATTGCACTCCCGTCCTTATCTCAATTATATTACGAGCTCCATGATATTAAATACTTATTAATCTCCCTACGTTAAGATTACAGATACCCGTTGATTAAAATAAATTACTAACAGAATTTGCCTTCAAGTTTGTTATTTGTCTAGCGTTGATCCCTTGATGTAGCCATTTTGACCATGTAAATTAAGAACGATGGGACTGATGAAATGCCAACGTTCTTCATCTTGACAAAGGAATATATGGATGATTGACGGTTTTTTTTTTTTTAAACGGCAAAAAAGAAATTTTATTAATCATATGTAAGGATTACCAATGGCATCACAATGCAGGGAAAGCATCCCAACTAGGTTACCAAACCACGCGACAATCATATGCCTTTCGAGACCTAAAACAAAGTTGATAAGAAATGAACCAATACAAACAGATCGAACTTCCAAAAATAAAAGATAACATCACCCCAAAAATAGATGACTGAATAGTGCCACAGTCCCCCAATCATAAAAAAACATTAAGCTTTCTGCGATTTCTACTAAGAAACAGATGAAGCAACAGCAGTTTGAAGCAGCAGCAGTTTGATGAAGCAACAATCCTTTGAAGCAGTCCGTTGATTTGACGGTGTATGATACATAAAGTGTTAAATCGAGATTATGAGGTTAACAGGGAAGAGGTTTGGTGATGTGCTAATGTTGCATGTTCTTTTGGCTGCAGCATAGTTATGATTATCTGGTAGTGTAGTGGGCCAAAATATCCAAAGGTTCAGAAGGTTCAGTGGGATAACCTTCCGGGCCCACAGTCCAGTTGTCTCAGTTCGTCTGTGTGAGAAAAGTCAAAACGTGACATGTCATCCCAGTCTCCCGCCGAACGGTAATCGGCGTCCTGACTGTTCACCGAGCGTAAGATGAACCTCCGAGCTTCGAGCATCGTTCTCGTTCGGCTAAGGAAGTGTTTGCTCGGGTGGGTGTCTCTCCCGTCCAGGTTGGTAGACACTCGACGAAGGAGTACTATGCTCGGCAGTGTCATACGTTCGGAAAAAATCCTCGGCTAAGGCGGTTGTGGAACATTCTAGAAGCTTCTGCTGACAGAAGCAAAGATAAGCACGTTCACCTCCCTGATAACCGATGGGACATATCTGACGCTGGCCCACGTGGGTCCACATGGGTCTGCAGGTCTCGAAGGGGCGAATCACTTGAGTGCCTCTGACACGTGACGTCATCCGAGCGTAGCAACGCGCGTGCAGTACACTTCCACCTTGTTCAACACTCCAAACCTCTGCCTATAAATAGCAAAGTACCTCTTCTAGGGCAGAGGTCAGATTTTTCTCTCCCCCTAAACTATTTCTCCTACCAAACTTCTTCTTCCTCCCTCCGGTTCTAACTAGATCATCGGAGCTTATACCCGGAGGAACACCACCCTCCGGTTTGCAGGTACACGACGTCGCCGGTCAAGATTTCCACGGATTCAAGCAACGAGAAAGGGGTCAAGAGGCTCGAGGATAAATCACGCCCCCACAGGTAGTCGAAGGGTTTCTGTTGTGTGTAGTGTGCGGTGTGTTGGGGACTTGGGGTTATTTCTTATTACTGCAATACTGCAGACTACATTGCTATATGTACCACAATGAAGGAGCATTTTAGGATGCGAGTGTGTGGTGTCTATCTGAATGGGTAGATCCCATCAACTTCTTTCAATTGAGGTTACTTATTGTCATCGCTGTTTTATCTATCTTATTTCATATGGTTTGTTGTTTGGGTTCGTTTTCGGGTTTGTCTTAAAGAATTAGATTCTTTTGTAGCTTTTTGAGTTGCTTTGGCTATGTTGATATGCTTCACTTTCATATGTGTATGTGTGTTTTTAAAATATCGTTTGGTACTCAACACACGCCAACACAGGTTCGGTCATTACAATGTGTCTCCATTTATCCCCTAATGTCTTTTTTTTGGGACACATAATTGATCAGAATACCACAATATAGTCCAGAATAAGGGGATCCCCATTGTGGTGTCCCAGTGGCCCATGGTACCCTATACATTTTGAAAGTTTGAGCAAGGAATCTTGCGTGCATAAGCTTGAATGCTGAACCCAGGTGATATTTCCTCGGCTAGTGCCTAAGTTACATGCACTGCGGTTTCGGTGTTTGGTAAGTCGTGTCCAAGGTGAGAAGTAATTCCCATGTCAAGGAGATGGATATATGGCAAAATAATCAAATTCCTTAATATACTTGCATGATTTCTTGGTAAATGGTGTTTAAGAGGTGCCATAGAGCATTCCGCGCATCCTATGATAGAGTTTTGTGCTTCCTAGGAATCCTAGGCAAATGTCCAACTTAATTGTCAGTTGCATATCCTTTATCCATACCCTATGAAGCACGGATACTCTTTTTTAGCCTCCGTATCTCGTACCGTACGCGTATCGGATACGGATACGCTCGGATACGTTCCGGATACGTATCCGATACGTTTTTCAGAGTATCCTGTTTTTGATATCCCACGGTGTATGTTATTCGCGGCTGATATTGGCTTAGTGGACGAAACCGAATGAGGTGTTAATGTTAAATTAGAAGTTTGGAGAGAAGCATTGGACTCAAAAAGATTTAGGATAAGTAGGAGTGGAACTGAGTTGTTGTTGAGGAGTAGAACTGAGTATATGGAGTGTAAGTTTAGTGACAATAGTAGCGTCCATGTAGAAGAAGTGAAGATTCAAGATGAGGAGATATTCAAAAGTGACCATTATTATAGAACAGCTATAGAACCAGCGATGCTATCTGGGACAAAGTATTGGCCTATCAAGAAACAATAAGTAAGATGAGTGTAACTGAAATGAAAATGTTACGATGGGTGTATGATAAGATTAGGTGAGATAGTATTCGCGACAAAAACATTCATTGTATAATAGGATACCTCTAGAAGATAAGTCGAGAGAAAATAGACTAAGATTGTTTGGACATATCTATCGCAAACCTGCAAGCGCAGTAGTTAAGAGGAGTGACATGATAGTAGTTGATAAAAATTCTAGTGGGGAGGGGAAGACCTAAACTGACTTTGGAAGTTGTTCTACGGAAAGATTTGAGCTTACTAAATTTAAGTGAACTTGTAGCCCTAGAGAGCACAATGGGAAAAAAAGATTCATGTATCTGATCCCAATTGATTCAGATAAAAAAGCTTGGTTTGGTCCTTCGATATGCAATGTCTAATGTATTTGGTTTCGATGCTTATGCATGGAAGAAAGTTTTATAAGGTTTTAAAATGTATACCTTTGGTGAATACCAGTGGTATCCACTGGTTGCATATGTGGGAGACTTTAGGATCATATAGTGTGGAGTACTCTTGTTCCTTTTCTGTGAATGCTGAAATGTATCTTAGTGTTTGCATACTTGCGCTTTTATCCATTTGAATGTGCGTGTATATGGGTTGTGTGACGTCATGTTTGATTAGTATTATCTCATAAAATTGATGCCAAAGCTCAGATTGAATCTTGATCAATCCAGTACTTTGCGGAAACTGCTGTCTTTGTCATATGGGATCTGACACTTTTATTTTGACATATTTCTCCCATCTTGTCATCAAAACGAAGCTCTAATTTGATGATATATTATACCCTCTCCTTACATGAGGGTAAAACTGTCCTGAAATAATCGTCTCTCTCTTCGCTGGATACAAAAGCTGTTGGGAAACGATCCCCAGAAACCAGTAATGACGCGTACAGATTAGACAATAAGAAAACCGCAAAACCCTACAAGGCGGAATTAGGGTTTTACCTCAACTCCCTGCGAACACGAACGCTGGTTGAACTTGTTATAGCACGTCTTGCTATAAGCCACATATACTGCTCGACTGTACCTTACGATCTTCTATCGTATTCCCTGCACGTCCAGAACACGAACTGAGTGTGGAATCTTTCGTGGTCTGTTTGCTCTCTCTAGATCTGCATCTATTTTGTGAATAATAGAAACGTGTAAAAAACGTCAATCTGACCTAGAGAGCATAACGTGTATATATAGGGCTACGATAGGGACCTAAGGAGTAATAAGTTTGGGCTCCCAGTGTAAATAAGAAAACCTAATCCCACCAGGATTCTATTTCTTATTTCACTAATTATAATTCACCCCACTACAGAATTATAATTGCACTCCCGTCCTTATCTCAATTATATTACGAGCTCCATGATATTAAATACTTATTAATCTGCCCACGTTAAGATTACAGATACCCGTTGATTAAAATAAATTACAAACAATCTCCCACTTAATCAACATCTTAACTTGAGACTATCCGCTTAACTTATTCGATATGTCGGATACAAATATCCACCTGCAGGGTTTGACATAATCGAAACTTATAAGCTTACTCAAGGGGTATCATCAATCCCTATCGGGACGTGGATTCCATTAATAATTAATAGTTGTCATACACATAATGTTGCGACCCAACTCACCGAGACTATTGACCGTATAAAGATCTCACCCTTTAATGAATCAAAATCAACAACATTAAATATATACATCTAATAATTATCTTTGGATTAAGAGCATAAGCATTCATAATAACCATGAGGTTCCAGTTGTCTTATAAAGTTAGTACAAAGACAATTACCTCAATGCGGTCCCGTTCAATACACACAAAGTGTACTAGCACAATGAGTTAGAACTAGACCGTTCCCTGTAGTCAAGACAGACCTACTAAACATTGTACTACAGTCCTACTGATGGTGTGTCCAGTTCCATCTAAGACTGTGAACCATATCTTATATTTTACAAGAACCGATGATCCGATCTTCTGTGTGTAAGCCGAACTCTACACACCGGATCATCTACTTTGTAAAATAAAAGACACATGCACAACATACAATAATACTATGCAAATATTACCCATAAAAGATTCTCATCAAAAAAGGGATAAAACTGATTAATACATAACAATATTAATCCATCATATAAAAACATAGCTTTTACATAACCTCCTAACAAACTCCCACTAAGACTCAAAGTCATGCTGCCACGCATCTTACTCGCATTCTCTCTACTACGTGACTATCAAAAGTCTTAGCCTGTAAGCTGTATGTAAAAGAATCCGCTAGGTTGTTTACCGATGCGATCTTGGCCACAGCTTCATCACCTCTCTGAACGATCTCTCGAATCAGGTGATACTTACGCTCGATGTGTTTTCCTTCTTATGAGTCAATGGCTCCTTAGAGTTAGCAATTCCACCACTATTGTCACAATAGATGTAATAGCTAATTGCACTAGAGGAATCACTTCTAGATCCATCAAGTCTCTAAGCCAAAATGGCCTCTTTAGTTGCTTAAGAAGCTACCACATACCTGGCCTCCATGGTGGAATCAATCAATCCACGTTTGCTTGATACTCCTCCAACTTATGGCTCCACCTCCTAAGGTAAACACATATCCGGAGGTAGACTTTCTGGAATTCCTATTTGACATAAAGTCTGAGTCTGTGTACCCATAAGGTACCAGACTATCTGATTGGAACACCAACATATGATCTCTAGTTCTTTTCAGATACTTGAGTATATGTTTCACTGCAGTCCAATGTTCTTGTCCTGGATTAGACTGAAATTTGCTAACCATGCCAACGGCAAAGCAAATATCAGGTCTAGTACACAATATAGCATACATAAGGCTTCCTACTACCGAGACATAAGGAACTGCCTTCATTTTCTCCATCTCCTCAGGTGTTTTAGGACACTGATCCTTGGATAGATTGATTCCATGTCTAAAAGGGAGGAACCCTTTCTTGGAATCCTGTATGCTAAAACGGGCAAGAATCTCATCGATATAAGTAATTTGTGATAAGCCCAACATCCTATTCTTGCGATCTCGTATAATCTTAATCCCTAGGATGTGACCGGCTTCTCCCAAGTCCTTCATTTCGAATTGGCCGGATAACCACACTTTCACTGAAGACAACACTCCCACATCGTTTCCGATGAGCAGGATATCATCGACATATAGTACTAGAAACACCACAGCTTTTCCGTTGCGCTTCTTGTACACACATGACTCATCCGGACATTGATCAAAACCAAAAGACTTGATTGCTTGATCAAAACGGATGTTCCAAGATCTAGATGCTTGCTTAAGCCCATAAATGGACTTCTTGAGCTTGCACAACATGTGCTCTTGACCTTTTGCTATGAATCCTTCTGGTTGCACCATATAAATACAATCATCCAGATTTCCATTAAGGAACGCGGTCTTGACATCCATTTGCCAAATCTCGTAATCGAGATGAACCGCAATGGATAAGAGAATCCTGATGGACTTAAGCATGGCTACTGGCGAAAAAGTTTCCTCATAGTCGATCCCTTCTTTCTGAGTATACCCTTTCGCAACAAGCCTAGCTTTGAAGGTATGCACCTTCCCGTCCGCCCCTCTCTTCTTCTTGTAGATCCACTTGCATCCAATGGGTTTATTCCCTTTAGGTGGTTCTACAAGATCCCAGACCTCATTAGAGTACATAGACTCCATCTCTGATTTCATAACCTTTTGCCAAAGTTCCACATCTTTATCTTGAAGTGCCTCATTGTAGTTACAGGGTTCGGCATGTTGATCATCAGGGATCATTTCAAAAGACTCTCCCAACAACGTATACCGACTGGGTGGAACAATAACCCTCCCACTACGTCGAGGTACCAGTGTATCAATAGGTGCCTCTACAGATGTCTCTTGTGGCGTTTCCTTTTGCACTATTAGTGGTAAAGAAGTTTGTGCTGGTCTTTCTCCTCTCAATTCCTCTAGAACAATTTTACTTCTGGGTTTGTGGTCTATCACATAGTCCTCTTCTAAGAACCTGGCATTAGTGCTAACAATGACCTTCTTATTCGTAGGACTATAAAACAGTCCACCTTTCGTTCCTCTAGGATACCCCACAAACAAGCAAACTTCTGTCCTCGATTCCAATTTATCTGCGTTCCCATTCAGCACATGTGCTGGACTACCCCAAATCCGAACATGCTGCAGACTAGGTTTGCGCCCAGTCCATAGTTTTATGGGTGTAGATGGTACTGACTTAGATGGTACTAAGTTAAGAATGTACGCTGCTGTTTCTAATGCATGTCCCCAAAACGAAATTGGTAAATTTGAATAACTCATCATCGATCTCACCATATCCATAAGAGTCCTATTCCTTCTCTCTGCTACACCATTTTGTTGTGGCATACCTGGAGCTGACAACTGGGATGTAATCCCTTCAGCTAACAAGTAGTCCCTAAACTCTCCCAAGAGGTATTCGCCACCACGATCAGATCGCAGTGTCTTGAGACATTTACCTAGACGCTTTTCCGTTTCTGCCCTATACTCCTTGAATTTCTCAAAGCATTCGGACTTACGGTGCATCAAATAAATGTATCCATACCTTGAGTAATCATCAATAAAAGTGACAAAGTACTCAAAACCACCTCTAGCTTGGATATTCATAGGCCCACACAAATCAGAGTGAACCAATTCCAACGGCTCTTTGGCTCTATATCCTTTTTCTGAAAAAAGGTCTTTTGGTCATCTTACCTTCCAAACAGGATTCACAGACTGGAAGTTCCTTAACTTCTAATGAACCTAAAGGTCCATCTCTAACCAGTCTAGAAATCCTATTCAGATTAATATGACCAAGACGTAAGTGCCAAAGATACGTTTGATTCAATTTAGAAGGGTCTTTTCTCTTACATGGTAAATTATTAGTGTTATTCAATTCATGCAGTTGCACTGTAGGAAACATAGGATTAATAATGTAGATATCATCCATCAATGAACCAGAACAGATAAAACGTTTATTTAACTTAATAACCACAGAGTCACTAAAATAAACCAAATATCAATTTTTAATTAACTTAGAAACTGAAACCAAGTTTCTTCTAATAGTAGGAACATAAAGACAATCTCTCAAAATTAAATTCCTATTACTATTAAAATTTAAAAAGACATTTCCTACTGCAACTGCTGCCACTCTCGTAGCATTTCCCATATGTAAATAAATCTCCCCATCACTGAGTCTTCTGGTTTCCTGGAACCCCTGCAATGAATTGCAAACATGATTAGTGGCTCCCGTATCTACACACCAGGTACTGGTAGATAACACCGCTAAACATGACTCAACAACTAGTGAATAAGATTTACCTTGTTTGTTCACTTTATTGAGAAAAACTGGATAATCCTTCTTCCAGTGTCCTTTCTGCTTGCAGTGAAAACACTTACCCGCAGGCTTTTTCACTCCACCCTGAGGCGCATGAACTGCCTCCACAACCTTTTTCTGAGACTTGTTCTGCTTCTTCTTGCCTTTCGACTTAGAACTAGAAGCCTTCTCAGCCACTAACACTGATGGTGGTTTCTTCACAACCAAAAGACCCTCAGCTGCTTGGAGTTCCTTAAGAAGTTCCGCCAAAGATAAATGCATTTTGTTCATAGAATAAGTCAGGCGAAATTAAACCCTCAGACTGCAGTGAGTTAAGAACGAAATCGATCTGGGTTTCCCCATCAATTTCAGCTCCAAGGATCTCTAGTTCATTAAGAAGACCTATCATCTTTAGAACATGATCCCTAATCGGGGTCCCTTCAACATGGGTGATACTCACCAATTCTTTCATAGCAACTAGCCTTGCTGCCCGATTCTGATCCCCAAACATTTCTCTGAGGTTCAGCATCATATCGGAAGCAGTTTCCATAGCTTGATGCTGATGTTGCAATATATTCGACATAGAAGCCAGAATATAACACCGCGCCATCTCATCAGCCTTAACCCAATCTTTATAAGGCTTTGCTACCTGTTCTGTGGCATTCTCTTCAGGTATAGGAGGGCACGCCGTAGATAGCACATATTTGTGGCCCTCAGCAGTTAACACAATATCCATGTTTCTTTTCCAATCAACATAGTTTGGTCCAGTAAGTTTATTATCTTTGAGAATAATGGCAAGTGGATTGAAAGAGCCCATTTTTTAATCTGAGAATCACATAACAATAATTATGAAAGGCAATAAAAACTTGAATTTCATTTTAATATTGGTTCCCTCAACCACGTGTTAAAAGAAAACCATTGGCAACCCTACACACCGTGAAGAGCATGCCTCGATGGGAAGGTCGTCTACTCTTCATCATTCGTGTAGATAGGCACAACCTTTTAATTTTACTATCTAGACACTATACTGTGCCAAGCAAAATTAAATAGCCAATATAGCTTCGGTCCTATAAATAATAATAGTGACTCAGATGGTGAGGATATTATTATTTACAGCTAAGTGTATACCATTACCTAGCTTTTAGACCTATTGTTCCGTTATAAACCACCTCAGATGGAGAAGTGACCCACACAACAAATATCTTAGAGCTATCCCTTTAGGAAGTTTGTACCGATGATGCCACAATTAATTTTGTCCGATAGGGAGGAAGGTTCTGAAACCAACACACAAAATTAATTATATCACCTACGAACTAGCAATGGAGACCATAGGATTTATTCAAAATAAATTCCCTCTCCCACTTAGTTATTTAAAAAAATTGTGAGGGTTATCAAATTTTCGAGTTTGCAAAAAAATCGTGATTTAGGTCAAATGCCAAATATTACCATGTTGTCCCAATATGGTAAACTATCACATATGCAAACAATATGGAAACACAAATAATAAGGAAATACAAGATAAAGAATCCAGCTATTATGGTCAAAGATGCAATCCTTGAGCAATAAGGAATCCTTCCAAATTTGAAATCCTTAAACAATAAGGAGTCCTTCCAAACTTGAAATCCTTAAGCAATCCTTCCAACCTTGAAATCCTTCAGCCATACTTGTGTGGAAGACTTAGACACTTTGAATCAATCAAGGAAACCAAAATCCAACCGTGCTTAGGCAAGAAAATTCGGATTTGATATATTCCCGCGTAAACTGCATAGCCTTCAGTATTTTGGCCATATCTTCCTCATCCGACCACCGATTGAAGTGATTCAAATTGGGTTGGATTTGAAATTCAATTATCTACAACTTCCGTGAAGAACAGATTTTCTAATTCCAACGTTTACTGGGTCGAAATAGCCCTGCAATCAGACCCTACGAATCTGGAAAAAAACTGTTACGAGCCAAACAACTTGTATCTTCTGTATCTCCCTTCTTCGATCTCCGAATAACCATCGAATGCTATTACAATCGAAGAAACATACATACATCGATCTTATGCCTCCATTGGAGTTCACATGATACGTTAATTATTACAACCACGAAAAATAATCATGGCACCCAATAAATAACACATGCTACGTTAATTATTACAATCACGAAAAATAATCGTGGTACCCAATAAATAACAATAACCACACAAAAATTATGTGGGATCCAATCACACAAAATCAACAAAAAATCATGTGACCATAATAGCTGGGTAAGAACGCTGCAAAACAAGGGTTAGCACAGTTCTACGTTCTACCCTCTATAACCTACGGGCAACATGGCTTGTTTAATCCATACGCGTGATTACAGCCTGCTCTGATACCACTGTTGGGAAACGATTCACAGAAACCAGTAATGACGCGTACAGATTAGACAATAAGAAAACCGCAAAACCCTACAAGGCGGAATTAGGGTTTTACCTCAACTCCCTGCGAACACGAACGCTGGTTGAACTTGTTATAGCACGTCTTGCTATAAGCCACATATACTGCTCGACTGTACCTTACGATCTTCTATCGTATTCCCTGCACGTCCAGAACACGAACTGAGTGTGGAATCTTTCGTGGTCTGTTTGCTCTCTCTAGATCTGCATCTATTTTGTGAATAATAGAAACGTGTAAAAAACGTCAATCTGACCTAGTGAGCATAACGTGTATATATAGGGCTACGATAGGGACCTAAGGAGTAATAAGTTTGGGCTCCCAGTGTAAATAAGAAAACCTAATCCCACCAGGATTCTATTTCTTATTTCACTAATTATAATTCACCCCACTACAGAATTATAATTGCACTCCCGTCCTTATCTCAATTATATTACGAGCTCCATAATATTAAATACTTATTAATCTCCCCACGTTAAGATTACAGATATCCGTTGATTAAAATAAATTACTAACAAAAGCATGATCTACTACCCTTTTTTAGTGAATCTGATCACCAAGAGTTTACTGCAAAATTTTCATGATAAGTAAACTGAGTTCTATGTACTCTCGACGGTATCTGCAGGTTGCATTCGAGACAAAGATTTTTCACCCTAACATAGACATCACTGGCGACATTTATCTTGGTATTTTGGAGCAGTGGAACTGGTGTCCAGCCGTTACTCTGACCGAGGTAATTGTTGTATAACTTGTCAAATATGTTTTAAGCTTGAATTTATTCACGACTTTTGAAATCTTGACTGCAATAAACTTGTACCCTTAGCATTAATATAGAATGTGGAATGTACTTCGTGCTATGAACACCATGACTGCAATACATGTACAGGATGTACACCATACCTTTTGCCATGCTAAGCATTATGACTGCAATACCCTAACATTCTTTTCTAATCATGATTACTTGTAATCGTATTTGGTGTTATGAACTAGAGGACTCAACTAATACATAGATCAGTAAGGTTCTGTCTTCACTATTTTCAGTTCACAGAAAACAAGAAACCTCTTTTCATTTACTTACTAACAAACATGTTAGGTGCGGGTTGGCACCAAGGGTGGCTGGAGGTGATTGGGGAAGGAAAGAGAGAATGATAACTTGTTTCTTGTACCATTTTGCGAAAACAAAACAGTTTGTCAAATGTGATTTCATTTTTAGTCTTGGCCTTCTTGTGTATGTGTCAAAAGTTAGTTGGTCGGGTTTGTCCCATGGAGATGCCTTAAACCTGTGTAACAACCAAAAGTAGTACGAAGGGAACCAAAACTTGTGGTTCTAATGCTGTTGTTGGGATTATGCTCGGTAATCCCACCCACAACGGAAGCGCAACAAACAAAAACAAAGCACACAGTGAGAGACACACACAACCAAAATACGTGGTTTCCCAAACTCGGATACATCCACGGGAGAGAGAGAAATCTTCCACTACATGAAAAATAGAGATTACAATGTGAGATGTAAAACCCTCCCGAGCTCCTAACACACGGTTCTATACAATGTTTTACACTCACCCCACAACTCTATTTTTCCCTCACATCTTTTCTCTCTCACACACAACCTCAAGGTGGGGGAGACCCTCCAAAGGGGCTCCCGGACTGACTCTCCTCTCAGCTCAGTCTCTCTTTCTTTCTCTCCACCCTCTCTCTAGGTTCACACACGGCACAAACCCTTCTTAAATACATGTAGCTCAAAGCCTCTTGATTTGCCCAGAATATTCTAGAGCCCAGCTCCAAATATCCCACACATGCTCCGTATTAATTGCTCATGCTGGCTTTTCCTTGAAACATGCATTGACCAATAGTCCAAAGTCTTTCCAATTTCCACCAAAGGTCCAAAACCACCGAATTTCTTTCCTTTTTCTTTTTCCGGTTTCTTTTTTTTTTTTCTTTTCATTTTCACATTGGGGCAAAACCCAACAAATGCTTGCCATACAAATTCACTATGGTGGGACAAAGCAACACAACAATTTATGGTGGTGTTGCCTTGTGGAAAGTGGATGTACACCTTTTTGCTTTGGACTGGATGGGGGATTTAGGTTCGATCAAAGTGAAATATCAAGCTTTTTCTGTTGGCATTGAGTTCTCAATATTGACGTGTTGGATTGTTGTTCGGACCACCTTATAATGATTTCTCTACTGTGCCTTTTTTGACCTAACTGTTAACCAAACAGTTTCTTGATATTCTTGAGAATTGAGTTAGATTACAGGTAATGTTTTGGGCTTTATTTTTGTTCCCACGGCAGGCACACTATGAACCCCAAGTCCGCATAATGGATTATGAGATTGTAGCATTCTAGTTAGGTTTTGTACTGATTTGGTATTGAAATCTCATCATTTGGTGTGTATGACGGGTCGAATTCAAAAGAAAATTACTGCATATCGACACAAAAGAAGAGAAGATTTGAATACCATGGGCTGGATTCACATGTCTGGGATCCAGCTGAATTAGATATGAATTTTTTTGGATCTCTAAACTATTTGGGTGTTACTAGTCCTTCTTGTTACTGGTGTATGAAATGTCTCTGCACTTAACTTTCAGGTTTTGCGCTCCATTTGCACTCTGTTAACAAACCCGGATCCTGCTTACTTTTTCGTGCCGAAGATTGCTGAAATGTACAACACAGACAGGAGCAAGTATGAGAAAACTGCCAGGAGCTGGACCCTGATGTATGCCATGGGTTAAGGTGCTGCTATGTGTAACCGGAGCTGGACCCTGATGTATGCCATACCTCTATTATCATCTTTATAATGTTACCGTTACAAAATTAAGTTCATATTAAACTCATATTAAACCAATGTCGGTTACAAAATCAAAGGGTATTTATGCTTGGCATTATGTCTATTCATGCATGTTACTTCTATATAAGTTGGTGTTTCATACAAGAACAAGGGTGGAAAAATAAGAGGAAAATAGAGAGATCTCTACATGAGTTGAGCCGTATGCTAGAGATGTAAGAGCTTCATATGAGAGTTCTATGTCTAGTTATGGAGTATTACTTTCTATAGTCTACATTGGGCAACTCGGATCGTAACTTGTTCAAGCCTCTCGGTAGTCGTGAACATCGGATGAGGAATGCTTTTGAGCTCTTGGGTTTAATCTTGGGACAACTCGACTCTCATTCTCACGGACAACATCTTTCCTACTTTCACTATGTTTGTGCTCTCTTTATTTACTCGTGTTTCTATGTTTATGTACGATCCAATAATTCTTGTGATAAAATGATTTTTGTGAAGAAAAGTTCAAAAACAAAATGAGTGGCTCAGATCATTTTTTTAGAACTGAATAGGAGTCCAAAACACATATGTACGCGAGTATGTCCTCATAGACTTTTCAAAAAATCGTACTCCTCTATGTAAAGAAGTAAAGAACCCCACTACCATCTGCATGTACCCCACCCATCTGTTCTTTTTTTTTTTTTTTGATAAACAAAAGGGTGGGAGGGGGCGACTAGCATAGCAACCCCCTTGGACGTGACCATAGGGGCTCCCTACCCACTGTGAAATGTCCGCTTCGAACTATAGCTATTGTCCGTGAGGACAGACCGTCACCACAACACCACCTAGGTATAGGATGACAAGATAACAAATTCCCCATTCCTTTGCCATGGACAAGACTCGAACCTGAGTCATGCATGGGAATGAAGGAGGCTTTTGCCATTCGGACTACCACCATCGGTGGTACCCATCTGTCCTTGTCTATCATAAATTCTTGGCATGCCCAATTCGCCGACCTTTGCGACACAAATGCGTCTAAGACTCTGAAAGGGCATGTTTGGATCAGTTTTTTTCTTTACGGGACAGAAATATTAAACGGGATATAATTTTCACTCTCATTTTCCCCATCGGCACTCCTTTTTTTTTTTTATTAACAAAAGTAACATTTTATTAGGGAAAGAGAAGGAAATTCAACCAAAGGTTGAAAAATACAGCAAAATGGACCAAACCCATAACACCACCAAGCCACCACCGGCTAATCCCTTGGAGAGACGATACAACCACCAAAACACCCCTACTACCGTGGATGCTCACCGACACAAATGCGTCTAAGACTCTGAAAGGGCATGTTTGGATCAGTTTTTTTCTTTATGGGACAGAAATATTAAACGGGATATAATTTTCACTCTCATTTTCCCCATCGGCACTCCTTTTTTTTATTATTAACAAAAGTAACATTTTATAAGGGAAAGAGAAGGAAATTCAACCAAAGGTTGAAAAATACAGCAAAATGGACCAAACCCATAACACCACCAAGCCACCACCGGCTAATCCCTTGGAGAGATGATACAACCATCAAAACACCCCTACTACCGTGGATGCTCACCGTAGCCAGAGACGGATTCAGAAATGTTGTTTAGTAGGGGCACCTTGTTAGTCATAGTGGGAAAAATTTATTTTTTTAGTTAACCACAATAAGATTGTACGCAATTAAGGTATGCATTACGATCTACAAAAATATATAACACATACTTTCACTTAAATTATATGAAAATGAGTACAAAATCTCAGACCAAATTTGAGAGTATGTTTTATATGAACATCGACAAGTTTTAGAATTTTCGATATAGTTTTATTAATGATATTATTTTAAAATATTGCTCTTAGACGGTAAAAAATAAGTACAATTAAGAAAGAATCAATCAAAATAGACAAATAGTTAAAAAACCAACAAGTATAAATGCACCATATGACAAAATTGAAACATAAAACTAATTCTATATGTATATTTTCGAGATATATGCAAGTATGTATGTACAGTAGCACACTTAATTTCATAATTATGCTAAATATACAAAAATATAACAAAATTATTTTAGTTTCGAGTGGGGGCAGGGGCACGTGCCCCCACGTTCCCCCATTTCCCTCCATCCCTGACCATAGCCGTTATGTAAGAACCGTGACGCCCAACAACAAAACATGGCAGGAGACCACCCCAAACTGCCACCCACCATGTTAAGACCCGTGATTTTAAATTTCTTTACCTTAATTAATGGTTAATATGGAGGATCATATTTCAAGTTAAATGTGTGTTTTATTAACATGATTGTACGGATTAACGTGCCGTTATGTATAGGATGTTCGAAAAATAGTTAAGCTATGAGTTTGGTGTTAAAATGATGTTTGGAGGTGTTGGTAGTGAACGGAGTTTGATTCGATGAATGTTGGTAAAATTCTAAAAATTTCATGCGGTACCGGTACTGCATTTTTCCCAGTACCGGTACCCATTGACCAGAGGCTGGGCATTGTTGATATCTTTGGTGTCAGTACAGGTACTTCACATCTCCCAGTGCTGGTATCCGCTGGGAAAATTCTGGGTGCATATGAATCCAAACCTCTAAATAGGAACCTTTGCTCTTTTTCACTTTCAAAAACCACGAAATAGATCTAAAACACCCGCTCTCACCTACCCCCTTCAAATCTCACTCAAATTCCTTGATTTCTACCTTCAATTACCTCAAATTATCAAGATCCAAGTGCTTTCCACCTTAAACACACTTCATTTTCGAGTTTGGTGAACAAGAGGTAAGTTTTATGTTCTTGCTCACACTCCTTGACTCTAGATCACGTTTTTCTCTTTCTCCCCTCAATCACTCTTAATCAATTGTTGATTCACGCTTGTTTATCTTATTTTTGGTTATATCTACTCTAGATCTTGTAGCAAAAGTTGGGAGGAGCTTGTCTTTGGTAGAATCGAGCTTGTAACACTTGGTATACTTAGGGTTTTGCTCAAAACCCACTTTGGTAGGGATTTTTCTCTCTATCTTCATATTTTGTGGTGCTTTAGTATGATGTTAATGCCTGATTGCCTTACTTGAATTTGATGGAACACCTTAGGACATGGGGATCTTATTTCGTTGAAAAGCTGTATATTTCCTCTTTGATTGTTGTGATTCATGAATTGTTTGTGATGTGTTAGTTAATGTGGGATGTGTGAAATAAATAGATGGTTCCAGTGTCGATTATGATGATTTGTGGTTGTAGTTGAGAAGTATAAGTGTGGGGTTTGCCGTAACGCAAAGGGTGGAAATACAGAAGCCCAAATAGGAATGACTGAATTGTTACGCAAGGGGTGGAAATACAGAATCGCAAGGGGTGGAGTTTACTGTAATGCAAGGGGTGGAAATATAGAGTCGCAAGGAGTGGAAATATAGTAGGAGTGTGTGTGAGAGCACTTTAATTGTTGCAAATTGTGTTGGTATGTGTGGTTCCTAAATTTGTACTGGTGTGTTGATTCTTTGTACTCTAATGGTTTAAAATTGTTGCTGATTCACTTCTTGTTGTATGATTTTCCCCCATTTAGCATGATTCACTACCTCCACACTCATCATCTCATTCACGTGTAGATTTAGTTGAGATTTTTCTACTGAGCTAGTGTAGCTCAACCTATCATCATTTTCAGGTGTGAACTCAGGACATTAGCTTGCATGCTTGGAGTGCTTGGATATGAAAAAGAAATACTTTTGAAAGCTAACTGGTGGAGTTACCTAACCATCTTTGTAAATTCTCTATTGAGGATGTGTTTGTAACTTTAATTACTTTTCTTTTGACTATGGAGTATTGTAAGCGATTAATTCTATTTGATACACTATGCTTATGAAATATTTTGGCCATTGAGCCAATGATGTAACTTTTGGTGACTCGTGGAGTAGGGCAGTGAGCTCTGCAACAAAAGCGAAGCGAGCCGCGCTAGCGCCCAACCTATACAAGGGCTTACGTTTTTCAGCTGCATCGTACCGTACTATGGGGGTCCATACCTCCTTTAGATAGATAGAGCCCCTGTGCTCCTAATGTAGAGCTAGAACTAATGCTGCCGTAGAATTCGCGATCACACATGAGTACCCCGCCTTCCAAAAAGAGCGGGTGCTAATTAGCACTAATGCTAATGGGGACCATCGATCAAGAAGGACTTCGGAGACTGCAATCGAATTGAGAAAAAAATAGATATATATATATATATACATATATATAAATAGGGCCAACTCTTCTAGTTGCGCCTCTAACCTTACTACGCTACCCAACCAGCTGATAAAAGGTCGAATTCAGCAGGGCTACAGGCACAAAATGCCGATCAAATCCGTTAAAGGAAGCCTAATCAAAGTGGGCAAACAAGAAGATCTGACTGAGTTGATGATGGGTCGGATCTCGAAAGGCTTTCATAAAGACGTATGAGAAAGGGAGGGTCGAGAGAGGCTTATTGCACGATCCACCCAACCCAGCTAAGCTAATAAATGCTGCATAAGAGAGTGGGAGGCTGGCCCCTGCCCATCTAGAGGTGCACACCCATTTAGGAACATATGCAAAGGGGTAAAGAGAGAAGTCAATGGATAACTACCAAATCCAATGACTTTGATTTGTTTGTACCATTCTGTCATCGATCACTGCTGGGTCAGTTGGTGAGTCACCCCCAAAAAAGCATCGAGAAAGGTCAAGCATATATGTTTTATGAAATGATCAGTGGTCTCATATATGCTATGTCCTGCATTGTGTTCGTGTGTGATTATTGAGCTTTCTTCACTTCAGCGCCATGCGCTTTGCTTCCCTTTATAGAAGAGAGAGACCGTTGTCTTGAGAGTGAAAAGCAAGCACAAGCGATAGAAAGGATAGTACCTTGCGCGTTCGCGCGAACTACTATAAAATGGTGAGATCATTTGATCATTAGTGAAAGAAGGACCAACGACGATCCTATCCTAAAGGAGAAGGAGGAGTCAGTTTTCTTGGAAGATCGAGGAAGAAATCGGACAATTATGCCATTCGGAAGAAGTCTTCTATAGAGGGAAAGCCTGTTACGAGTAAGTGGAGAAGAGGAAAGATCTCCAGAGATTCTTATCTCATTCCATTCCAGTGGCTCGACCAGTAACCAATGGCGAAAACTCAAAAATCCATGGTTTCCCAGTAGAACCCTATTTCGCCCAAGTTGTTGCGGAACCGGAAAAAAGAAGCAGTTTTTCGCGCAGCTTGCTCATAGTGCAGGTCCCACTTGTATATCGTATTTGGCTGAAGAACCATCGGACAGGTTGGAGTTATAACCTTCTTGGGACTCCATGGACCAAGATCTACTTTCATTATATGGGCAATACCGATCTACTTTAGTAGATCATATGGATCTAGAAAAAGCTTCACATTTTGATGAATTGGAAACATCTCTTTTCCATTTCTATTTACCTAGTTCATATCTTTGTTTCGTGTGTTCCCGGGAGGAATTCGATCTCTTCAATCTCGGGATACCATCTAAATAACTGCGGCTAGAGAGTCAAATATATAGGTCCGGAAGAAAGAGTCTGAGGTTGGGTTGGACGACATACATCTTGGTTGATCCCACCACCACTAGAGATTGGAGATATATAGAATCTTTCTTCGAAATAATAATTAGAATTTTGATTTCAATAGCTGCAAGACCAAAACAGGGTGCAAAGAACCGAAAGCCCTTCTTTGTTGTTCCTCCCAGATACATGGCTTACATACCCGACTAAACATTCTTGGGAAACAATCGAATTGAAGTTCCGGAGGAGAATTGGCCATTCAATCTTGTGAACTAATCGAGACCGAAATTGGAAAAAGAGATACGAATAGAGAGGAATAACCAATCGATGAAAAAACATGAAACCATTCTGTTTCAATAGAGGTACGAGAAAGGGTTAGGGGCAATGAAGTAGGTGAAGTGGTTGGATTTTGCGAGCTGTTCCAACCACTGCTGGATGTGATTCCAAGAGCCAAACGAGAATGAATACCACATAGAAGAGTCAAGACCAGGCTCCCTAATAGAATGTTTAACCAATCTATTCCGGATCGACCGAATTGGTACGGAAGTTGTAACATGGGAAAACCACGGAAAACACGACTTATTTGAATAACCTGGTGACCTACAAATTGTAGAAGTAGGATCTTTGGCAAGCAATAAGCACTTAAATAATACAATTCAAGTGTACCATCTTCTTTCTCATTTCGAGGAAAAGGTGTGGAAGGAAAAGGAAACAACGGAGGGATCCGAATCGAACCTAAATGGGAATGACATGAAAAGTCTTTTTCAAAACCTAGCATTAAGGGCGTTACGACGATATACGAGAAGAAGGAATGGAGAAAAACTCGTGATTGGTGTGGAGGGGAATATCTGTATATGATATAGTTCAAGAAAGAGTCGTCTCATTTCCTTACTTCTTCGTTCTTTCTAATTCATGAACTTCAAGTCTGGTTCTGAATGCCGCGTAACATCATCTTCCACCTGCTCATGGCTAGATCGATCTCCATGATTCAGGCCGTGCATTAGCTCGAGCAAGACTGAAAGAACTTTTCCTGATTTGCTTTCATTTTAGCAGTAATTTGAGCATTAAGGAATTCATTCGCCCTTTCAAGCTGCTCCTTTCGGACAAGCAACTCCTGTACTTGCCGGTGGAATTCCTCCCGCTCCTCATCCGACATGCGGTTTCAATTTTGTACTTCAGGAAGATTCCAAATTTCAGGCCTCAGGGGGATGTAAGGCATATTGAGGTCTGGTAGCATTAAGCAGACACCCTTGCACATAGGAAAAATGGCAAGACAAATTCGTACGAAATTCCAAAGAAAGAAGACAGAATAGTATAGCTAGATACATAAATTATAGTACTTGACCTTGTACATAGTCTTTCGAATTTCTATTCACTCATGATATTTCGCCACAATGGGGCTATGGGAGTCGAACCACTTCTTCCACGACCCGCCTACTCCCCGTGACACTCACCCCACTCGTCTATCGCGTATTCGCCACTTCCATTACAGTCGATCATCTTTCATAGCTTCCACACCTGTTCATTTGGGAGCATCTCATGACAGATGAGATTGGACTGAAGCCAAACAAAGGAAAGAAGTCACCACATTCTTACTTAACGAAATAAGAAGAAAAACAAGATGAGATTTTTCACAAGTGGAGTGCTCACGCACAAAATGAGAGTCTCAGATCCAGTTACGTCAAGTTCTTTAGGCTCCAAAGGAAAGGCAACAAAACTGTAGTGAGGAACTCAGTACTCTTGATAGGGTACCAAACTCCAACAATCACAAACCTATGAACTGAACGATGTTACCGCAACAGGCTACTTCCTACGAATGCAAAGCGTTAATACTCGAAGAGGAAGACCTTACCAAAAACCAACGGAAATTCAGTATGCAAGGCATGCCAGCCAAGGAACCCTACTATATAGGTTAACGCCCTTTCCTGTCCCTCGCTAGTCTCCTTCACCGTGCTGCCATCCATTCACTCAACTATCCCGCTCGCATACTCGACTAGCCCAGTCCCCCCTAGCTAGCCAAATTTTTTAATAAGGGTGTCTTCTGGGGCCCTTCACTTCATTTTGTTTGTCCTAGATAATATACGGGAGTGCAAAAAAGTGCAACGAGAGAATAAAACGGGGACATTGATACTCGGCGAAGACTAAAGGGTTTCGCTATCACAAGAATATAGCGATCGAAGAGCTATCGATCAGCTGCTTCGCGTATTACGAAAGCCGTATTGCCCGAACGGAGCACTGGCCGCTATGGCCCAAACGAAAGTCAAAAGACTTCTATGAAATTGGCATTTCACTCTTCCTATGGTACTCCTCGCCGGACCGTGTCCCATCCTTTCATTAATGAGCCCCTTTTTAGTTCCTATTTCACCAGAATGAATGACTTTGCTAAAAAACAAGTGCCATCAAGAATGACTAGTGCAAGAAAGAAGGACCCGTAATGAATAACAAGATTTATTGACAGAAAGGAGTACACGAAAAACATGCACCGATGCCCTGAAAGACATTGATGTAGGGAGGTATTCCCGAATAGGTCCAACTAAGGACCGAACAAAGTGGTATGTGGGACCATGGTATAGATACAATAGAGACAGTCGCTGTGCAATACGGTGGCCGGCGATATGGACCAGACATGAGAAGTCGTCGGTCCAAGAAGCCTGTATGAGGTCATGGACCAGCGACATGTGAAGTTGTTGGTCCAAATAGCCTGTTGGTGAATGAGAAGGCCGAACAGGAGGAGAGTTTGGGGAAAACAGTCTCATATGCAGGGAACATTCTTGAAGGTTCCAGAATAGAGGTGTTCCGTTAAGGAATGAGATCCCGAGAAAATAGGATCAAGAAGAGATACCCAACGGGAATGGGATGTTCGCCAGCTATGGAAAGGAGTCCAAAAAGGATTAAGGTAATGAACTAATAAAGGGAACGAGAATCCAAGATATTCTGGGTTTCCTATACGAGATAGGAAACCTAGGGCAACACGAATACTTGGGCTGCAAGCATCCTTAAACCTATAAATACGAGGTAAATCTAGAGGCTAAAGGTACGTAGTCTATTGCAATCGAGTTATTTACCTACTGATAATTAGGGTTTCTCTGCTAGTACGTGATACTAACTTAGGCATAGGAGGGCCTTTGCCACGAGAGGCAAAGGTGCGCTCACCCCTTGTCTGTTTTACAGATAAGGATTCCGACGACGTACTAGGATTCCGGCGAGGGGCACGAAGTAGCCGTTACGTTCTTGTGCTGTTAAAAGCCTCTTCAGTTTTTCTGCACTTACAATTGGCGCCGTCTGTGGGAAACGAAAGAGTTCCCTTTGAAAAACGACCACGATGGAAGAAGATCTAAAAACACCGCTCGACCCAAAGAGCCAGCTAGGTGGGGGAAGAGATAAATCCCCACCGATGGCCCCGAAGAAGCGTGACGGCGGGCACGCCAAGAAGACGGCAAGCAAAGGCCATCCCGTGACTGTCCATGGCGATTCCAAGAACAGGGAGGGCAGGACAGCCACAGACTTCACAAGAAGGAGCAAATCCCACCGTGGGAGGGAGTCGGTTGCACACTCGAGAAGTGTACACAACAATGAAGATGTCCTCGACAGAAAGAGGCAAGAAATCGAGGAGTACGCTCATTTGATCAAAAAATGAGAGCACGAGATTCGAGAGATACAGCGGGTACGAGAACACCCGGAGGACTCTGAACTGTCACGAAGGAATTCCAGAGGAGACAGGTTGGCTATAGTGAAGTACAAGAAGGCTCCTTCACGAAGGAGGAGCAAGAGCAGGAGCCCCACTCCTGGAAGAAAAAGGGCTTCTTCACGAAAAAGAAGGAGTAGGAGTCACACCCCCGAAGAGGGGAAGATTCGAAAACATCACAGGGACAGGTACGAGAGGCCTGATTCCGATTGGGAGAGGATTGCTCCCAAGAAAACGAAGGAACGAGAAGAGGGGACCATGTCTGCACGAGAAGCAGCACGGAAAGCCCTCAGCAACATAGCATCCTCCCCCTTTGCAAGGAGACTGCAGGAGGCAAGGTTGCCGAGCAAGGTGAAGCACGGAGCGTTCATCCTCTACGAAACAAATACTGATCCCGTGGCACACATACAGCATTACTAGCTGGCCATGTTCATGCACGACGGGGATGATGCAATCATGTGCAAGATGTTCCCATCGAGTTTGGGGAAGGTGGCTTTATCATGGTTCCATAAGCTAGAGCCGAACACCATACGAGGATGGAGGCAGTTAGCCGAGGAATTCACTACTCGATTTCTGACGAGCAGAAAAGCACCAAAGACTTTTGAGAGCCTCTCCGTTATGAAGTAGGGAGAGAACGAGCCGATCAGGGACTATGCTAAGAAGTACTGGGAGACTTTCAACGAGATTGAAAGTTGCAGTGAGGAATATGCAATAGCCACGTTTAAGACTGGGCTGCTTGTTCGGGGGGAACTACGTAAGTCCCTAAACATGAGCCTAGTAGGTACATTGGCAAAGCTGATGGAGCGGATTGAGCAGCATGCCAGGAACGAGGATGACATACTTCGGGAAGACAGCAAGGTGATTGCCGAACAAGCCAAGGGGCCTGCGAAGAAGGTTGATAAGCATGAGCCCAAAACCTACAGAGAGAGGAAGGAATTCGGGCAGGCTAAGAAAGAGCCGTACAAAGAGAAGCACGCTCCGGATCCCAAGTCCTTCTTCTCGGTGACAGCGGTTTGGAAGGAACCAATCTATCGGATTCTTTATAGAATAAAGAATCGCCCATACTTCAAGTGGCCCCCAAGGCTGGAGGGGGATAAAGATGCAAAGAGGGCTACGAGTCAGCATTGCAGTTATCACAAAGACTGGGGTCACATGACAGAGGATTGTGAGATGTTCAAACAACACCTAGATGACCTAGTCTCACGTGGTTATTTGAAAGAGTTTATTCAGGAAGAGCACAAAGGTGCAGAAAAGGCAATGGAGTTGGATTACGAGCAAAATCCAAGGGGCGTAATCCATATGATACATGGATTGGCCGCACCTTATACAAGGAATGAGGTGAGGTTACTCCAAAGGCAGATGAAGCACAACCAGCATGTGATGCAATTGGGAAAGAAACGAGGACGAGGGGAAGAGGTATGCAATGAGGGCATAGTCTTCACGGATGAGGACCTGGGAGGAGTCCAGGTGCCACATAATGATGCCTTGGTCATAACCCTACGAATTGGGGAGTATGACATGGAGAGGATCTTAGTGGATTCAGGAAGCTGCACAGAGGTGCTGTACTACGACGCGTTCAAAAAGTTGGGACTGACACAGGCAGATTTGGTGCAGTCAATAACTCCCTTGATCGGATTCAGTGCGGGAGCAGTTTGGCCGTTGGGCAGAGTGACCTTGCCTGTTCGGGCAGGAACAGTGGTGCTTCGAACTGACTTCCTGGTGGTGGATGTGTCGTCTTCCTATAACGCGATCATAGGAAGAACTTGGTTGCATAAGATGAGGGCGGTATCCTCCACCTACCATCAGATGGTAAAATTTCCCGGGTCAAACGGCATTGAGAGGATCAAGGGAAATCAAAAGGTTGCCCGTATTGTGTGTGATCTCTATAATCAAAAAGGCACCTAAAGCACAATTCGTCCAAGCTGTTGAGGTTCCGGAACAGCCGACCATCGAGGATGTCGGAGGGAACCCCGCTGAGAAAGTGGTGGAAGGTTTGAAAAAGATTCAGATCAACGAGACTGATCCTGAAAGGTATTTCCTGATTGGGAAAAACCTGAACAAAGAAGAGGAGGAAGAATTGGTGGAGTTCCTCAAAGAGCATGTTGATGTATTTGCCTAGGTACCCGAAGAGATGCCTGGGGTGGATGCAAACATGATTTGCCACCACCTGAATGTAGATCCACAGCATAAGCCCGTGATGCAAAAGAAAAGACGATCAGCCGTACAGCACGTGGAAGCTGTGATCGAAGAGGTTGACCGTTTGCTGGAAGCAAAGGCAATACGAGAAGTTTACTACCTAGAATGGTTGTCTAACACTGTGGTAGCTAGTGAAAAAGAAGAACAGGAAGTGGCGGGTTTGTATCGACTTCACGGACCTAAACAAAGCGTGTCCTAAGGACAGTTTCCCCCTCCCCAGGATAGACCAACTGGTGGACACAACAGCTGGGTATGAGCGGATGAGCTTTCTAGATGCTTATCGAGGATATCACCAGATTGCCATGTATGGGCCCGATCAAGAGAAGACGTCCTTTATCACTCCACGTGGGCTGTATTGCTACAGTGTCATGCCTTTTGGTCTGAGGAACGCCGGAGCAACCTACCAGAGATTAGCCACGATTATGATGAAGAAGTTGCTTGGCAAGACAATGGAGGTGTACATAGACGACATGATGGTCAAAAGTAAGGAGAAGCAAAACCATATAACTGATTTGAAGGAAGCCTTCGAGATACTGAAAGAGTACAAACTGAAGCTCAACGCCTCGAAGTGTGCGTTCAGAGTAAGTTCAGGAAAGTTCCTGGGCCACCTTGTAACCATAAGGGGAATAGAAGCGAACCTCGATCAAATAACAGCTTTGCAGAGGCTCCAAAGTCCAAAGACCACGAAGGAGGTCCAACGACTGACGGGGATGGCAGCGGCTCTTAACAGATTTATTAGCCGGTCCAGTGATAAGTGCAGACCTTTCTTCCAGTTGCTAAAAAAGAGGGAAGGATACGAATGGGGAGCAGAATGCGAACAAGCGTTCCAAGACCTGAAGAAGTACTTGGCAGCGGCCCCGCTCTTGTCCACTCTTGAACCGGGTGAGTCTTTAACTCTGTACTTAGCAGTCTCTGAACACACTGTCAGTGTAGTATTACTAAGGGACAAGGGATCCGAACAAATCCCTGTCTACTACGTAAGCAAGACGTTACTGGAAGCAGAAACGAGATATCTGCCCCTCAAAAAGTTGGTCCTGGCATTGAGGACGGCGGCAAGAAAGTTGCCTCATTATTTCCAGAGTCACAAGATCGTGGTCTACACTGAATTCCCGTTAAAATCTTTGCTACGAAAGGCAAACTTCTCGGGATGTATTTCGACTTGGTCGGTCGAGTTGAGTCAGTATGACATCGCCTACCAGCCGCGTACTGCAATAAAAGGACAGGTTCTAGCAGACTTTGTGGCAGAGTTTTCCCCTGCAGTAGCTCCCCAACCTCCTACAAGACAGGAGCAGCTAAGGGAGCAAATAACCAGAAAGGAAAAGGCACCTGCCGAGCAAGATCCCTTAGAATGGAAGCTGTTCGTTGATGGTTCCGCATGCAACACCGGGTCAGGGATAGGAGTCGTGCTTTTCCCCCCTGAAGGAGTAATGGTGGAGCTATCCCTTCGATTAGGATTCAGTGCATCTAACAATGTAGCAGAGTACGAGGCACTTTTGGCAGGATTGAGAAGCGTGAAAACCTAGAAAGCAAAAAGGATACGGGTGCATTGTGACTCCCAACTCGTAGTGAACCAGCTGTCTGGGGAATATGAGGCCCGAAATGAGAAGATGGCAGCCTACGTGGAGGCCGCCAGGGACTTGCTTGACACTTTTGAAAAGGTGTACGTTGAGCAAATAAGTTCTGGGCAGAATGCCCACGCAGATTCACTTGCTTGGTTGGCCGCAGCTGTGCCAACTGAATTTAAGAGAAGGGTGGCAGTTGATTATCTTGCTGAGCCGAGTATTGGAAGAAGCGTGGAATTGGTCTTGGACGTGAACCAAGGACCAAGTTGGATGGATCCAATAGTGGAGTTCTTACGAGATGGGATACTCCCCATGGATAAAAAGGAGGCTCACAAGATAAAAACAAAGTCTACGCGATTTTGGTTGTCTCCTGAAGGGAAATTACATAGAAAATCCTTCACTGGTCCTTACTTACTTTGTGTGCACCCCGAGATGGTGCAGAAGTTTCTCCACGAGATCCACGAGGGAACATGTGGAAGTCATGCTGGGGGCAGGTCCATTGCCCACCGAGCAATAACCCAGGGGTACTGGTGGCCGCACATGCAGGAGGATGCGAAAGTGTATGTGAAGATTTGTGAGAAGTGTCAAAAATTCTCGCCGATGATCAGAACACCAGCCAAGGATCTGGTGCCCCTGACAAGTCCTTGGCCATTCGCACAATGGGGAATGGACATCGTGGGTCCACTCCACAAGGCAATTGGGAATAGGAAATTTTTGTTGGTGGCAACAGACTATTTTACCAAGTGGATTGAGGCAGAACCACTGGCGAAGATCACTGAACCCATGATAGAGAGGTTCGTATGGAAAAACATCATTACCCGGTTTGGAGTCCCTTATTCGTTGATTACGGATAATGGGTCGCAATTTCAGAAAAAGTTCAAAGCTTTTTGTGCCCAGTACGGGATAAGAAATTATTACTCGACCCCAGCCTACCCACAGAGTAATGGGCAGGCGGAAGCATCCAACAAAACCATACTTGACGGGATCAAGAAGAGGTTGGACAAAGCAAAGGGGAAGTGGCCTGACGAATTGCCACTGGTTTTATGGGCGCACCGAACAACGCCTAGGAGGTCTACGGGAGAGACCCCCTATTCGTTAGCATATGGAACAGAGGCTGTAATCCCATTGGAGGTTGGTCTACCGACCAATAGGACCACTTTGGTTGAAAGTGGAGGCAACGACAGAGCCCTAGAGATTGAACTGGATCTTGCCGAGGAACGGAGAGAGAGGACTCTGGTGCATTTGGCCTCATATCAGGAGCAGCTGATGAAAGGTTACAACAAAAATGTCCGTCCACGAGAGTTTGGTGTTGGGGACCTTGTGCTTCGAAAGGTGCTCGACAATACCAAGGTGGCCAACGAGGGCATGTTAGGGGCCAATTGGGAGGGCCCATATCGAGTTACAGAGGTTGTGGGCATTGGGGCTTACCGCTTGGCAGACCTGGACGGGAACCTGGTGCCAAGGCCTTGGAATGTCCACAATTTGAGGAAATTTTTTGTTTGAATAGATTTCAGTTTGTTTTTCATTCTGTTTTAGGATGCACATCGTGATTGTGTGGGAATTACGAATAAAATTCCCTTGTTTCTTATTTCGACTTATTAGTTGCAAGGGGTACACTAACGCCCCCTTGAGTTTTGAATTATGAATAAAATTCTCGATATTTGATTAACACATTTTGTTTTTGCAATTTTTTATGCTTAAATACGAAGCAAGGCACTTGTTTCCTCCCTTCGTATTGGGGAGCAGAGAGTGGGACCCATACGAATATATGACCCCTATGAATCTTTGAATTATGAAAACTTTATCTAAGTACGAGCAAGCTTAGATACAAGTATGAAAACACTTGGTTATTTGTATAGGAATAAATAAACTTAAAAAGCATACGAGAACATGCGAATTTATCTAAGTATGAACAAACTTAGATATTGTCCAAGTACGAAGCACTTGGCATGCATACGAAAACATGCATATTATGGCCAAATATGAATACATTTGGGCACTTAAACTGCATACGAAAATATGCAAACCAAGTACGAAACACTTGGGCTGCATACGTGTACATGCAGAATTGTCTAAGTATGAATAAACTTAGGATTTGAACGAGCATGAATAAACTTGGGGTGCATACGAGGACATGCAAATTATCCATGCACAGATAGCTAAGTATGAATAAACTTATGAACTCTCCCAAGTATGTGAGAACTTGGAGTGCATGCAAGGCTAAGTCAGGTATGACAACATTTGGGCTTATACCTAAGTACGATCAAACTTAGGGATTAAAACGGTTGGAATAGTGAAAGCCACGAAGGGCCACAACAAAACCAAAATACCCAAGTTAAAACGCCATAGAGGGCCGAATAACTGTGTTAAGAAATCTGGGAATGTACTTGTGCCACGCAGGGCATCACTTACAGCCACGCAGGGCCAGCAAAAAGTTCGAGAAAATAAAATTGTTTTTGAAACAATGGGACCATACTTACTTTTCTGCAGGAAGGTCTTGAGCAACGGGAGTCGAGGTTTGTGCGGGAATGTCTTCCACAGCAGTGTTTCCATCAGTTGGACCACCACTGGCTTCCTTTTGGCCAGGGTTGGTCACTTCATCGTTACGATTGGCATCAGCATCGTGCTGCTCAGAGACATCCGCATTAAGCTCCTCATCCAGGCTGTCCTCTTCTTCCTCGATCCCATCCTCATCTTGGGCTGCCATGGTGTTCGAGGGATCAATCTCTGTCCAGAGGGACGATGACTCTGCTGTACCAGATTTTTTCAGGCAGGCTGTCCATCCAGCAACCCATACTTGATCCTGGATTCCAGGCATCTGGTTTTTGTAGCTTTCGGTAGCTACGTTAATCCCATCATTATACCCCTGGTGGTATGCGCCCTTTGCCTCATTCTTGCTCAATTCCAGCTCCGTGAGAGTCTGGTTCAGACTGTCCGCGGCACCATCCAACTTGCTTTTCACGTTCACAGCACTTCGAGCCTGGTTCCTCTCCCTCTCAAGCCTTATAATGGTGAGCTGCAGCTTTGCATTCTCACTTGCAAGTTTGGCACGTTGGGGCTCTGATTGGCCGAGTTTCTGGGCCATAGCCACCATTTTTTGCATTGCCTGGAGATCTAAACAGGTTAAGCAAGGGCAAGGGGATACTATTAGAGACACTAACAAGGCAGACACGAGAAGTTTTACCTTAGCGTTGTTAGTCATAAACGACCCAAGGAGGTTGTCTGGGGAGCATGCCACCTCTTTCTGCATGTCTCCAGGGAGCATGAAAGCCTGGGACAGGGCAAGGGCAGTCCCCTCGGATTCCACGCTGTCCTGGATAGTGACAGACTTGTTGCCATGGGTGAGTTGAGGAGCCCAAAGTTGAGGAGACACTGTGGAAGTCTGTAGTGGGGGCTTTTCAGATGACTCCGATCATTGATGCTTGTCCCGGTGACTGGCTTCTATCTCCTCAGGAGAAAATCCAGGAGGGGTGTCTAATTGAGTCGATCCTCGGCGACCATGAGATGGCACCGGACTCTGAGAGCGTCCTCGGCCACGAGTAGCGCCGCGGCCTCTTCCACGGCCAGCTCCGGGAATGGTAAGAAGATTGCTGAGGTCGATCGGTTGATTCATCTCTTGAGGAGGAGGAGATGGGGAGTAACCACTGGATGACGTCGAAACCTCTTCAGCAAGCTGTACAGGCTCGTTGGGAAGTGGAGGGGTACGAGAGCGCCTTTCCTCTTCCTCTTGCTCGGGTTGTGCGGCAGACGGTCCGGGGATTGATGGGTTATCAGCTGCTCGGATCCGCTGTGAACTCCCTCGCCCGAAGCGGTGCGATTTGTGACAGAGTCGCCACCCGGATTTTTGAGATGGATGATCCGAGAAACCGAGGGGGGTTTTGTTTTGAAGAGAATAGGTCTTTTGATCTAGCGAAACTGTTTGAGATTTTGGATCCGGGAGCCAGGTTACGAACGGGGAAGGTTTTGTTGAAAAGCACCCCGCTCGCCCGGTGAAAACCGGTCTCTATTAAGCATTTTAAATGGGGGGGATTAATACAACTCGGAAAACCTTGAAAACACATAAAGGGAAAGGGAAACAAGATAGATCATCACACGTTGCCGTGCTAGTGGTGCTTGCTGTACAGAGATGATATAGATGACATGGCGATGATATAAACAGGGAAAACATAGAAATGAACTGTCTGAATCATTTCCCTCCGTCAGACGGCATATCGGCTTGTAGCGCGCGGCTTAGCAATATGCCGTGCGTGGTTACAATCCTGATACCAAACTTTTATAGTTTTGTAAAGCTTCGCACGGTGTACCATTACATCGCATGGTTTTATTTTAAAGCTTCAGACAACTCACAGCCGTCAGATCATCTCAGATCTACACCATTCTTTCAAACCATGAAGGGAAAACCATTTTTGATACGTCTGCTTGTTTTGGAAAGATCTATGGAGTTTAAAACATGGCTTGTAGAAATGGTCTCATTCTGAGACAACTTTTGGTATACAGAAAAGACCCAACAACGGACGATCGCGATCCAGACAGTCTGATCAAAAAAAAAAGTATTCTTTCGAAATGCCGTGCGTATTGGTATACTACGCCGTGCGACGCTATAAATAGCCGCATGGGCGTAGAACACCTTCGTACAGAACTCTGGTTTTGTTTTGAAAAAGAGGTTTTGGGTCAGATCTCAACCAAAAGAGTCAAGCCTGAAAATAGAAAGGTCCCCTCAGGGCCAGGACAGAGCCTAGCCCAAGGAAACTTGGTTTTTACCTTGGATCTGGAGCTTGAATGAGCTTTGATGGAGGTGGATGGGCGCCGGAAGGTAAAAAAAAAGAAAGTAGAAGTGTAGATGTGTGTAATATATGGGTATATTGGGTAGTTGGGACCTCAAAGTTAGTAAGGGTCTAACTTCAATGGTGAGGAGAAAAATGGAGTAAAAGGCCTAGAGAATGTCTTTTAAGAACAACATTCTCAAGGCTTGGAAATGGGAAAGTGGGTGTGAAAGCAAGAAGAGAGAGAAAGGGTATAATGGTGATCAAGGGCCCTTTTTCCTTGAGTGGAGGGGTGTATTTATAGGCAAGAGCCTTGGATTTTGAATTTCAAAAGTTGGAGGTATTTTCTGGACGGGCCAGAAGTGTGCTTTCGGCTGAGCCGTATTGCAGCTGTGGCTCAAATGGGCGTGGCCGACAGCTTTCTGAGCCAGTCAGAACTTTATCCAAAATGCCGTGCGGTTAACCTCATGACTGCGTGCGGTGTATTAAATTTCGATACGCCGTGCGGTGTAGAAGTGTCGCGCACGGTACTTTAGGTTCGGTCCAAGGCTTTTTGGGCTTTCTCTGGGCTTTTGAGTTTTTGGGCTTTCTCTGGGCTTTTGAGTTTTTGGGCTTTTCTGGGCTGATGGTTGGTTTGGGCTGCGGATGCTGGAGGAACACTTCATTCAAGCTCACAAAGGCTTTGTTTCCTTTATTTCATCATCGGGGAGATCAAAGACCCTTCGAGGTCCAGATTGGGGTGTCTACAGTAGTCCCTCTTTAACGTAACTCGGATACCATTGTTTTGATACGAGTGACGCTTAAAGAATAGGCATCCCGATCCGTTTGCTCTAAAGTCTTTGAACAGAAACAAAAACAAAATGCTTGAAAATGCAAATAAACGACAATGGCGGTCGCGTTCGTGGAACTGCCTACGTACCCTATTTGTAGGGATCAGACCAACGTAGTTCAATTGGGACGATGCAAAATGTAGCAACTAATGCGAAAAATTCAATTGAGACGAGCCTTCGGGAGGCGAAATTCAATTTCTGAAATTTGGTTTGAGACTTGAGACGAGCCCTCGGGAGGCGAATTTTTGAAATTGATTTGAGACTTGAGATTTGAGACGAGCCCTCGGGAGGCAAATTTTTGAAATTGATTTGAGACTTGAGACTTGAGACGAGCCCTCGGGAGGCGAATTTTTGAAGACTTGAGACGAGCCCTCGGGAGGCAAATTTTTGAAATTGATTTGAGACTTGAGACGAACCCTCGGGAGGCAAATTTTGAAATTGATTTGAGACTTGAGACTTGAGACGAGCCCTCGGGAGGCGAATTTTTGAAGACTTGAGACGAGCCCTCGGGAGGCAAATTTTTGAAATTGATTTGAGACTTGAGACTTGAGACGAGCCCTCGGGAGGCGAAATTCAATTTTTGAAATTTGGTTTGAGACTTGAGATGAGCCCTCGGGAGGCGAATTTTTTAAATTGATTTGAGACTTGAGACTTGAGACGAGCCCTCGGGAGGCGAATTTTTGAAATGGGGTTGAGACGCGAATCTGGCAAATACTACGAGCAGACGTAAATACGACCGATCCTCGGGGGACGGGCAATTTTGCGAGGCCCGGGGGACTAGGATCAAATAATCCTATCATTAATGCACGCTATTCCAAAGGATTTCTGCTGCAAAACGGCTGGAGCCTTTTAGTTTCCGAGATGATTTTGGTGGCTAGAGTGCCCAATTTCCGAGAAAACACATTTATTCTTCTGAAGTCAAAATGCTGTGCGGGCGATCAAAAGGGCGCGCGGCCTTTAGTTTGTCCATGCACCTCTTCGATTTCCGAGATCAGTTGGCTGGTTTAAGGGTGCCCATTAATACAGGCGTGCCCTTTCGTCGGTCAGGACCTCTTTAAAAGGAATGGGGGTGCCTCATTCTATGCACTCTTCTCCCAAATCTTTCCAGGTTCCTAGATTCGTAATCTCGAGACATGGCGGCAGACGACTTGACAGCACGTGTGATCTCTTTGGAGGCGGAGATGGGCTTTTACCGCGAGGAGATTGAGCAACTGAACCACCAGATCGCGAGGCTCATATCAACGATTCGCACCCTCCGTCGCGCGGTGTCCAACCTTCAGGATTTCGCTTTTAATCAGATGGACAGCAAGCATGACCCGGAGTATGCGCCGGGGCATGATTCGGACAGGACTGCAGAGGACTCGGAGGGGAATCCGAATGGTTCGGATGACCGCTCCGGCGAAGGGAGCGACTGAGCATGAGAGTTTAGGGAAGGAAAAAAAGGGGGGGGGCCAGTAGGATTTCTTTTCCTGTTTTGATTTTCTCTTTTCTTTTCCTTTTCTCCCTTTTTTTTTTTTTTTTTTTTTTTGAACAATGTAATGCAAATCCCGGGGAATTACCTTGGGCTTCATGGAATGAAAAATCTCCCTTTCTAGTCATTGTTCGTCTGCAATATTTTTTTTTTTTATGCTCATACTGAATGTGAATGCCATGGCCAGAAGACTGCTCTCAGAATCTGAACTGTCGAAATAACCCAGTATGCCGTGCGCAGCATGGGTAATGCCGTGCGTCGGGAGAACTCGAGAATTTTCATCTACTTAAGCCGTTATGCCGCGCGCTTCGATACATTATGCCGTGCGGCGCACCTTTCTTCAAACCCGGTCCACTTAAAGCCCAGACGAACCGGTTCAGGGGATATATATATATATACGGGGCGTACACAGTACGCCCCGATCGTTCGAATTTCCCTCCTTTCTCTCTCTTGTCTCTCTCTCGGTCTCTCTTTCTCTTATCTCTCTCTCCCTCCCGATCATCTCTCTCTCTCTCGCTGTCTCTCTCTCTCTCTCGCTGTTCTCTCTCTCTCGTCTCTCTCCATCGCTGCTCTCTCTCTCTCATTCTCTCTCTCTCATGGATAGCGCGGATATACTCGGGGATGATCATCCCCCGCAGGACGACGTCGTGCAGGCCACGGTGGTTCCGGAGAGTGTCGTGGCAGTCGGGGAGGGGCCGGAGACCGTGGGGATCTCGGCCCCGGCGGCATTGGCCGAGGGAGTTACGTCCTCGGCTGCCGCGGCGGTCGGCAGCGGTGGTGGTGACGGCGGTAGTGGAACGTTGGCTGGATACGGTTAGGGGACGGAGACTCCGAGTGCAGTGGAGTCCAGGGGTGAGGACGAGGCGACAGGCCGGACGGAGGGTGCAGTTGGCTCAGCGGAGAGGGTCACGGAGGCTCGCGGTGGCGACGGGCTTGTCGGAGTGGAGGTGGTGACAGAGGCCTCCCCTGTGAGAGAGCCTCGGACTGACCTGGGGAAGGGTCCCGTCGTTGACGAGGAGTTGGTGGAGGAGAGGGAGACGCCGGCCATGTTTGTTGGCAGTGGCGAGGGTGCAGGGTCGTCGCGGCCCATCGGTTTAGGCGACTACCTTGAGGAGGCGTCCCTTGAGGACCTGGTTGAGACCTTACGGGGGGTACCTGGACTGGCTGCGGCCTTACTTGAGGCTCAGGAGAGAGTGCTCCAGGTTGAGCTTGAGACAGGGGCCGCTGGAGAGCCACAGGGAGCAGAGGAGGAGGCTGCCGGAGGTGGGACAGGTCCTCGGAGGAGTGTTGTGGAGGAGGCGGCAGTGGCCCTGAAGGGGCGCGGACCTTACGAGGCGGAGTCTTACGTGCCTTTTCAACACGTAGTGGTTCCTACACTTTTGGACGCCTACAGGCCGGCGCGGCCCACGTACGACGAGGCCCTGGTCCTGAGGGACCCACAGCAGCACCTTTCTTTACGCCGAGACGAGGTATACTTTAAACACTTGCATTTCAAATTCCAATGTATCGTACTTTTCATTTCTTTATCTGAATGCTGTATTTGCATTGAATAGTATACCTGTTTACTGAATGTTATCAACTCATTGCAACAGGCGATCACCATCTCGTGCTACGGTGGTGCGGCCGACGTGCCGACGTTCTGGGAGAGACTCCCTAAGGCTGTGAGGGAGATAGTGAGGCAGGCGGGTTTTGGGGAGTTTGTGAGCCTGCTTACGAGGGCGAGCAACGATCGCCAGGTGGTGAGGGCGCTGGCTGAGAGGTGGTGGGACACTACGAACACGTTCCACTTCCTTTTTGGCGAGCTGACGGTGACGCTGCTGGACTTTGCGGCGATCACTGGTCTGAGGGTCGGGGGTGACCCTATCCCCTATGACGCTGTTACAGGGAGGAGCGCGATGCTCCAGCGGGAGACACTGGGGTACGTGCTGAGGGCGGAGAGTGAGGACGCCCAGTACGCTCAGCTGTTGGGGTTTTGGACGGAGGAGCTCCCGACCGACAGGGTGCAGGAGGAGCAGATGGCGCGGTGCTTTCTGTTGTACTTACTTGGTGCGTCCCTGTTTCCCAACAGGCGCAACCGAGTACACCTTTCGCTCCTACCGGCCTTGAGGGACGTCGGGGAGATAGCCCGCTTCGACTGGGGCGGTGCAGCTTTGGGGGCGTGCTACGCCTTCATGGGGTCTCTTTCCCGAGGAGCGGGAAAGAGCCTCGGCGGTTACTGGAGGGTCTGGGAGGTATATTTCGAACTTCTCTTGCACTTATTTGTCTTTCTATTCACTTATTGCATATCCTGTGTTAATCCTTGATGTTTGATTCTGCAGCTGTGGACGTACGAGGTACTGGACATGTACCCTCCTGAGACCTCCTGTCCTAGTGACACAGTGCTTCCCCGGGCCCTACGTTGGTCCAAGGAGTTCCGGGGAGTGAAGAAGGGGAAGGGCGACCTGAACGCCTACCGCCTCTTCTTAGACGAGCTTCGTCCTGACCGGGTATGATCATATTTCGCATGCTTTTGTCTGCTTGATAGTTCTTATTCCAAATCTCATGCTGATGTCGTTTGTTTTTTATTGCAGGTTCGCTGGCGTGTGTGGGACCGCTGCAAGCTTCCTTTCTTGGTGCGGAGCAGGGAGGTGACGAGGGGGAGAGCGCTGCTCGAGTCCCCTTACGGCTGGCAGTGGTACCTGGGCGACCGGGTGTCACGTCAGTCGTTGAGGTTGGACGCCTTTAGAGTCCCTGGTCTCCTTCCTGCTCTGGTGCAGCGGACGAGCTTGTACACCAGGGGAGAGGTTGAGCGGTTCACACGACCGGACCTCGAGCTGGAGCCGCTCTTCCAGGCGGGCGTGGACTACTCTGAGTACCGGGCTCGGTACTTGATGCCGAGTTTCGGGGTACGGGCTGCTGCTTGGGAGGCGACGCTTCGAGCGTCAGGTGGTGCAGGCGGTAGAGGCGGACGAGGACGGAGAGGAGGGAGAGGCAGAGGACGCGAGGGTAGCGTTGGAGGTCGAGGTGACGGCGCAGGTCCGGGCAGGGCCAGCTTGCCTCGACTCTCCTGGACCGTGGACGTGACGACTGCCCAGGGGGTTTCTGGTGTAGTGGTGGTGCCGCGTCCCACGGTCGCAGCTCCGGAGTTTCTTGCTCAGGTATGACTTGCATCCTTTCGCCCATTTGCACTTACTTGTTAGTATCACTGTACGTTCTAAACAATTGACCTATTGTGCAGGCGACTCCGGAGTACGTGAGAGAGATGGGCAAGGCCATGATGGGCCTGGAGCAGCTGGTGAGGCAGTACGCCATGGGGCGTGCCCCAGAGGTGCTTCCTCGTGCTGGTGGGACCATGGTAAAGCTTTCGAACCCTTTGCTTTTATTTCCTATGGCTTATTTCATGATTACAATGCAAATGATGAATACCATGTCATTGCAGGCTGGAGGAGGGGCTTCGCGTGGGCCGCGCAGGAAGTCTGTGCGCATGCAAGCGCCACAGGCTTCCTCTGCAGGTTCGCGGGAGGAGCCTCCGTCGAAGAGGCAGCGGCTTTCTGGGGGTACAGAAGAGGAGCCAGTCGATGTCTCTGACGAGACTGAGGAGCCGACGGACGTTGACCTTTCGGACACCTCGGGGAGTACAGTGCCTAGGGCGTCTGGCACTCAGAAGGCGGCTAGTTCTCCGGTAGAGGAGGCCTCTGGGGAGGACAGCGAGGAGGGTGAGGATGACGACGAGGATGAGGACTAGAGTAGAGTTCCCTTTTATTTTGCTTTTTGACTGGAGCCTGCGTGCTTCTTTTGGAAGGGTGCCTGTTTACCCTTAGTAGATAGGATTTTGAGGCTTGCACGCCTTTTGGTACTTCGACTCATGGATATTTCGGAGATTATATATAGAGAAGCTTATTTCTTTTAGTGTTTACGTCATTCAACTTCCCTTATTGTCATTTGTCTAAGAAAGATTTGAATAACAGAAACACTAACCAATGCATGCGACTAGTCCTTCGAGCCATAATCTGAAGCGAACTTTGAGTTTTATGATGAGCAGTATGTTGGGGCAAAGATTCATTAACGTTGGAATAGAAATCAAAGAAGATATAATGAATAACTTTTGAAAAACTGATCCCTTTGTACAAGACTTTACGAAACTACCCCTGTTGCGGACTTTTGTTCATCAATAACGACCCTGGACACTTGTTACGTGACTACGGCACCTAAACTCTTATTTGGAAACTAAAAACTTCTTGAAAATATGCCTAGAAAGCGAGAAAACCATGACTTTGAAGGGTGACACTCTCAGATTTCGACATTGACCGTGAAACGGAACTTGGACCAGGTCACCTTTGGTCATTATGACCTGTTGGGCCTGAAAAACTGACTTGGAACGGCTTGAAACGGACTCCGATACCTTGACATGACTTGGGAAATGGGTTTTATTGACTTTTTGGTGCCTTCACGTCGAATTTTGAGAGTTGACTTGAAGCGGGGGTTCCCTGAAGTCCCAAATACCCATTGAGACATGTTCTGAGGGTTGGTGATGCCTGCGAGTGCCTCGAAATGGTTTCTAACCTCTGCTGTCAAGGTCTGCAGAAATGCAGACTTAATATGCCGTGCGGGGCTACAAAGCGCCGCGCGGGGCTTCTTCTGATTCCACGGTGTATCCGTGTTATGCCGTGGTTTTCTCCTGGTCTTGGTATGCCGTGCGCCACCTCTTTACACCGCGCGGCACCTTTTCTCTGTCATCCGGCCACTTGCTGCTTCCCAAGACAGATTGCACGGGGTTTAAAGTTTGACCTGTCCCATACCATATCCGCGCCAATGCATGTCTGCTTTGTTCTTTTAGAGCATGACCAAGCTTTTCCCTATGCAAGACTTTATGGAAAATCTACACTTTTTGGAACCCAAGGCTCTTTTTGGAAGTTGAAGGTGTCTCCTCTATCCTTCTATAAATTCAGGCCTTAGGTCTCATTTTGACCATATCTCTTCCTCTTCAAATCTTCATCTCCTCCCAATGGCTCTTTCTCTCACCGGTTCGCTACGGCCGTGGTTGATTTCCATGGAGGGGGTCGATTGGCTCAACTTTAGGGTGCATGGCCTCTATTCTATGAGATACCTTCGTAACATCCGCCTTCGCCCTGAGCTCCTAAAGGCTGCCATAAGTCTTTGGGATCCGGAGGTGCATGTATTCCGCTTTGGTGGACAAGAGCTTTGCCCAACAATCGAGGAGTTTCGCGCCTACCTTGGCAGTTTCGGCTCTGGGGATGTCATTGTCCCTCCGGTGCGCGAGAACATGTCCAAAGTTCTTGCTGCCTCTCTTGGCTTGAATGACGGTGTTGCTCGCTACTTGGTTAGCAATGGTCGTCTCAACGTGATGCGCCTCATCGAGATGTTCTCTCCTCTTGGCAACCTAGCGGACGTAACCTACCACTCTCGGCGCATGACCGCTCTTTGCATGTGCTTACTTGCCGCCTACTTCTTGGTTCCTTCCACTGGCCATGCTAGCTCGGCATTGGTCAGCATTGCAGTGCAAATTGGGGCGCGGAAGGATGTGATTCTGATGGTATTGGCTGAGACATTGATGGGTTTAGACAGGGTTCGTTCTGGAGAGACTGAGACTTTTGGAGGCAGCCCCCTTCTCTTGCAAGTTAGTTTTCTCCTCATCTTCTCTCTTTTCAGCTCTTCCCATTTTCTTTAATGCTGGGCTTGGCCTCCTATGGTTTCTTACTTGTTTTCTCTCTTGGGCAGATTTGGCTGTGTGACAAGGTGAACATACTGACTCTCCCTCCTGGCAACTTGGCATATGGGGCTAGGTTACTTTCCTCTCGGTGCTTCGAATTTGCGGACAGGCGCATTTCCGAGTGGGTCACCTTCTTCAAGCGTCAACAGGCTGAGACTATCTCCTGGAGAAGCTCTTGGCTTGATCTTCCGCCCATGACTGTTCATTATATGGGTTCCCAGTGGGTGGTTCTTCCCGGGCTGGAGGCTTTTACCTTCTACATCCCCTATCGGATTCAGCGTCAGCTTGGTTTGAGACAGGAGGTTCCTGCAGAGATCCTGGTGGATGTAGTTATGCCTTTCTTCCGCCATTCGGTTCTTTGCAACTATCAACGATTCTGGAGGTCTCGTGAGGTGACCGATACTCATCCTTACCCCTCTGTGGCAGTGCGTGGGAGTTACAGGAAATGGCTCAGGAGGGACATTGCTGCAAGGGCGAGTGTCCAAGGAAACTGACTCAATCTTGCTACCCTGATTATCGAATAAATCGTGGACCTCCTTTTATTGTATTGCCTTTTATTTTCGAAGATCATGCTCAGCCTTATGTATTAGAAGCAGTTATCTTAATAAAGTGAGTTATAGAGGGTCTCCCCCTCTCTGATTCTGCCTTTCTGGATTCTGTCAACCTGGATTTTTGTTTTGATTGATCGTGACCGAGTCCCATAGTGAGACTGCCTACGTATCCTTTTGATGAAGGAATCAGGTCATGACGTAGTTCAAGGATAGGGTTCGCTCTGGTTTTAACACTCTCCTTTTGCGCTTTAATTTTTGCCTAGTACCGCCCTTTCGGGTTTTCGGTCTAGCGAGCTCGTTCATTGTATGCCTTAACTTTTGCCTAAGATGCCCTTGCGGGTTTCCATCCTAGCGGGCCTTTTGCTCTAATTTTTGCCTGGAACTGGCTGCCCTTGCAGTTTTCAGCCCAGCGAGCTTCTCTCAGGGGTAGTAGCGCTTGAGTTGATCCAGGTTGACTAGAGTTGAGAATTCGTTTCCGTCCAGATCGATGAGTTGCGTAGCTCCTCCAGATAGGATAGTCTTGATAATATACGGCCCCGACCATTTTGGTCGGAACTTTCCTCGTGGATCATAGATTGGTGCTCGTATCTCCTTCAGAATCATGTCGCCTTCTGCCAGGTCCCTGGGCTTTACTTTCTTTTTAAATGCACGTGCAATTCTCCTTTGATATCCTTGAATGTGGTAAAGTGCCCTTAAACGACGTTCATCAAACAACATAAGTTCTTCAAACCGGTTGCTCAGCCAATCTGCCTCTTGTACATCGCATTCGATCATAGTCCGGAGGGATGGCACCTCTAATTCTATGGGAAGTACGGCCTCCATGCCATAAACCAAAGAGTACGGAGTTGCTCCCGTTGGCATACGCACAGACGCGCGGTATCCCCACAATGCCAAAGGTAGTCGTTCGTGCCAATCCCTTGCAGATTGAATAGTCTTTTCCAGGATGGTTTTGATTGTTTTGTTGGCCGCCTCCACGGCCCCATTGGTCTGCGGTCGATAGGTTGTTGACTTGTGTACTTCGATCTGGAATTCCTCCAAGACTTCCCTTGCTCGGCCTTTGAAATGCACCCCATTGTCGGACACGAATGCTTGTGGGACCCCATACCGATAAATAACGTTTTGCTTGATAAAGTGCGCGACTTGAACCGCGGTCAGGGTTGCATATGAGGCTGCTTCTACCCATTTCGTGAAGTAATCGATAGCCACCAGGATGAACTTGTGGCCGTTAGAAACTGCTGGCACAATCCTTCCAATGACATCAATACCCCACGTCGAGAAAGGCCATGGCGAGGTCGTTTGCTGCAACTCATGTGGTGGAACATGCGTGAGGTTAGCGTGAATTTGGCACTTATGGCAACGTCGTACATATTCCACACATTCCGTCTCCATAGTGGACCAGAAGTAGCCTTGTCTCAAAACCTTTTTGGCAAGCATCATGCCGTTCATGTGAGGACCGCATACTCCTTCGTGGACTTCCTCCATCACCCTTTTGGCCTCCTCACCATGAATACACAGCTTGTGGGTTCCACAGTGAGACCTTCGATATAGATTTCCTCCACAAATGATGTACTGGGCTGCCATTCTCCGAAGGGCGATCCTGTCCTTCTTGCTTGCTTCAGAGGGGTATTCTCCTCTTTCCACGAATCTCCAGATATCGTAAAACCAAGGGTGACCGTCTTCGGGCTCGTTGATGGCCATGACATGTTGGTATACCGGGGTATCCCTTTGCTCGATCATAATTGGCCTTAACTTCACACCGATAGGGATTTCGACCATGGAGGCTAATGTTGCCAAGGCATCAGCGAACTGATTCCTGAGTCTCGGGACATGGGTGAAAGTTACTTTGCTAAAATGGGGAATGAGATCTTCGAGATCTTGATGGTACGGCTTTAACTTCTCTTCCCTGACCTTCCAATCACCGTTTGCTTGAGAAACGACCAGGTTGGAATCTCCCACGACTTCCAATTTTTCTACACCGATTTCAATGGCTGCTTCCATGCCGACAATGCAAGCTTCGTATTCCGCTTGATTGTTGGTGACCTCAAAGTTGAGCTTGAATGCAAGCGGGATATGCGACCCATCCGGTGAAATTAGCAGCACACCAATTCCGAATCCTCTCTGATTGGCTGCTCCGTCGAAATACAACTGCCACACGTCCTCAACTATGGTCATTATGCCTTCGTCCGAGAACTCAAATTCAGCATCTTCTTTTCCTTTGACCGGGCAGTCGGCCAAAAATTCAGCGACAGCTCTTCCTTTTACTGACTTTCTGCTGACGTATTTTAATTCGAATTCTGCCAGCATCAATAGCCATCGTGCCATCCTTCCTGTGAGTGCTGGCTTTTCGAACAAGTACTTCAGAGGATCCATTCGAGATATCAATCTTACCGAATAGGCCAACATGTAATGTCTTAACTTTCTGGAGGCCCAAACAAGCGCCCAACACGTCTTTTCCAATGGAGTATAACGTTCTTCAGACCCAACCATCTTTTTACTAAGGTAATAGACAGCCCTTTCAACCCCATCGTCTCCTTCCTGTGCCATCATACACCCTATGGAAGACGGGGTGACTGACAAGTATAGGATCAAAGGTTTTCCTGGTTCTGGTGGCATTAAGACTGGCGGATTCCTTAGATAGGCTTTGATGGCCTCGAAAGCTTGCTGACATTTGTCATTCCATGCAAAGGGTGTTCCTTTCTTGAGCAAACGGAACATGGGTTCGCATGTTGAAGTCAGTTTTGCGATAAACCGGCTGATGAACTGTATTTTGCCAAGGAAACTCCTTACGTCTTTCTCTGTCCGTGGTGGTTCCATTTCCAGAATGGCCTTAATCTTTGATGGATCGATTTCGATGCCGCGAGTGGTGATCATGAATCCGAGCATTTTCCCCGTAGTGACTCCGAACGTGCATTTCGCCGGGTTGAGGCGCATCCTGTACTTCCTTATCCTTTCGAAGAACTTTCTCAATGCGGGTAAGTGGCCTTCTCGCTCTTTTGCCTTAACGATCATATCGTCAACGTAAACCTCCACTTCTTTATGGATCATATCATGCAACAAGGTTATAGCAGCTCGTTGATAAGTGGAACCTGCGTTTTTTAGCCCGAAAGGCATGACCCGATAGCAATAGGTCCCCCACTCGGTAATGAACGTGGTCTTCTCTCGGTCTTCCGGGGCCATGAGAATCTGGTTATATCCTGAGAAGCCGTCCATGAAGGAAAGTAAGGCATGTCCCGCGGTGTTATCAACTAGCACGTCGATGTGGGGCAGAGGGAAGTCATCCTTGGGGCTAGCTTTGTTTAAGTCCCTGAAGTCTACACAGACCCTAATTTTGCCATCCTTCTTTGGGACGGGAATGATGTTAGCAACCCACTGAGGGTATTTAGTTACCATTAAGAACCCAGCATTGATTTGTTTAGTCACTTCCTCTTTTATTTTGAGCACCCAGTCGGGCCTCATGCGTCTCAGTTTTTGTTTTACTGGTTTCGCGTCAGGGTGAAGGGGAATCCGATGTTCCACGATTTCAGGATCAATTCCGGGCATATCAGCGTGCGACCATGCAAAAACGTCTTCGAATTCTTTTAACAACTCCATAAGAGCCTGACGCTCTTCTTCTGACAGCGTGGAACCGATCTGGACCATTCGGGGATTCCCTTCGTCCCTCAAATTTATTGAAACAACTTCTTCTTTTACAGGCTGAGCATGCCTTTCGTCTTCCCTTTCGATTAGGGATCAAATTTCTTCAGGGATTTCCCCTTCGAAATCGATCTCTTCATCATTGGGGTCGACACAATTTATTTCAAAATCAGGGAAATAAGCGGAATCAGATTCATTTATTTCATCATTAGCATAGGCATCGAGGGCACCGTACACACGGGTAGATTCAAACTCAAAATACAGACTCTGAGGAGTTGGGCCAAGAGGCGCCGACTCAGACTCAACAGACTCAGAAGACTCAGAAGACTCGGAAGACTCAAAGGACTCAGTTTCAGATTCAGACTCATGACTGGTTGCACTCGGTATGAAAGTCCAATTCTTATAATCTCCAGCGGCATCCATGATGAGTGAAGTTGGGTCTTCGGGGGCCTCCTGCCCCAGCATCTGCACTTCTGCTTCCACAACTATACCCAATGGTTCGTCCTCCTCGAATAAGGTCGCCAAGTTACCCAAGGCAAGAGTTTCAACCCAATCTGTGGCATCTACTGGTTCGATTATTGCTTCCGGTTCTTTATCGCTTTCAGGCCAGACATCATTGGCGAATATCTCAAATCCTGGTAGGAAGGTATTGGTTTCTTTGTCCCAAAACGGTTCCGGCTGCCCTTGATAAATCTGTTTTGCCTTTTCTTTGACAAAATAATCTTCCAGCCTGTCTCCTTTCTTTTCCCTCCTATCCTCGGAAGGGTGGTACCCCACTCCTGTTATGCGGGTTAAAGTTCCTGGCTCTTCAAACTGGGTTGGCCCCTGAAGATTCTTTCCTAGTCCCAATCCTGGCATGTAGGACATTCTCTTCATTATCTTTATGGCAACATTACTAACGACGAAATCATCATCAATCTTGACAGTGAAAACAGAAGGAGAGGTGTCAAGAGAGAGACCGCCCAGAGCAACGTCCTCTTCCCCATGTTGTATTTCCAAAAGCGGGGCATTGTCTTCCACAGGAGCACGAATCCCAGAATCGCCGTGAATGGTGAGCATCCCAGTTTCTTGTCCCAGTCTAACTTTCTGGTGGAGTGTTGAAGGAACTGCCATGATATCAGGTCGATGCAGCCAAGGTCTACCCAGTAATAGGTTGAAGGATGCGGGAATGTTTACCACATGGAACTCCACATCTGTTTGGTAGGGTCCAAAGGTCATGGGAAGCATGAGAGTGCCAGTCACATCCCGACGGGTGTTGTCATATGCCCGAACTTTGACTTCTGATGGAGAGAAATCACTATTTTTGTATCCCAGGCAATAAGCGACACGAAGTGGGCAGACATTGATTGCCGACCCGTTGTCAATGAGGATTACCGGTACCCATTTTCCGTGGCATTTCAGAGTGATATGGAGTGGCCGATTGTGATCAGTTCCATCAGCGGGCAAATCTCGATCAGTGAAGGTGATAGCATGTTTGACGGGTATGGTTTTGATGAGTGCCACAAGTTCGTCAGGGGTTATGGCGGAGAGGACTTTTAGGTGAGAGAGAGCTTGGATGAATCCTTCGCGATGGCGGGTGGAATGAACAAGCACGTCCCAAACAGACATTTTGGCTGGAGTCTGTTCGAGTTGGCGCCTGATCATTCTTTCTGGGTCTTTCTCAGGGCGTGAGGGTTCTTTAACTGGCGGGGCAAAGGGTTGGAAAGTATCTTTGATTGGGGTCACAAACGGGTTGGAAGGTTCTTTGGTCAGTGGAGCTGGAGGGTTGGAGGATTCTCCGATTTGAAGATAAGGGGGTTGGTATATTCGACCACTCCTGGTTAATTGACCAATCTGTTGGTACTTGGACTCTTCATTCCACAAATCTGCAAGGGCCTTGTGCTTGTTTCCAATGGTAGTGTCTTGGAGATTGGCGGCCAGGTCAGCGACAACCAGGTCCTCCCACAGGTCCTCGGGCTTCCATTTCTCAGCTTCTACTACCGTCCTATTTACAGTCCATTCTTCGTTCCCCACTTTTATGTTGATGATATCCGTATCACCCCATAGGTTCGTCTTAGCACCTGGTTCATCTTCCCACAAGTTCATCATGGCAACATCAGCATCTTTTGGGAAGGTGACCGATGACTCCGACTTAACTTCATCGACCAGGTAGTCCATTGGGTTGAACTCATTACTAGCCACATCTTCTTCGGGACCCGGCGGTTCTGGGCATGGAGCAAGACCCACGTTGTTGTATGGGTCGTTGGCTATGAGATCGAGGAGGTAAGAGAAGTCTGGTCGAAACGGAACCGGTTCAGGCCAGTCGTAGATCACCGCCGGTGGTTGGTATTCTTCTGCAAACAACATGGGTACGGAGAAGGTATCCAGAGGATATTCCAGGTCAAGAGTTGGTACTCATCCGGGATTGGGTTCCACTCCCATTCAGGCATCTCAGGCAAGTTGAACATCATATTCAAAGAAAATCCGTCAAGAGGGTCAGCATAAATGTTTTGCCAATCAACTTCCCATCCTGGCTCAAAGAATGGATTTACATCTCCCTGGAAATTAGCTACTTCAAACTCTTCCCAATCGGCAATCAAATCTCCCCAATCCCAAAGGTAACAGAGGGCGATTTCTTCGGGAACTTCCACGACAGGCTTCGGTTCGGTATCAGGGATGATGAAGGAGGTAGGATCAAAGTCTTGGCTTTTGTCTTGGGTGATTTGGTTGATATGGAATGGGGTATTATGCTGTGGCAAGGGATTTGTCATGGTGTTTGGTTTGTCAGAAGGAGAGGCATCAATGACTTTATTGTCGATGAGGTTTTGAATCTCATGACGGAGACGGATACAGTTATCAGTGGTGTGGCCATGCATTTGGTGGAAATCGCAGTAGACATTTTGATTTAGATTGGGTGGAATGTTCTGTGGTGGCGGAAGGGGATTCAGCACTCCTACTTCAGTGAGCTTTTTGAGTAAGGCGGATCTAGGAGTACTGAATTGGGTAAAGGCTCTTTGTTGGGACTTTGGTTTTTCTGAAATTTGGTTCACTTCTGCCGGTTTGGCGGATGAAGTTCCAGCCTGATTGGAATTCCCGTAGAGGACATTGCTGTTCCCTGAATATACCCTATTGGGCTTTGCTGCTGGTTCCTTCCTTTCTAATGTTCCATCCCGCAGTGCTTCTTCTACAGCCAGGCCTGAGTCATAAAAAGTTTCGAAATTCGGGGCTGCCTGGGAGAAGACCATGTATGGAGCAAAAGAGTTTGGGAGATTCTTGGTGATGATCCTTATCTGTTCCTTTAAATCTGGTTTGCTTTGCATCTGAGTGGCCTTAGCCCTCCAACGTTTCACAAAGTCGGCGAAGCCTTCCTTCTCACCCATCTTGGTGCTTTCTAGTTCCCTTGTGGTCATCTTTAGATCGACATTGAAATCGTATTGAGCTACAAATGCCGTCCCAATATCTTCCCAAGTCCTTTTCTTAGAGGGTTCTAGGGTAAGAAACCATTGCAAAGCAGGCCCTGACAAAGATTCATGGAATAGTTGGGCCATGGCTTCCTTCTCGATTCCTCTCATGGTGAGTGAACCAACATACCCTTGGAGGTGAGCTTTTGGATCTCCGGTACCGTCAAACTTTGCGAAATCTACACCCTTAAACTTTTCTGGTAACTTCGCGTTGGGGAACAGGCACAATTTGTTCATGTCAATCTCTCCTCTTCCTAATCGCTTGCTTTCTTGCATTGATTCTTCCAACTTCCCGATTTTAACCATAAGGGCGGCCATATTAGGATCGATTGCTGGCGCGTCCTTGGATGGCGTTTCTTCCTTGGGTACATCAGTCTTAACCAAAAGCTTGTTGCAAACCTCTTGCATGGTTTCCATTATCATGTTCATGTCGTCTTTCATGGATGCAACCGAAGCTTTGAGTTGCGCATCCATCCCAGCAAGGGATTGCCTAAACTGAGCATCCATAGTAGCCATGTTCTGCCTAATCTCTTCTATCCCGTTTCCTTGGTCAGCCATGGGTAAGAGATTTTCAAGTGACGAAGGCTCCTGTATTGCTGAGCTTAGCGAAACTGCTGATGACGGTTGGCCTTCCTGCTCTATGTGGACCTCAACCAGTTGGGTTTCTTCTAGGGTATCTACGCGAACCAATCTTCGAGATGGACGAAACCAATTGGATAAAGCCTCTTCTTTTTGCAGGTGTCCAATGTTTCTGAACTTGTAGCAAAACAAAAGGGAACAACTCAAAATCCACCCCGAGTGTCTGTCCTACCTTCTACGTGCCTTCTAGGTCCTAGAACCTACCGTGACTTGAGTTTCACTTGGGGCATTTGTACAGAAGATTTCTGACGATCCGGGTAGGTGCTGTCAGGCAGGTTAAATTCCGATCGTTTTCGGAACCAGAGCCAATCTCCTTATCTTGACCATCCGAGACAGAGCAATGTGAACGTCAGAATCCAAATACGCACACTTCCAAGGTTAATCCCATGTCAAGGGAGCCGTTCGGGCACGGCAAACACCGGAGGTATCGCAACCTCCATGGATTTATAGTCTCCTAGACTGACCGGAGAGTCCTAAGGAATTCTACGGGAGCCTAATCCTCTAGCCTGCAAGATGCAATGATGCATGAATGATATGTATGTACAAAGAAATACACATAAACAGGATATATCACATAAGTCCTAGCCATGGGTTCCTGTCCTAGTTGGGAAAGTACTATGGTTATGTACAAGTGCAAAGGCCGTGTGGGCAGCATGCCCTGGAAATTCTGGTTTCCAAAATGCAAGGGCCCGGATCGAGGGAGCGCGAGCGCAGGTGGCAAGCGCTCAAAAATACAGAGTCGCCACTCGGGTTTTGAAGGTCCAACACCCAAGGAACCGTATTTCGAAGCACCTGCCGCGCTGCTTGATTTGAAAAAGTTAAGGAACCAGTCCGTCATAACCATATCTGGGTTCGGGAGCCAGGTTACGAGAGGGGAAGAGTTTTATGGCACCCCTCTTGCCCAATCCGGAGATCAGTCTCTACTTAGGCATTTTGAAAACGTTGCGATTCTTCTTTTATTAATCGATTTTTAGCCAATTAGGGCGGGGGAACAGTTAATCGGGGATTAAAACTGTAACATGTTTGCAGGATGTGATCAAGTATGGCATGAATGAGCAGTTAGTATAGGATGAGAATAGACTCCTGTGGGAGTTTTAAACAGACTGGAAAGCCCCTGTCTTGGAGTGTCGTGCACAGGAAGAAACCAGTATGCACTGATCAAGTCAATGCATGCTGACCAAACCTGCGCACGCTACTACAAGACCTGCGCGTGCCAGTAAGCCTAAGCCCACAGCTCTTATTCTCAAATCCTCTGGGCTCTGGAAGGACCAGTGCACACCCAGGACAAACCAAGCAGTTTAAACTCTCTGGACTCTGGAAGGGCTGAAAAGCCTAATAAATAAACAAAAACACCCCATAAACAGTGTGGGGACAAAATAATAGCCTAAAACCAAGTTAAACATGCAAGGCCAGCCACTGATCGGGAACAGAATGGAACCGTCGCGCGAGGGTTCCGAACAGTCGCGCGACGGTGCGCCCGGGCGCGCGACGATTGCGCCCTGGCACACTGGTCAACGCTCCATTTGACTATCGCGCGAGGGTTTGGGTGTAGCGCGCGATGGTTCGAGCCAACTTCCAGTGTCTGGTTTTTCACATTTCTGGGTTCTGAGACAGATCCAGGATGATCCCAGGGGTACTCCAACAGAACAGAACTAAATATTGAAATGTAAAACTGACATTTCTAACAAAAGAAAGCAGTAAACTGGTTATTAACATGCTTTACAGTGATCTATATACAAAGTAAAGCATAAAACAGTAGGACACCAATCCCCACGCGGTCCATCGTGCACAACAACGAAGTGTCGCGCGCGTATATGGGACCCTCGCGCGCTGGTTTTTACCAGAACGGTTCTTGAAACCTTGCTAGCTTTAGGGCCAGGACTGGTATCCCCTCAGGGATCAGAACAGTAAGCAGAACAAAAGTGTTATACCTTTGGCTTTTGAGGTTTGAAAGGTGTTTGAGCTTTGAATTGGATTGAGGTTGAATGAGGTGTTTGAGTGGAAGAAGAACAAGTTATGTTCTTGGGGTGTCTTTGTATCTCTTTTATTAGCTTAAAAGAGTACAAAGCAAAGACCCTTTGATTGCCAAAATTTGTTAACCTTTTTGAAAGATGAACAAAGGGGGGGAGGGGGAAGAACAAGCTATGTTCTTGTCTTTTTTCAAAAATCTTGAACCCTTTGAAAGATGAACAAAGGGGCTATTTATATATGTAGCACCTTCCATTAATAGAAAAGTAGTTCTGGTCCAAAGAATGGAGGCCAGTCAGCCACGAGGCTGGCTGGGGGTTACTTGGTAATTAAGCTGCCCAGCAGAATAAAGGTGATGGGGACAGGTTCTGACCGTCGCGCGATGGTTCCAAACTGTCGCGTGACAATGCGCCCCGGCGCGCGATGGTTGCGCCCTGGCGCACGATGATTGCGCCCTGGCACACATCAATAGGGTTTTTTGGCTTTTGGAAGTGGCTTAAGACTAGGTTAGGTTCAAGGGTTTTGCAAACACTCAAAGCTCAAACACTCAACATTCCCGGGGTGTTCTTGATCCGGTTCATCATTGGGGAATCAAAAACCGTAAGTAAACTAATCTGGAAGCCCAGATCGGGGTGTCTACAGGTCGGTTTTGGTTTGAGAGGGGTTCCCCGGACTAGAGCCAAGATGTACTACCCCATGTCGAGTGTATTGCAAGACAATGGTCGAACAGCACGATGGCCCATCATAGTCGAGGGTTGCTAGGCATTTCGGGAGAGCTTGTCAGCGGTAAACTGGGCAAGATAGCCGAAACACACTAGCGAGGCTTGTGCGGTGCAAAGTGTAAAAAAAAAGTTAAGTTCTCCAAATTGCATTAAGTCCCCCAAGTAAAATGCCTTTCAAGTTTGGCCCTCTTGATTATTCAACACTTCTTTATGTATTTTTTTTTTTAAAAAAAGAAGTTTTGAACAAAAGTCCCCAGCGGAGTCGCCACTGTGGGCACCCGCGCCCGAAGCGGTGCGATTTGTGACAGAGTCGCCACCCGGATTTTTGAGATGAATGATCCAAGAAACCGATGGGGGTTTTGTTTTGAAGAGAAAAGGTCTTTTGATCTAGCGAAACTATTTGAGATTTTGGATCCGGGAGCCAGGTTACGAACGGGGAAGGTTTTGTTGAAAAGCACCCCGCTCGCCCGGTGAAAACCGGTCTCTATTAAGCATTTTAAATGGGGGGGATTAATACAACTCGGAAAACCTTGAAAACACATAAAGGGAAAGGGAAACAAGATAGATCATCACACGTTGCCGTGCTAGTGGTGCTTGCTGTACAGAGATGATATAGATGACATGGCGATGATATAAACAGGGAAAACATAGAAATGAACTGTCTGGATCATTTCCCTCCGTCAGACGGCATATCGGCTTGTAGCGCGCGGCTTAGCAATATGCCGTGCGTGGTTACAATCCTGATACCAAACTTTTATAGTTTTGTAAAGCTTCGCACGATGTACCATTACATCGCACGGTTTTATTTTAAAGCTTCAGACAACTCACAGCCGTCAGATCATCTCAGATCTACACCATTCTTTCAAACCATGAAGGGAAAACCATTTTTGATACGTCTGCTTGTTTTGGAAAGATCTATGGAGTTTAAAACATGGCTTGTAGAAATGGTCTCATTCTGAGACAACTTTTGGTATACAGAAAAGACCCAACAATGGACGATCGCGATCCAGACAGTCTGATCAAGAAAAAAGTATTCTTTCGAAATGCCGTGCGTATTGGTATACTACGCCGTGCGACGCTATAAAAAGCCGCACGGCGTAGAACACCTTCGTACAGAACTCTGGTTTTGTTTTGTAAAAGAGGTTTTGGATCAGATCTCAACCAAAAGGGTCAAGCCTGAAAATAAAAAGGTCCCCTCAGGGCCAGGACAGAGCCTAGCCCAAGGAAACTTGGTTTTTACCTTGGATCTGGAGCTTGAATGAGCTTTGATGGAGGTGGATGGGCGCCGGAAGGTAAAAAAAAAGAAAGTAGAAGTGTAGATGTGTGTAATAGATGGGTATATTGGGTAGTTGGGACCTCAAAGTTAGTAAGGGACTAACTTCAATGGTGAGGAGAAAAATGGAGTAAAAGGCCTAGAGAATGTCTTTTAAGAACAACATTCTCAAGGCTTGGAAATGGGAAAGTGGGTGTGAAAACAAGAAGAGAGAGAAAGGGTATAATGGTGATCAAGGGCCCTTTTTCCTTGAGTGGAGGGGTGTATTTATAGGCAAGAGCCTTGGATTTTGAATTTCAAAAGTTGGAGGTATTTTCTGGGCGGACCAGAAGTGTGCTTTCGGTTGAGCCGTATTGCAGCTGTGGCTCAAATGGGCGTGGCCGACACCTTTCTGAGCCAGTCAGAACTTTATCCAAAATGCCGTGCGGTTAACCTCATGACTGCGTTCGGCGTATTAAATTTCGATACGCCGTGCGGTGTAGAAGTGTCGCGCACGGTACTTTAGGTTCGGTCCAAGGCTTTTTGGGCTTTCTCTGGGCTTTTGAGTTTTTGGGCTTTTCTGGGCTGATGGTTGGTTTGGGCTGCGGATGCTGGAGGAACACTTCATTCAAGCTCACAAAGGCTTTGTTTCCTTTATTTCATCATCGGGGAGATCAAAGACCCTTCGAGGTCCGGATTGGAGTGTCTACATCCGCCGATCAATAAATCCTCCGTACGACACTCTGTAGCTGATAAGGATCTGGGCTGCTCGTGCTCGGCCAGCGAGAGGAGTACCTTCCCCGTTGAAGCCCAGTGCCCGGTTAATGTCCACTACATGAACTTGGGGGGTGATGATGGCATGCCCTTGGTTGACGTTTGTCGCTGCAGTAAGAGACACAGAGCAATGATGAGCAAAGAAATTGCATGAATAAAACGCGAAATGATTACGAAACTGTAGACACCCCAATTTGGCCTAACGATTATTTCAAGTCCCACCTTGGGACAATCCCGATGATGAAATGGATATAATGATTTCTGATTGCTTCCTTGAGGACCTTAAGACTTTCGGTAAGAACTTTGAGCCACTTAGAGGACCCAGTTCAGAGCCACACAGCCTTTCAGACAGAAATACAGAACCCTAGGAGAATCCATCTGTCGGCCGTGACATCGATCCCACGGCCCTTACATCATTTACTCACCCGAGCAACCTGTTGCTAGCCAAATCTCCCTGAGAGATCAATTCCTCGGCCGCAAGATCAATCCTTCGGCCGAGACATCCATTCCTTGGTCGTGATATCCTTTCCTCGGCCGTCAGATCGACCTTTTCCTATACTCTGGAACGTGTTCTGTCAGATGTTTGATCCAATTACACTACCTTCCCGATGCGTTCGGGCTACGTTAGAGGATTGCCATGGAGAGTTAGAATCACACTCTAACTCCAATCTTTATCGTGCATTGCGATTGGCTGGAGTGAGTCATCCCTATGCCTATATAAAGGAGCCTTTGGGTTCCGAAATTGATATACTTTCACACTCTTTCAAGCCTCAAAACTCTGCACAAATACTCTCTCAATCCCATACTTCAAAAGCCCTAACCTCCCGAAGGCAGCCGTCAATCCAGCGGTCAAACCCCGAAGTTCAAACCCTAACCCTAGGGTTTTCAATCAAGCAATCAATCAATCACGCCCAATCCAAAGCAATCAAGCAACTGAGGGATCAAGGTGGTGAGACCCAACGGCCTCTGGTTTGTCTTATTTACCATGTTTTTTACTAACCGTAGCGTTTTGATTATCCGTTAATCTTTCTGTCTGGTGTGAGGAAGAACACCCACCAGGGCTTCGATCCCTCGGCCGGTACATTAAACCAGTGTGATTACTCGGCCGTGACATCCATTCACCGGCCGAGTAATCGATCTCCTGGGACAGTTTGTTTGCTTCTCTGCTTTTTGATGCATGCTCCATTTATCGCACTGGCTCACTTTGCTTACTGTTTAAAGGAATAAATAAACAGACTATGTGTTGGAATTAAATAAAGCATCTATACGTCTTATGTTGAATGATTATGGGCCAGTCTCACGACTGGGCAAAGAGGGGTGCCTAACACCTTCCCCTTATTGTACTTTTGGCTCCCGTATCCAGAATCTCTCTCTATTTTCCCAGTTTTAATAAACTGGGTGGCGACTCTGTTTTGATGATAACCGCTATCATGTGGCGATGTTCCTAGCCATGGGAATGTCCATGATTTTGGTTTACGAAGCAAGCAACCAATCGAGCAAACAAGTGTGATCAATCTGTATGGCGATGCCCCGTTTGGGAGGTGTCTACAGTTTTTGGCGACTCCACTGGGGATATGAGAGCCATAACCAAAAAAGTTCAACATAAGACTAATACATGCCTTGTCTAATTCATTTATCATATGCATCGAGCGGGCAACCTGTTGAGTTCACCTGATATCCCGGCGTGACACGGGCTATGTTGGGGGTTCCAGCAAACTCCACAGTCACTCGTACCTAGTGGTATATCAAAAAGGAAATCACCCAATCACCGCCTATGATGGGCTGGTGAGAGGATTGGTGCCCTTTGACAATGGAGCACCCTGAGACTACCAAAACCTTGCATGTTTTAGAAAGCCATAGAACTTATCAAACTAAGACAGGAACCTACAGGCTAGGAACCTATTTGCATTTTACTTCCAAGTTCTTCCTCACACCCATTGTATATGTGTATGTTGTAAAGTTTCTCTTTTGCAGGTTAAACCTTAGGAACCTCTCTAAGTCAAATAAACAGTAGGTAAGATTAATCAATCCAACTAAAGCAAAAACCTTTTCAGGAAAAATGACTGCATCACTGATCGCTTTTGATTCGCACTTTCAAGTTGTCACCAAGCTGTCTGGCCCGCTCCACTTTGCTGTTGAAGATTTCAACCCCTCTGAATACATCACTCCAGCAAATCAACCAAAGCCTATGGTGGCTATCATTGAAAACAACCATGTCATGTTCACTGGAACGGTTTATGAGGAAGAAGTAGAAGACCTGATCGAAGAAGAAGAGCTTCGCAGGGTTCCAATCTATTTTTATGACCCCTATGCACCTACCGATGATTATTGGCCAATAGACGAGGTCAACAACCTCGAAACTGAAGAGGCAAAGGAAGAAGAGTCTGTCGACAATGACCCACTAGACGAAATATCACTAAACCTACTCTTTGATGAGGGGGTCACCAACAATGAAATAAGGGTGATCCACCCCATCATAGATAGCTTTGGTAATTGGTGGGGCTTTGTTGGCACACGACGAGTCGACAACAGCAACGAAGCCGAGATTGAAGCTCAATTGGAAGAAATAACAGCGATAGCAAATCAAATGGCCCTCCAAGACTTGCAGGGTGACAGTGATGAAAGTGCGAATCAAGGTGACAGTGAGGTACTGGTGATCAACCTTGGTGATGAAAAAGACTGCTCTGAACTGATTGTGGATGCTGAAAAAGGGGCTTACCCTAACTGGACCGTGGAACACTGTAGACACCCCAATTTGGCCTAACGATTATTTCAAGTCCCACCTTGGGACAATCCCAATGATGAAATGGATACAGTGATTGCTGATTGCTTCCTTGAGGACCTTAGGACTTTCGGTAAGAACTTTAAACCACTTAGAGGACCCAATTCAAAGCCATACAGCCTTTCAGACAGAAATACAGAAGCCTAGGAGAATCCATCTGACGGCCGTAACATCGATCTAACGGCCATAACATCAATCCCTCACCCGAGCAACCTGTTGCCAGCAAAATCTCCCTGAGAGATCAATTCCTCGGCCGCAAGATCTATCCTTCGGCCGAGACATCCATTCCTCGGCCGTGACATCCTTTGCTCGGCCGCCAGATCGACCTTTTTCCAGACTCTCGAACGTTCTGTCAGACGTTTGGTTTGATCCAACTACACTACCTTTCCGATGCGTTCGGGCTACGTTCGGAGATCACGACGTAGAGTTTGAGATGCATTGCAATTGCAATTGCCATCTCATGATTTGATTGGCCGGAGTGAGTCATCCCTATGCCTATATAAAGGGGCCTTTGGGTTCCGAAATAAACAGAGAAATTGAGATACCTACACACTCAATCAAACCTCGAAACTCTGCAGAAATACTCCCTCAAACCCACTCTTCAAAAGCCCTAACCTTCCGAAGGTAGCCGTCAATCCGGCGATCAAACCCCGAAGTTCAAACCCTAACCCTAGGGTTTTCAACCAAGCAATCAGTCAATCACGCCCAATCCAAAGCAATCAAGCAGCTGAGGGATCAAGGTGGTGAGGCCCAACGGCCTCTGGTTTGTCTTATTTACCATGTTTTTAACTAACCGTAGCGTTTTGATTATCAATTAATCTTTCTGTCTGGTGTGAGGAAGAACACCGACCAGGGCTTCGATCCCTCGGCCGGTATATCAAACCAGGAGGATCCCTCGGCCGTGACTTCAATTCACCGGCCGCGGGATCCATTTCCCTGGGACATTTTGTTTGCTTTTTTGCTTTCTAATGCATGCTTATTTATCGCACTGGCTCACCTTGCTTACTGTTTAAAGGAATAAATAAACAGACTATGTGTTGGAATTAAACAAAGCATCTACACGTCTTATGTTGAATGATTATGGGCCAGTCTCACGACTGGGCAAAGAGGGGTGCCTAACACCTTCCCCTTATTGTACTTTTGGCTCCCGTACCCGGAATCTCTGTCCATTTTTCCTAGTTTTAATAAACTAGGTGGCGACTCTATTTTGATGATAACCGTTATCGTGTGGCGATGTTCCTAGCCATGGGAATGTCCACGATCTTGGTTTATGAAGTGGAACCAAACAAATGTGATCAATCTGTATGGCGATGCCCCGCTTGGGAGGTGTCTACAGTTTTTGGCGACTCTGATGGGGAATATGAGAGCCATAACCAGAAAGTTCAACATAAGACTAATACATGCCTTGTTTAATTCATCTATCATATGCATCGAGCGGGCAACCCGTTGAGTTCACCTGATATCCCGGCATGACACGGGCTATGTTGGGGGTTCCAGCAAACTCCACAGTCACTCGTACCTAGTGGTATATCAAAAAGGGAATCACCCAATCACCGCCTATGATAGGCTGGTGAGAGGATTGGTGCCCTTTGACAACGGAGCACCCTGAGACTACCAAAACCTTGCATGTTTTAGAAAGCCATAGAACTTATCAAACTAAGACAGGAACCTACAGGCTAGGAACCTACTTGCATTTTTACTTCCAAGTTCTTCCTCACACCTTGTATATGTTGTTGTAACATCTCTTTCTGTGCAGAAGGGTTAGGGCTTGAACTAAAAGCCCTAACCCTAAGTCTTTATAGCCAAGCACTAATGGCGTTGCCTGCAAGGTATATTTTTGGTAAAAAGCATCATTGCTTACTTAACACTCTCGCTTTACTTAAAGCACCGCGAAGCATGGATTTCTAGAACGAAATCAAACACTGGCTGCCCCGCCGGCAATTGAACTAGAGGTTGCTCTAGCAATCTTTGCCTTGCAAGGCTAAAGGAAAGAGGGAGTGTAAAGTAGTAGAGCAGGTTATGGATGATTGTATGCAAAGTCAAAGATATTATGGATAGAACTTGCAATACTTATTTCTCCATGGATGATTCAGCATGACAAGTTTAGGACTTTGGTTCCTATTCCCAAATCGGCCTAGCAACCCATCTTTCAAAATTCAAAATTCTGAGCATGCTTACCTCAACGAGCTGGTAAAATTTAGGAGGTTGTCAATGTGTTAGCAAATAATCAAGTGGATTTCAATTACCTCAATCACGTTTTGAGAAAGGATTTTCCCTAACCAAGAATTGAAGGAACTTTCAAAACTTTTTGCAATGACTAATCTAATGACAAGTTTTTCTGAAACATTCAAGTAGCTGCTAGCACAGCGATGGACTACGAGTCTACTTTCTGTTGTGGCCATATGCTCAACCTTTTCGATTTGTCTCATAATATGGATTGGCTTGGAAGTGGGATCTTAAGTGGCAGCAACGAGTCTTAAGAATCATCCATATAAAAAATGGCTGGCTATCTATAGTATCCGATAAACTCATGCATACAAACGGATTGCAATGCATGACTCATCCATAATCTGTGTAAGTAGCTGTGGTGCTATATGTATACATATCGTTTTGCTTGCCTCTTTCTAACTATGCAGGGGCCAAACCAAAAGAGGAGTCCATCCCCCTCATTTCCTTTCTTTGTTCATCACATGTCATTTGGTTGCACCACCACTAAGGGCAGTTTGCATATTAGAAAATGTGACGCATGGACAATTAGTTTTGGATATCTCAACTTAAGCATGATTAGGTTTCTCCTTCTCTTAGATTTGGAGTTTAATCTCAGACATGATGGTAATGGCTACGAAAAAAAAATTGAAGTTTTAATCCAACCAAGTTTTGAGCAATGGCAGCCATGTCCATCACGTCTTGGCTTAGATTTTAAAACAATCTTCTCGTACCTAGCTAACTTTCACCGCCATTTTGGCCCATGTTTTGCTTCTCTTGAAAAATTGATATCATTTTACTCATCATGGTTTCTGGCCAATCGTCACACTCAGCATGAAATGTGGGTCTTAAATTCAAGTCTCCTCAAATATGAACTACGAATGACCTGATTCTCTGTTGGGATACATAGGCACCTTTTGGTCGGCCACAAATTTGAAAATGTTCCCTCCTGTGCTAGTTCGCTGCTATAGAATGCTCATGATAACATTGAGTATTGAAAACAATCCTTAGGGATTTCAAAGTAATCTCATGGCATCTTTTGGAACACATCATAATCACTTGAATTGTCAAAAGCGCAAAATGAGTTTTTCAAAGCTATGACCCGCATCATTTCTGTTGAGTTAAGAAGGAGTTGACACATCTCTGCACCCTCACAGAGATCACTTGTAAGCAAAACATGCTATTGAAGATGAAGAAGGAGAAAGAAGAAAAGAGAGGAAAAATACAGAGAAAAAAAAAATGATGAGCTCGCTAGATTGAAAACCTGTAAGGGCGGTCTAGGCAAAAGTTAGAGCATGAACAAAGTGAGAAATTAGCCGTGTCTCCATGCATCTACTATGTGTCTCAGAAGATTGTCCTCAATCTTAGAAAATCCACTTGATTAAACCTCGAAGCCCCTAATTTCTTGGTTAGGATCCTTTCCACTTTGTCGTGTGTTTCAAGATGAAGAAAGGCATTCATTTCTCTATCCCAAACACTTATCCCTTGCTAGCCACATCGAGCCTCTGGATAATTTCTTTGAACAGCCTGCTAGGCAGCCATCCCCTACACTGGGGCAAACACAAAAAAATACAAGGAGAGATGAAAGAAAAATCAATGAAAGAATGAGCACCCTGTCATACAAGGGGCACTTTGAAGGAAACATTTCTTCCAATACATACAAAGGACATTTTCGAAGAAACCAATTCTTTCACACAAAGTGAGACAAGAGACAACAAGAGTTGATAAAAATGTTGAAGATGGCTGCTGGCTTTTTAAACCCAAGCGTGAGTAGAAATTAGGTTTGAGCCTTTACATCCGCTTCCTTCTCAACCCAAAACCCCAAGCCTACATTATGGTCCGTAACAAAGTCCTCTCAGATTGGGGAACACGACTTAGTAGCAAGGTCCTAGACACTAGGGGCATCACCAGTGTGGGACTTAACACGAAGGGCAAGAATCTTGGAATTTGCATCATCTTGGCAAATTGCACAACGTGGAGAGTAACGTGGGACAAGGGACATGGCTATGTTCCCCTTTATGCACTTCTCTTATATGGGTCTCAATAGGCGCCTATCAATCCAACTTAAGTAAGTCAGATCAAGCTCGAAGCAACAAACTCACCTAATTGGCTAAGGACATGGGTTTGCAAAAATAATTCTGCGTCCTTTGATGATTGAATGACGTGAGTGTGGAACATATAGATGAAATGATATGATTTTGAAATCCTTAAGGAAAAACTTTCAAAATTGATCTTATCTCAAACAATCTTGACACAGTAAATACAAGCACAGTCACTTTTTGCAAGTCTCTGAGGAAATAATATGGGTCTCTCATTTCATGAGGAGTGTAGCAATATGGTCCCTTGACCAAACAATGTTTTCAGTAGTGCCGCTAAGGCATTGCGGTCTTTCAAACACCTGGCTAGTAAATAAGTCATTATTGGTCTCCCCAAATCAAGGGGAAGCATTTGATCAAATACGCAAAAGTTGAGATGTCCAGAATACATTGCGAATTTACATGCATATCGCTATCACCCTGTCTTTTGCATTAACCTCTTGTCGCGATTGCACAAGCTAACTCCAAATATGAGGTGTTTCTTATGATCAAACAAGGCAGAATCATCAAGGCATCATGGCCATCATCTCTATGCGAGGAGTAAAAGAGCAACAAAGGGACGCACTGTAAAATTTACCTCCCTGCCAACACACTCGGCCTTCAAAAAGCTCAGCCTAAGAAGCGTCATATCCTGGGAGAACACCTCAACTCTTTTGTGGAAATGCTGTCACACAGCATTATCAGGGGCATGCCAAGATCTCTGCCAAACAGAAAGAGAAACATTGCACTCACATTCATTGCTGTTTACATCGCATGTTTCTATGCTAGGGGCAATTAGATCATTGTCATCATGCACATTTGAGCTAGGATCAAGCATTCATAGCCTAAACAGGGGGCTTGCGTTTCTTTTTAAATACTCAAATGCATATATGTCGCGTTGCAAACCATGTTACCCGCAATCGTTCAAGCTCTTGAACTAGGGTTCATTAAGTGTGGTGGTCCTGCCCCTAGCAGTCAGCATAAAAGGACTTTGGCCCGTGGTCGACTCCAAGCCTGTTGCATGTTGTTTTCTTATCCATTGCTGTTTTCTAAACCATTCAAATGTGGATTACAGGATTCTCCTGGATTTCGGTCCTTGAACCGACCATTCCGAGCTTGGTATCTATGACCGACAGAGCCAAGTCAGAGAAGCTGAAAGACAGCCCCAGCAAACTCTACAAATGGCACCATGCCAATAGCATTAAAGTGGCTTCGCACTTCACATCTTCATAGCTCCTTGCTTCGCGCTTTCATCTCCATCTTAGCAGCTCCGCCTTCATAAAATCAGAAGCCTCACACTTGCTCTTCAGTAGCACCATACACGTGCCTTGTCGTATTTGCGGCCTTATCTGGCTTTTCAAGAACTCCAAGGAACTCTACACTCAGGCCTCGCTGTATAGCAGGTTCCTTCTTAACAGTGCAGTACTTACTTTAGCTGCCCCGAGCTCACATCTTGAGGTTAAGTAGTCTCACCACTTCTAGGCCAGCGAAACAATCCTGCGGCTTCCACTTAATACATTGAGTGAACAGCCAACAAGAAAAAGCACCTGTATAAAGCTTGCACACTCCAGCCCTTCAGAAGGCATCTATCCACCAAAAAGGGCATCCGTGTTGATAAAGTCCTCCAGAAGGCGTTTACGTTGCTAGCTTCCAGAAAGCGTTTGTATAGCCAGCTTCTAGAAAGCATTCAGCCTCCAGAAGGCACCCCGTTAATGGAGGCGATGGAAATCTCTGAAGTCATTAATGGCCGAAGCATTTAACAAACCTTATGGCACTTTGGGTCAACAAGTCAGCAAAGTCAAAGGGGAATATGGTCAAGAACTAGCCTTAGGGGCAATCCCGAGCATACTCAGAACCAGCCTTGGGAGGCATCCCAAGCATGTGGAAACTAGCCTTAAGGGCATCCCAAGCACGTGGAATCAATCCTCTGACTCCTGGCGTTCCCACGCCCGATAAATCAACCTCGCAGCTGCTGCATCCTTCTTCAAAATCTCCTCTTTCAAAGGCAATCGATTTGAATCCAGGCACCAACAAAGCATTCGTAGTATTCTGGGCCCGTGGCCAATAGAACTTATAATCAAATCCAGCCTTGGGAGCATTCCTGAGCGTGCATGATATCAAGCACCAGCATCAGAATAAATCAAAAGCCTTGCATAGGTTGTCAAATGTCTGCCAGAAGCACTCAGTCTAAGACTCAAGATCATTCCGAGCATGAGGAAATTAGCCTTGGGAGCATTTCCAAGCTTAAGAAGAATCAAGCAATGACAAAAGCCTTGCAGGGGTTACCAAATGCACGCAATCTAGCCTTGGGGGCAATCCCGAGCAAGTGAAATATAGCCTTGGAGGCAATCACAAACATGAGGAATCTCAAGCACCAATGTTGGACCCGCTTTGGGACTTTTTCGGAGCTCTCTCTGAAGCAGCAAGTTTGCAACTACTGGTCACTTGACCTTTGAGGATTACAGACTGTGAACTCTTGCTCGCAAAACCCAAAAGATCCTTCAGACTCTACACCCCAGTTACTGTACTCCGGAAGTACGACAGCAATCACCAAGCTCTATGCTCATCGTCACCCAGCAACTCCATGTTCACGCCTACAGCAATCAAGACACTCGACGACTCTGCTATTCATCCCCATCAAGTCACTCAACAGCTACATGCTCGCTACTATCAAAGCCAGTCAATGGCTCCCCCGCCTCAGCAGTACCCCGTGCTCAATGACTCCATCTCCATATCCAACAGCTTCAGCGGCTCTATGCCCATACTCGCTAGCGCCCAGCAGCTTTAGGCTCACTATCAGCAGCTCTGAAGCTCACTCAGCGGCCCGATGCTCACCATCATGATCACTTAGCAGCTCCGTGTCCATTCAACAACTCTGCAACCAAGCCCCGAGCTCATTATCTCAACAGCCCTATGCTTACTATCAGCAACACCATGCTCCTTGCTTCAAACTCCGCAGCTTCAAGTTTGCCATCGCTCAACACAGGTTCTACGCCTATAATCATCTTAGCAGCTCTATTCAACGGCTCCAAGCCCATCATTTCAACGGCTCCAAGCTTATCATCTCAGCAATACCGTGCTTCTTGCACCATCACCACTTCAGCAGCTCTAAGCTCGCTATCAAGCTATTCAATTGGCTCCACGCCCATCTATCACACAGGCCCCTCGCCTATCATCCCAGCAGCTCTATGCTCGCTATCACTCATCTCAGCGGCTCTAAGCCCACTATCTCAACTGGCTCGAAGCCGTAACAACCAACTCAGCGGCTCTAAGCCCATTGTCTCAACTGGCTCGAAGCCATGACGACCAATCTTAGCGGCTCAAAGCCCTTTATCTTAGCAGCTCTGTGCTCGATATCACGGCAACAGGCTCTACGCCTATAATCACTCAACTTTAAACGGCTCAAAGCCTATTATCTTAAGTGGCTCCAAGCCATCACCTCAATAGGCTTGAAGCCTATCTCAACAGACTCTACGTCTACTAACACCCAGCGGCTCGAAGCCCTTTATCTCAGCAACTCTGTGCTCAATATCACGGCAACAGGCTCTACGCCTGTAATCACTCAACTCAGCGGCTCCAAGCCCACCGTTTCAAATGGCTCGAAGCAGTAAACAACCAATCTCAGCGGCTCGAAGCCCGTTATCAAAAGGCTCTATGCCTGTTATCACAACTCAGCGGCTCGAAGCCCACTATCTCAACTGGCTCGAAGCCGTAAACAAGCAACAGGCTCTAAGCCGCCCCACAATCAAGACATTTATTCTCAGGCTCTACGTCTGAATGCTCAAAAATCTAACATTTTTGAATGCTCAAGCTCTACGCTTGGATGCCCAACCACTATGTACTGGACGCTCAAGTCATACACTTGAATGCTCAAGCTCTACGCTTGGATGCCCAACCACTGCGTACTGGACGCTCAAAGCCTGTACTTTGAATGCTCAGATTCTGCCATCCGAATGCTCGAGCTCTACGCTCTGAATGCTCAAGTCCGGAACTTGATAGAAGCTCTAAGCTTAAAATAAACACACACGCGCGGGCCCGTGCACATTTGCATCAACATCATCACATCGAGTCTGCATCATCATATCTGTTCACATCTAACGAACAAGCATTGCACATATACACTCTGCATATCTCTCATGAAACAGGTCAATCCTGCAAATCAACCGGCTCTATGCCTCGGTTTTATTGATCGACCCAACGCCTCGATCCTTTGGCTCCACGTAAAACACTTATGATGAGAAAGCTCCGCGCATAGACCATCAGAATGCAACCAGCTCTACGCTTCGGTTCATATCACGTCAAGCTCTAAGCTCCGACAACTCAGGCCCTCGCCTCAAGACTGCAGCAGGCTCCACGCCTCAGTTCCTTCATCTCAGGCCCTTGCCTTATACCAGCTCCGCGCTTCGGTTCACCACGTCAAGCTCAAAGCTCTGACACCACATGCTCTCATCCTGATCAATACCAGCTCCGCGCTTCGGTCCCATCAAGCTCTAAGCTCACCTCAGGCCTTCGCCTCATAACCACAGCAGGCTCTACACCTCAATCTAGACCAGCTCCGTGCTTCGGTCCTATCAATCACTCCAGGCTCTCGCCTTATGATCAATACCAGCTCCGCGCTTCGGTTCATCACGTCAAGCTCAAAGCTCCGACACAACAGGCTCTATGCCTCAATTCTATCACCTCAGGCTCTCGCCTCATGACTACAACCGGCTCCGCGCCTCGGTTCCCTCATCTCCAAAAAGCTCCGTGCTCTAGATACTGGCCCTGCGCCTCCCCTACATCTCAAAAACAACCGGCGTCCGACTCATCCCCAGTAGATGGTTTGGATTCCACCCCACTACATCAATTCCTTCCAGCTCATTCGCAAGGATAGGCTACTCTACCGAGCTCTTTTCAGTCAAAGTAAGGATGATCAAGAAAAGCAAACGCACCTGCAGTGTACTGATCTACCCCAAAATAACTAAGGAAGCTCTCCGCAAAAACTCCCCAGGCAGCCCCGCGCTCCTTCGACTACTCTTCACCAAAACCCTGGCTCAGTCTAGGTACGTCACACTACGGCTTTTTAAGCCCTAAGGTACGTCTTCTGTCTCTAACCCTCCAAACTTTTTACTTTTCTTTATTGTCCGAACTACGATTGGTCTGAATTTCCCTCGTGGAATACGTAGGCAGCCTCCCGGCCCGACCATAACAAAACCTTTTTCAAAAAAACCCCTTGGAATAGTGGTTGGACCAAATTGAGTTGCTTTTTACAGCTTTGACTCTTACTCAAACATGTCTCGCGATCCGTCTGAGTTCAGTCAAAGAGGGGCATCTGTAGACACCCCAATTTGGCCTAACGATTATTTCAAGTCCCACCTTGGGACAATCCCAATGATGAAATGGATACAGTGATTGCTGATTGCTTCCTTGAGGACCTTAGGACTTTCGGTAAGAACTTTAAACCACTTAGAGGACCCAATTCAAAGCCATACAGCCTTTCAGACAGAAATACAGAAGCCTAGGAGAATCCATCTGACGGCCGTAACATCGATCTAACGGCCATAACATCAATCCCTCACCCGAGCAACCTGTTGCCAGCAAAATCTCCCTGAGAGATCAATTCCTCGGCCGCAAGATCTATCCTTCGGCCGAGACATCCATTCCTCGGCCGTGACATCCTTTGCTCGGCCGCCAGATCGACCTTTCTCCAGACTCTCGAACGTTCTGTCAGACGTTTGGTTTGATCCAACTACACTACCTTTCCGATGCGTTCGGGCTACGTTCGGAGATCACGACGTAGAGTTTGAGATGCATTGCAATTGCAATTGCCATCTCATGATTTGATTGGCCGGAGTGAGTCATCCCTATGCCTATATAAAGGGGCCTTTGGGTTCCGAAATAAACAGAGAAATTGAGATACCTACACACTCAATCAAACCTCGAAACTCTGCAGAAATACTCCCTCAAACCCACTCTTCAAAAGCCCTAACCTTCCGAAGGTAGCCGTCAATCCGGCGATCAAACCCCGAAGTTCAAACCCTAACCCTAGGGTTTTCAACCAAGCAATCAGTCAATCACGCCCAATCCAAAGCAATCAAGCAGCTGAGGGATCAAGGTGGTGAGGCCCAACGGCCTCTGGTTTGTCTTATTTACCATGTTTTTAACTAACCGTAGCGTTTTGATTATCAATTAATCTTTCTGTCTGGTGTGAGGAAGAACACCGACCAGGGCTTCGATCCCTCGGCCGGTATATCAAACCAGGAGGATCCCTCGGCCGTGACTTCAATTCACCGGCCGCGGGATCCATTTCCCTGGGACATTTTGTTTGCTTTTCTGCTTTCTAATGCATGCTTATTTATCGCACTGGCTCACCTTGCTTACTGTTTAAAGGAATAAATAAACAGACTATGTGTTGGAATTAAACAAAGCATCTACACGTCTTATGTTGAATGATTATGGGCCAGTCTCACGACTGGGCAAAGAGGGGTGCCTAACACCTTCCCCTTATTGTACTTTTGGCTCCCGTACCCGGAATCTCTGTCCATTTTTCCTAGTTTTAATAAACTAGGTGGCGACTCTATTTTGATGATAACCGTTATCGTGTGGCGATGTTCCTAGCCATGGGAATGTCCACGATCTTGGTTTATGAAGTGGAACCAAACAAATGTGATCAATCTGTATGGCGATGCCCCGCTTGGGAGGTGTCTACAAACACACTCTGAAATACAAAATGAAAAGCGCTAATTCTGATCTTAGTTCTGATTCCGATTCCGACTCCGAGTCGACTCAGTCCGAGTCAAGCTTTTCATCTGTTGAAACTACTAAGTCTAGTGAGGAAAACCTGGTCAAAGTACCAAAGCATAACATTTACTTTGAGTTCGACTCTGAAATGTCTTTTGATAAACTTAGCAATGAGAAGGAAGATTTAGAGTATTTCACTTTGCCTATGATCAATTGTGTGGATTCCGACAAACCAAATTTTGAGGAAGAAATTCCAAAAGAAATTCTAGAATTCATCGAGAGAGAAGAAGAAAGGCACGCTAAACCTTTTTCTGAGGAAATAATCACAGCAAACATAGGCTCTGAAAACGAGCCCAAAATTGTCAAAATTGGTGCCACACTATCCCCTCAAAAAAGTGAAAAACTAATCATTTTGCTAAAAGAATACAAAGATGTTTTTGCCTGGTCTTACGAGGACATGCCTGGAATAGACCCTGAAATTGTTCAGCATAAAATTCCCCTTCATTCTGATGCAAAACCAGTTAAACAAAAACTGAGACGTATGCGCCCTGATTGGGTCCTAAAGATAAAAGAAGAAGTCACTAAACAAATCAACGCCGGTTTTCTCATAGTCACCGAATATCCATAATGGGTAGCTAACATTGTTCCCGTACCAAAGAAAACTGGAGGAATCAGGGTCTGCGTAGATTTCCGAGATCTCAACAAGGCCAGTCCAAAGGATGACTTCCCATTACCTCACATAGACGAGCTAGTAGATAACACCGCAGGCCATGCATTGCTATCTTTCATGGACGGATTTTCTGGGTATAATCAAATCCTTATGTCTCCTGAGGATAGAGAGAAAACCACCTTCACTACGCCTTGGGGAACTTACTGCTACCGAGTGATGCCGTTTGGGTTGAAGAATGCTGGAGCCACTTACGAGAGGATGGCCACAACACTGCTGCACGACATGATGCACAAAGAGGTCGAGGTGTATGTCGACGATATGATAGTCAAATCAAAGGAAAGGGAAGGACACCATGGAGCACTCCAAAAGTTCTTTGAGAGGATTAGGAATTACAAACTACGTCTTAACCCTCAAAAATGCACTTTTGGGGTAACAGCTGGAAAGATGTTGGGATTCCTCATCACTCAAAGAGGAATCGAGGTAGACCCTTCTAAGATACAGGCTATCATGGAGATATCACCACCTAGGACGAAGAAGGAAGTAAGGAGTTTCTTGGGGAAGGTACAGTTCATCAGCAGGTTCATTTTCAAGCTCACAACCACCTGTGAACCTCTTTTCAAGCTACTGAGGAAAGGTACTGATTTTGAATGGAGCCAAGACTGTCAGCAAGCATTCGAGGCAATCAAAGAATATCTTCAGAATCCACCTGTACTGTCGCCGCCCATCCCTGGGAAGCCATTGATTCTGTATCTCTCAGTAACAGACACATCCATGGGGTGCATGCTAGCACAAGAAAACGATGCCAAAGTAGAGTGCGCCATATACTACCTCAGCAAAAAAATGATGGACTATGAGGCAAGGTACATTCCTCTCGAGAAAACCTGTTGGGGGCTAGTATGGGCCACAAAGAGACTGAGGCACTACCTGTTAGCACATCCGGTAGTGCTGGTCTCTCGTTTGGACCCAATCAAATATCTTTTCGAAAAGCCAGCACTTATCGGAAAGCTAGCTAGGTGGTTATTGCTGCTAGCAGAATTCGACCTCAAATACATGACAAGGAAATCAGTGAAGGGAAGAGCTGTGGCAGAATTCTTGGCAGATCACCCTGTGACAGAGGCCGAGGCAGAGGACTTCATGTTCCCCGACGAGGACATCTTATGTCTCTTAGACGACACCTGGCAACTTTACTTTGATGGAGCATCAAACCGATGTGGATATGGCATAGGGGTATTGCTAGTTTCCCCAAACGACTCTCACATCCCTCTGTCGTATAAACTGAGGTTTGAAGTCACTAACAACCAAGCTGAATACGAGGCCTGTATTGCTGGAATGGAGGCAGCCCTGGAGCTAGGGGCAAAAAGGGTAGAAGTCATTGGGGATTCAAACCTGGTGGTATCTCAAGCAAGAGGAGACTGGAAGGTCAAGGAGGATACACTAAAGCTATATCATTATGTGCTGGAAGATCTAATTCCACAATTCGATTCCGTTATCTTCACACACACTCCTCGAGTGAGCAATAGATTTGCAGATGCACTGGCAACATTAGCATCTATGGTCGAAATACCCCTGGGGTTCACGATGCGGCCTCTCATGATCGAGCAAAAAGTCAAACCAGCATGTGAATGCACCTTTACCGAGGAAGGTGAAGACGATGGCAAGCCATGGTACGAAGACGTGAAGGAATTCCTGGAAAAAGGAGAATACCCATCCGAGGCCACCTCGAAAGACAAAACGGCTCTGCGGAAGTTTGCTGCCCGATTTGTAATCTGTGGAGGAGCATTGTATCGAAGGGCACACTTGGGTCCAAGTCAACTTTGCGTCACAACAGAGGACAGTCGCAAGGTAATGGAGGAAATACACGAAGGAATTTGTGGGCCACACATGAATGGAGCGACGATGACAAAGAAAATCCTACGTCAGGGATATTACTGGACTACAATGGAGGCCGACTGCGCTAATTATGTCCGTCGATGTTACAAATGCCAAACTCACGCTGATCGTATGCGTATTCCCCCTACGGAATTGTATAGCATGACATCCCCTTGGCCATTCTCCACCTAGGGGATAGACGTCATTGGAAGCATAAATCCAAAGGGAAAATACAAACATCAGTTCATTCTGGTGGCCATTGACTACTTCACCAAGTGGGTAGAAGCAGCTTTTTATGCTACTCTCAAAGCCACTCATGTGGCCAAATTTATTCGCACTAATATCATCTATCGATATGGTGTACCCCACGAGTTCGTCTGTGACAATGGATCGCACTTCAAGGGGGCGACAAAGAAGCTTTTCGCCGAATTTGGGATACAAAATCATCGGTCATCTACTTATCGGCCTCAAACTAATGGAGCAGTGGAGGCTGCAAACAAGAATATCAAGAGGATTCTGCGGAAGACTACCGACACTTACACAGATTGGCTAGAAATGCTACCTCTAGCACTATGGGGTTATCGAACAACTGAAAGGACTTCAACTGAGGCCACTCCTTATTCTCTGGTTTATGGAATGGAAGCTGTCTTGCCTATTGTAGACACCCCAATTTGGACTTTTCAAAATTCCTTGACTCGTGGCCCGGAGGCTCCCCGATGATGACTTTGGATTAAAACAAGCCTGGTACCGATCGGAACTTTACTCCTTGAAAGATTTGAAGAGGGATTAAAAATGGTAAAAAGCATTTTCAAGCGCTTGGGAACAATCCCAAGCGCTCAAAACCGTTTTCCAAAACCTCTGGCCTGGCTCACTCTCGAGCGCTCAAAAGTGAGGTCCCAAGCGCTCGGGAGTGATCCCAAGCGCTCGAGACTATTCTGTTGCCCAATGGATGGCAGTATCACCCACTCACCATGCTACTCATCATTACCACCACCTTGAGCCCGCCGATGGCTCGGTCCACACTCAACCTCTGGTGGCAGATATTCAGGCCAAAGATTTTCCCTTTAAAAAAATGCTTGATTCAAAACCATTTGATTTCAAAAACCATTTGATATTTTGCCTATAAATATGACTGGTTTTCAGCAGAGCAGAGGAGGCTACGAAATTTCTCTCCTGCAGAACCCATCCTCTGCTCTCTCTCTCTCTCTCTTGCTCAAAACCAAAAACACCCAAAACTCATCTTCCAAACTTCAAAGGTTTTAGAAATCACCAAGGAAAAGGGCAAGAAATCCAGAATACTCTTCTGATCTCTTGCATTCTCCTCTCTTCATCCGCATTTCAAAGTCATCCCAAGGAGTAAAAGTTCAAGGAAAAGGTAGAAACTTTCACCTTTGATCTCAACCAAAAAGGGCTGTTCTTCCCTTCTGAGGGGGGTCTCTCAGCCTGACCCAGTCTTCAATACTGGGCGCATGGTTAGGAGACCCTAGTGTAAAAACAAGAGCAATGGGGCACAAAAAAAAATGTTTTCACAAAACCCTTACTGGAAACACTCCCAAGCGCTCGAGAGTACTCCTGAGCGCTCGGGACTGTTCCCAGTTTCATGCATGCCCCTTTGTCACCTGGCAGGTTGGGAATGAGGTGTAATATCAAAAGAAATGGTTACATTTTGGCATGCATGCACCAGGAAGTCGTTTTCCACTAAAACAGAACCACTTTCTCACAAAGTTTTCATGTGTGAACAAGGCTCCTTTTGTTTAAAGTTAAAAGAATCATTCATTTCAGAGAAACATCAAAACAAGGGGTGTTTGCATGTCAAATCAGTAAGCTGACATGCAGCTCACTCCCAAGCGCTCCGAGCCATTCCAGAGCGCTCGGGAGTGCATGCATGCCATTGCTTCCCATTTTCCAGTCTGCTGTGTCATCTGGTCTCTACATGCATAAGTGTGGCCTGTTGTTCTTTTAAATTTGTAGATTTAGTCTTGTTAAGGCAGGGATGCAAGATCTGAAAGATTGAGGGTTCTTAGCTCAGTCTTCCAAATCCTCTGCTGAGCCAGTAGTGTACTTAATATCATTTCAGTTTCCAGTTTTGCATTGTATTCTGCCTGTTCTAACAAAATCTGCAGGTTGAGTGTCAGAACTCCCAAGCGCTCGGGACTGTTCTCGAGCGCTCGAGAGTGAAGTCAGTGGCAGTCTCCATTTTTCTGTGATCATGCATTTTGCTCACTTTCCATTTAATCATCCACTGTACACCTGCACATGCATGCACTACTTACCTGTTATAACTGTGGATACTTGCTAGCTGGTTTAAATGAAACAAAATCCCTTTGAAAAATCCCACAAACGTTTAGTAGAGACCGATCTCGAATCGGGCGAGGGGGGTGCCGTAAAACCCTTCCCCCCTCGTAACATGGCTTCCGGACCCTTGAAACTGATCTCTGGTTTTCAATTTCAAATCAACACCGGTTTTCCAAACAAAACGGTTTCTCGGGTGATATACCGCAAATCCGGGTGGCGACTCTTCAAACGGCGTATTTCTTCAAAGCGGCGGAAAAATATAAACAAATTTTGTTTTTCGGGCTGGTAGCCCACAGTGGCGACTCTGCTGGGGATGTTTAATTAATACTTGAGAAAAAGTTGGTTTGTTGATAAAATGGCCCGCTTTCCTTGAATATCAATTAAACTTGTGAGCCAAGCTTGAAAAACGTTTGTGGGATTTTCAAAAGGGATTTTGTTTCATTGTCTGTTTCTTGTATATATCTTGTGCAACCTCGCTATTGTGTTTCGGCAATCCTACCCGGCTTGCCGGTGATGGGGAATCCCGGAATGCTCAGCAACCCTCGACCGTGATGCGTCATCTCTACCGTTTGTACCATTATGGGGTGTACGCTCAATAGTGGGAGGTATACTTTGACTCTAGTCCGGGGAACCCACTTCAAGCCAAAACCAGCCTCTATACGTGTTTAGAAAGCAATAGAACCTTCCAAACTAGGACAGAGACCCGCAGGGTAGGATTATATGCTATATCCTGTCTACATGTTACTGCTCTCTGCGTCTCACCATGCATCTCATCCATGTCATGCCGTCATGCTGTCCGTCCAATTTCGGGTCCTGTGCTTTTGATCTCGCTCGCACGGTCTGTAGAAGGTTGCCGAGGCCCGATGATGAGTCGTGCACCCCGGTGTACGTTGTCTAAAATGCATGAGTCCTTAGAACGAGGAGACTTTGGGAAATCAGAATATACTAAGTCCTTGACTAATGCCTAATCGAAATTTCAACGGAGAATAAGGAATAACAAGGAAAACGATGCCGTGATACCACTTTACTTACACCACCTTGGCTAATGGCACCGTGTCACTGACACCACGATGGTTGGGGTATCACGCCGTCTATACTAAGTTATTCCAAGTTCAGAATTGAAACTTCGAATGAGGACTAGTTGAATACTTAGTTCATTTTGACATCTCTTAGAATTCGTCGTTCTGTACAAAGGATACACCCTAAAAGAAATTCTGAGGAATTAGGCAACCTTCGAAAGGCCGTAATCTTATCACCCTTGCACATCGCACCTTGCATCTTTCGCTTTCTTTTTGTGTCTCATATAGAACCCTGAGACTCGCTTGCGCAGTCTTCGCGAGGTTGCCAAGACCCAATGAAGAGTCACGCATTCTATATGCGTGTTGTGTAACTACATGAGTCCTTAGAACGAGGAGACTTTGGGAAATCAGAATATACTAAGTCCTTGACTAATGCCTAATCGAAATTTCAACGGAGAATAAGGAATAACAAGGAAAATGGCGCCGTGATGCCACTTTACTTACACCACCTTGGCTAATGGCACCATGTCACTGACACCATGATGGTTGGGGTATCACGCCGTCTATACTAAGTTATTCCAAGTTCAAAATTGAAACTTCGAATGAGGACTAGTTGAATACTTAGTTCATTTTGACATCTCTTAGAATTCGTCGTTCTGTACAAAGGATACACCCTAAAAGAAATTCTGAGGAATTAGGCAACCTTCGAAAGGCCGTAATCTTATCACCCTTGCACATCGCACCTTGCATCTTTCGCTTTCTTTTTGTGTCTCATATAGAACCCTGAGACTCGCTTGCGCAGTCTTCGCGAGGTTGCCAAGACCCAATGAAGAGTCACGCATTCTATGTGCGTGTTGTGTAACTACATGAGTCCTTAGAACGAGGAGACTTTGGGAAATCAGAATATACTAAGTCCTTGACTAATGCCTAATCGAAATTTCAACGGAGAATAAGGAATAACAAGGAAAATGGCGCCGTGATGCCACTTTACTTACACCACCTTGGCTAATGGCACCATGTCACTGACACCATGATGGTTGGGGTATCACGCCGTCTATACTAAGTTATTCCAAGTTCAAAATTGAAACTTCGAATGAGGACTAGTTGAATACTTAGTTCGTTTTGACATCTCTTAGATTTTGTTGTTCTGAACAAAGGATACACCCTAAAAGAAATCCGAGGATCAAGGCAACCCCGCGTGAAGGATACTCGATCATTCTTGGAAAATCAGAGTCGATGGCAGTGACGATGATGCACATTTTCTAAAAACCTATGCACATATTTCATGAAAATAAAAAAATAAAAACAGGAATCGCGTCTGAGCACGGTTTTTGCTTTGCTGTCAATACTGAGCAATTGGGCCGAAGAAGAAGGACACCATACCCTCTTGGACCAGACCCTTAGGACAGAGATTGGAACGACTTCAACTTCAAGCAGTTTCTATCGGTACATCAGATTTGAGGGAGGAAATGGATCTATTGATAGGGAACCTAAACCCAAACCCCAATCCAAACCCAAACGGAGGTAACCTAAACCCGAATGCCGGCAATCCAAACCCAAACCCAAACGGGGGCGAGCCGAATCCAAATCCTAACCCCCTTCCTAATCCAAACCCAAACCCTAAAGTCTGGAAGACTTGTACGGAGGAATGGGACAGATAAGGGAAGGTATGCAACATCTCGGCGAGCGAACTGATAACCAAATCGCCCAGCTTATGATGATGATTACTGGAGTCGCACGACGTCTTCCACCACTGAACCCGAATCCGAATCCTAACCCAATCCCGAATCCGATTCCGATCCAAAATCCGATTCCAAATCCGAATCCTAACCTCAACTTAAACCTCAATCCTAACCTCAACCTGAACCTCAATCCAAACCCTAATCCGAATCCGATGCCGAACCTGGAGCAGCTGACCGTTGAATTGGAAACCCCGCAAAACCCCGAGATGGCTGCAGTATTGGCGAAAATCACCCTGTTAGAGGAGTCTGTGGCAAGAAATGAGAAGATAGCATCAACCGGTTTTGACATCAACAAGCTTTGCTTGTTTCCTAATGCAAAACTTCCGGAAAAGTTCAGGCCGATCGACTTCGCTAAATTTGACGGCACAGGAAACCCAAGGGCTCACCTGACCGGATACATTGGGGCACTCTCCATGTGGGGAGTGGAGAAGGATGCTATGGCGCAGATGTTCTCGCAGACTCTAGTGGGGCATGCTTTGCACTGGTTTACCACCCTGGATGAAAGGAAGAAACGCTCATGGGAGGACATATGCGCGGCTTTTGTGGCGCAATACGATTACAACATTCAGTTGGAGGTGACCACTCGAGAATTAGAATCAACAAAGATGGAAGCAAAGGAGGCCTTCGCCGAGTTCGTAAAAAGGTGGAGGGCTAAGGCCGCACAGATGAAAGACAGACCCAGTGACAGGGACCAAATCCGGATGATTGTCCGGAACCTTCAACCAACTCTCGCACGGCACATGATTATGGCTCAAGCATGCTCGGACTTTAAAACATTCTTCGACACAGGCTTAGCCGTCGAAGAGGCAGTTCAATTGGGGATCCTTGACAAACCCGAGCCTGCGTCTAAACCCAGGAAGGTTTTCTCTGGAAATAGCAACACCCTGTTTGGCAACTCGAACTACACCAACCTCCCAAACACTTTCTCAAACACAGCTCAAGCCGAGCCCGTCAATCAGATTGTGACCTAAGTCAGTCAACCCCGTACCCAATCCCGCGCTTTTGCTCAATTCTCGGCACCCCTCTCTGCTGTGCTCGAGAAGTTGGTCAAAGATGGCATGCTTAAACCACTTACCCCTACTCCCCTACCTCAAAAACTCCCTGCATCCCACAACCCAAACGTATACTGTGCCTTCCACCAGGGCCCGGGCCATTCAACCGACAATTGTTTCCGCCTGCGCCATGCTATCCAAGATCTCATAGACAATAAAACTCTCCCTGCACCACCACAAAAACCAAACACCGTCTCAAACCCACTCCCAAAGCACACTAACGCCCGCACCAACCATATCTCCCTAGGCCATCCCTTTGACCCGAGCCTTTACATCCTCCCTACCACCCAACCCAAACCAATTGTTGAGTTGCCAACCGAGGATATCGTCTGTGCCCTTGAATCTGCGGATTGGGATTTCTTAAGAAGGTGGGAAGAATTGGCAAGTAACTTTCTGGCGGTGGAAAACCGGGCTATCGTGACTGGAATATGGCCTGTAGCTCTCGATGCTCACCAAGTCGCAGAATTAGAACATGGGAATTGGAGGCAAGAATTCGAAGAAGTGTTGACCAACCCGTTGGACGGGTACTCCCTGTTTGCTCTGTTTTTTGAGCCAGAACCGATTGAAGAAGAGGATGAGTGGGCATGGGAGCCCGAACCCAATGGGTGGCTTTGGATGGATGATTCTGACCCATTAGACGAGACGTCATTGGCATACCTTTTCCTAGAGGAAGAAGTCCGTGAAGAAATGGACCTCATGAACCCCCGCATGTTTTCGGGGCTCACTGTCAGCGCTATTATCAATATTGCTAGAGGATCCGACGCTCTGGACCATATCATGGATCAGGCCTTCATCCCGCAGGAATACATTATTGGGGAACACCTTCCGCAGCCCGTAGTCGAAACCCCTGATGAGCCCGCTATCTGTGTACTGGACCCTGAAGATCTGTGGGGAAAATCTGAATTGGTGAATGTGTAGGTTGATTAGGAACTGACCGTCAATAGAGCCATGATAGATGAAGGCTCTCTGCAGATTAACAACAACAGCAGCAGCAACAACAACAACAACGGTAACAACAACGTCAACTTTTGGAGTTCCCTAGAGGAAGGAAATATGTGGCACGCTCTGGAGATGGAGACCCTCAACGAAACCTTGGAGAAAACTACAATTGACAAAGGAAAACGTAAGGCTGACTCTTGCAACTCTGACTTCTCCAACTTTTGGGAGGGTACTTGGTGGGAGCCCATTCCCAAAACGATCAGCAATCTTACCAGGAGTGGAAGAGTGTACCAGCCAACCAATCTCCAGCAGGGAAGCTCGTCCCGAGCCCCTCCGCCGCGGCAGAACAACCCCGTCAACTCGACGAACCCGAATACCCCTCAAGCTCCACAAAACAACTCCCCTAACTCCACAAACCCGCCACCTCAATCTAACCCACCTGTCCATCTCAACCCTTTCGTGAGTTCAAACCCTGATGCCTCCCAACAACAAAACCCAGCTGCCACCGCTGACCCCATAATCCAACAGCTCCAAGAAACCCCTGTTCGTATGTCTATGTGGGGAGTGTTAGCTGCATCCCGCGAGCACCGCCGCAGGCTCGTAAACACTCTCTCTAAATTCGAGGTCCCCTCTGATATAGCCCCGGAAGCTCTCATTGCCCTCATAACCCCGATGAACCTCACCCAGCACACCCTGTCGTTCACTGAAAAGGATCTCCCGCCGGAGGGAGCTGACCATAACAAGCCACTCCACGTGACGATGAAATGTCTCGGAAAATGGGTCCCTGCAATTCTCATTGACAATGGTTCAGCCATCAACATGTGCCCACTTCGCACCGCTTATTGCTTGGGCCTCAAAAACAAGGATTTTGCACCATCGAATCTGGGTGTCCGCGCCTATGATAATACGCGCCGCGATGTTTTGGGGACAATCAACTTGGAACTTGTGACGGGGAAGTTTAAAACCACTGTCGAATTCTGTGTGTTAGAGATACTTGCGTCGTTCAACCTCCTGCTAGGGAGGCCATGGCTGCACAGGTCGGATGTCATGGGTGTGCCCTCAACGCTGCATCAGAAACTCATTCTGGGTTTAGATTCTGGAACCCTCATCATCCATGGAGACTCAGGCATCCGTCCACACTCAGAGGACAACTCCCCACTACTAGAGATTATGCATGGAGAGGAGGACATTACCATGGGGGGCTTTGCGGTTATGACTTCAAAAGTGTGCACCATCCGGGCCGAGGACGGCTTCTTGGTGAGCTCCGCAGCGCTGGAAATTATGAAAAGGATGAAATATCTACCGGGCAAGGGTTTGGGTCTTTATGGTCAAGGAGTCCCGGAGTTCCCTGATTTTCCTGGGAGTAACGAACGCTTTGGTCTAGGATATGAGCCCAAGAAGAGCGATCCAGCAAAGAAGTGGCGCAACCGTGCCCGGGCTCCTGCAGCCGGGATTAAGCCGAAAATGGAAGAAGCGCTGTACCATGGAGAACCCGAGCCCTTTGTGGATCTTAAAACGAAAATGAAGTACCCGGGGTTTGAAATCTTTGCCAACGACACTTGGGAAGAAGATGAAGTAGTGACCAAGGTAGAAGAGGTATCTGAGGCACTCGACTGGCTAGAGGCTTTTGGAGTGGGCAGTCTCCAACTCCTGTTCGAGGGTGAAGATCCGGAGGGTATGGTCGAAGACGCTGCTGTGCTGGTGCTTGGAGAGGAAGAAGAGGTTGAAGATCCTTCCAAACTCATCGTGGAGGCTGTAGGCGTTTATGATAATTGCATTTTCGTACCACATGTAACTCGCACTCACAGCACCTGCACTGAGTCTGAATCCGGGTCCGACACTAACTCGTCGTCTAGCACAGAGTCGGAGTTTGTGCCTATCGGCCCTCCACAGCGTAGCTTTTACTTTGAGTTTGAGTCAACCGCTGTATTCCCCCCTTCTGAGGAGGCTGCTTATGAAATGAATGATGCTTTCGCTTACTTGCCGATTTTTGAAATAAATTGTTTAGATCCCGACGATGAAGGAATAGACCTCGATGGGGACGTCCCCAAAGAGATCCGTTCCTCATCGATCGCGAAAATGAAAGGCATGCTCAGCCTTTAAAAGAAGAAATAATCTCTATAAATTTGGGTGATGAGGAGAACCCTCGATTGGTTCAGGTTGGTTCCGGGCTGTCCCCCGATGAGCTTCAAGAGCTCACCGATTTACTAAAAGAGTTCAAAGAAGTTTTCGCTTGGTCTCACGTGGACATGCCCGGAATCAACCCGGAGATCGTCGAGCACAGAATCCCTCTCTTCCCAGATGCAAAACCCGTTAAGCAGAAACTGAGAAAAATGCGGCCCGATTGGGTGCTTAAGATAAAAGAAGAGCTCACAAAACAAATTGACGCCGGTTTTATAATCGTAACAGAGTACCCCACTTGGGTCGCAAACATCGTTCCGGTCCCTAAAAAGGACGGAAGAATTAGAGTGTGCGTCGATTTCAGAGATCTGAACAAAGCAAGCCCTAAAGACGATTTCCCATTGCCACATATAGACATACTTGTTGATAGCACTGCAGGGCATGCTCTACTATCCTTCATGGATGGTTTCTCAGGGTACAATCAGATTCTCCTAGCTCCGGAAGACAGGGAAAAGACAACATTCATCACTGAGTGGGGGACATACTGTTATCGGGTTATGCCATTTGGGTTGAAAAACGCCGGTCCTACATATCAAAGGGGTGCCACGACACTGCTCCACGACATAATTCATAAGGAGGTCGAAGTATACGTCGACGACATGATAGTGAAAGGAAAGGAGCGGAAAGACCATCTCCCAGCATTGAGAAAGTTCTTGGAAAGGATTCAGAAATACAGGATGCGTCTCAACCCACAGAAATGCACGTTCAGAGTCACGGCTGACAAGATGCTTGGCTTCATGATCACAACCAGAGGGATTGAGGTGGATCCTTCCAAAATCAAAGCCATCCTGGAAATGGAGCCACCCCAATCCGAGAAGGAGGTCCGGTGCTTCTTAGGGAAGATCCAATTCATTAGCCGATTTATCGCCAAGTTGACCTTGACCTGTGAACCACTGTTTCGACTACTCAAGAAAGACGTGAAATTCGAGTGGAATGACAAGTGTCAGAAGGCCTTTGAAGCAGTGCGGACTTATCTCCAGAATCCTCCAATCTTGATGCCACCCATCCCGGGAAAACCTTTGATCCTGTACTTGTCCGTCACACCCTCGTCAATGGGGTGCATGTTGGCACAAGAAGGAGAAGATGGGGTTGAAAGGGCAATCTACTACTTGAGCAAGAAGATGGTAGGAAGCGAAGAACGGTACACTTCATTGGAAAAGACGTGCTGGGCACTGATATGGGCCACAAAGAAATTGAGACACTACATGCTGGCTTACTCGGTGATACTGATTTCTCGAATGGATCCCCTCAAATATCTATTCGAGAAGCCAGCACTTACCGGTAAGTTAGCACGTTGGTTGCTCTTATTGGCCGAGTTCGAAATCAAGTACGTCACCCGCAAGTCAGTGAAAGGAAGAGCAGTGGCAGAGTTCTTGGCGGATTGCCCGATTGAGGGCCCGGAACACACCGAATTTCAATTTCCCGACGAGGATGTAATGACAGCAGTTGACGAAACGTGGATGTTGTACTTCGATGGAGCCGCTAATCAGAAGGGCTTTGGGATTGGCATACTGCTAGTCTCGCCTGAGGGGTCGCACATTCCCCTCGCATTCAAGCTAAACTTCGAAGTCACAAACAACGAGGCAGAATACGAAGCATGTATCGTGGGAATGGAAGCTGCGTTGGAGATTGGAGTCAAGATACTGGAAGTTGTCGGAGATTCCAACTTGGTCGTATCACAAGCAAATGGGGAATGGAAAGTAAGGGATGAGAAAATGAAGCCGTATCATCAGCAACTCGACGAACTTATCCCGAACTTTCAGAAGGTGACTTTCACGCACGTACCAAGGATGAAGAATTGCTTCGCGGACGCGCTGGCTACTTTAGCATCCATGCTGGAACTTCCAATCGGGGTAAAGCTAAGACCCGTCATGATTGAACAGAGGGGGAAACGCGTGTACGACTATGTTATGAACATCGACGAACCAGATGATGGTCTCCCTTGGTTCCATGATATTTGGAACCTCATCGAGAAGGGAGAATTTCCCGCGGATTCAACTAAGAAGGATCGGATCGCTTTGCAGCGGCTCGCATCTCAATACATCATCTGTAGTGGGAAATTGTACCGACGATCTCCGTGCGGAGTTCACAAGTTGTGTGTTCACGATGACGAGTCAAGAGCAGTAATGGAAGAGGTACATGAAGGTGTTTGTGGACCCCACATGAACGGAATGATGCTAGCAAAGAAGGTTCTGAGGTTGGGATACTATTGGTCAACCATGGAAACAGATTGCATCGAGTATGTGCGCCGATGTCATAAGTGCCAGACTCATGCCAATCTTATCCATGTCCCACCCTCAGAGTTACACTCAATGGCGACACCATGGCCATTCTCCGCCAGGGGCATCGACGTTATTGGAAAGATCACTCCCGCGGCTTCCAATGGTCACAGGTTCGTTCTGGTAGCAGTGGATTACTTCACCAAGTGGGTCGAGGCAGCCTCGTATAAGACATTGACGGCCGTTCAAGTGGCTCATTTTATCAGGCAAAACATCATTTATCGGTATGGAGTCCCTCAAGCCTTCGTGTCTGATAATGGAGTTCACTTCAAGGGAAGGGTTTTGGAACTCTTCGACGAGTTCAAGATCCAAGTGCATCATTCGACCACCTATCGGCCACAAACGAATGGGGCAGTTGAGGCAGCGAACAAAATGATCAAGACAATCCTCGAAAGGACCACTCAGTCAGCTAGGAATTGGCACGAACAATTACCGCTAGCTCTGTGGGGATACCGGACGTCTATTCGTACACCGACGGGGGCAACACCCTATTCTTTGGTGTACGGTATGGAAGCCGTTCTCCCTATCGAGCTAGAAGTTCCATCGCTGAGAGTCATGGCTGAGAGCGGAGTGAACGAGGCTGAATGGATCAGTGGGAGATTTGAAGAACTCATGTTATTCGACGAAAGAAGGCTACGTGCGTTGTACCACATTCAGGGTTACCAACGCAGGATCGCCCGGGCGTTCAACAAGAAAGTGAAGCCAAGGGACCTGCAAGAGGGGGATATGGTAGTTAAGGAAATTCGCGCGCCGGTGTTTGATCTGCGAGGAAAGTTCCGACCTAAATGGGCAGGGCCATACATCATCAAGACCATTCTCTCTGGAGGAGCGGCCTCAATCATCGACCTTGACGGCAACGAGTTCTTTAATCTTGTCAATTTGGATCAACTTAAACGGTATTACCCCTGAGAGAGCTCGCTGGACCGAAAACCGCAAGGGCGGGCGGTCCCAGGCAAAATTTAGAGCAAGCCTGCTAAGTCAAAAACCCGAAAGGGTGGCTTAGGCAAAAGCCGAAAAAGAGCTCGCTAGGCCGAAAACCCGAAAGGGCGGCCCTAGGCAAAATTTAGAGCGCAAAAGGAGAGCGTTAATACCCGAGCGAACCCTAGCCCGAACTACGTATGGGCCTGATTCCCTTTCACGAGGGATACGTAGGCAATCTCACGCTGAGGTTCGGTCCTAAATATCTCTAAAATCAAAATCCAAATTGATGAATCAGAACGTTTTCACAGAAGCGCATGCGATTAACCAACCAAAAGGGGGAAACCCTTAATCAACCATTTTTATTCAAATTATCTCTTTATTACAAGCTGAGCATGAAAACGAAAAACACACATTTTTAGCGCACTCCTTTTATTTCAAAAAACGGCAAAGTAAACGGTCAACCCATCCTTGCTTCCACATCTCTCCTCAACCATCTGCGATACCTTCCAGTGGTAGCAATAGAGAAAAGTGGATCACTTGGCTCAGTCCTGCAAGCCTCCCATGATCGAACATAACTCCGAAGGCCCGGAATGGTGAAGGGAGGGAGACGAAGCACTTCAGAACCCGACGGCGGCACTTCTTGATTGAGTCCAAACTGACGGAGGATGCGGAACGGTGAATAGAAGGAGAAGCCGGTCAAGCCAGCCACAAGGACATGTGTCGAACCCATGTTGCCAGCAGTCATGGCAGGGAGCCTCAGCCAATGGCACCGCCAAACGACGTCATCTTCCTCGGCAGAAGCAAAGAAATCAGCCCAGTCATCCTCGTTACTGTACGTCGCTAGAAAAGGACGGTTCCATCCACTTGCACGATACCACCAGTCATTCGCCGGAGGTGTCAGCAGGCTCAACTTGTCACAAAGCCACATCTACCCAAAGAGAGAGAAAACAAGTAAGGAGTCAGATAAGGCCTAAGCCGAGTGATGAGGTAAAATGAATGAGAGAAATAGAAAAAGGAGAGCTGAGTGAGGTCCCTAACCTGCAGCAACAGCGGGCTACCACCAAAAACCCTTGTGCGACCAGCATGGACAGCGTCTAACCCCATCAAGGTCTCGGCAAGGACTAAGGGTGCGACATCCTTGCGAGCCTCGATCTGAGAAGCGACGCCCACCAATAGAGAACTGGGCTAACCAACGGACGGAACCAATAGGAAGGCCGCCAAAAGACAAATGCAACAGGCCACCATTCGTCGGCCTTGGTGTTCGAAGTCTGTCAAGTCCCCGGGTGGACTGAATCTCTCGTACAGTTGCACGATGTTGATGGCATTGCCCCGAGTAAGAAACTCAGCGACATTTCCACTAACACCTAGCTTAGCTTTCAGAATATTCTTCATACTCTCTCTAAGCATTGGGACAATGGGCTCCGTGGAGTCGTGACTTCCAAGGTAAGCATGGAATTCCTCGACGGTGGGGCATAGCTCTTGAGAACCAAAGCGAAAGACGTGCACTTCGGAATCCCAAAAGCGCATCGCCGCGTGTAACAAGACAGGACGGATGGCGATCTCCCAGAGATGCCTAAGAGCGTAAAGCCGGTGACCACGGAAGTTCAGCCAATCGATGCCTTCGAGGCTGTCCAACCAGGGACGAAGCAAGGCTTGGTTTAGCAAGGCCATGAGAGGAATGAATCTTTTGAAGAAAAAAAAGATTTTTGAGAGGAAAAGAATGGAATGAAGTGTGAAGGAATGGCCAAGACAGAAACTCCCTATTTATAGAGGTCTGGAGAATGCAATGCCAGCCCTCACTAGCCTTGGAACTCTTCAAGCTCAACATTTCCAAGACAATTTCAAAATTTCAAACTTTGGAAATTTGAAAAAATGTTGGAAAAGCCCAAGTCTTGCTTTGGGAAGTTGTTTCTGCTGGGAAACAGATGGTGCAAAGTTACGAGACGTCTTGGAAGGGTGCATGCAGAAGAAGACGACATGGGAATAGCTAATGAGTGGCATTGGGAAACAACTCTGAAACTGCCAATGACAGAAGTCCCGAGCGCTCGGGAGTGAAGACCCAAGCGCTCGAGACCTCTCCCAAGCGCTCGAGAGTTTTACAGAAGATTCTGATCCCAGTGTTCCAACCTCAGTTCAATGCCACAAATACGCCCAACTCCAATCGGAAAGTTCTCGACGTGTCCTCAGGGAATACAGCGGTTTCCATTACATATTTTCTTGCGTATTGGCTCTTGTTCTTTGAAAAATGTTAAAATTCCCAAAACTTTCGCCTCTCGAGTACATCGAATACCACGTGAAGCATGTTTTATTGAATCCAACGATAAGTCGCAATGTGCATTATTCACTGTGTGTCGATGTCAGATTTTTGTTCTTACTTTGAGAGTATCGGTTGAAATTTGCGTGCTCTCTACTTTCTTGCAAGCTAGACGTATATATTTCATAAAATACAATTCTGTGCGAAATGAATACCGAAGAGCAAAAGAAAAGCTTTCATAAACGAGTGCAGTATTTACAATGAGTAAGGAAGGAAGTGCAAAAATTGGGGCAAGCACCGCCCAATCCTAACTACCGGGGCGCGCAGACCCAAACAAAATCAACGCACGCAGGCCTAGAAGCTACAACTACCTCGGCGCTCGGGTCTATGTATGAGTAAGCTAGCAAGGCAAAAACCTAAGGCTCAGACACGGCAAATCTCTCTCCGCTGGTGGCCCTCGGGCTCTCTGCCGTCACTCTCGTCACCATCATCCCCGGTTTTCTCCTCCATCCGCCGCCATAGATTTGGCACCAATCTTGTCTGCCATAGATTTGGCACCCTTCATCCCCGGTTTTCTCCTTCATCCGCCGCCATAGATTTGGCACCCATCTTGTCTGCCATAGATTTGGCACCCTCCATCCGCCGCCATAGATTTGGCACCCTACTTGTCTGCCATAGATTTGGCACCCTCCATCCCCGGTTTTCTCCTTCATCCGCCGCCATAGATTTGGCACCCATCTTGTCTGCCATAGATTTGGCACCCTCCATCCGCCGCCATAGATTTGGCACCCTACTTGTCTGCCATAGATTTGGCACCCTCATCCGCCGCCATAGATTTGGCACCAATCTTGTCTGCCATAGATTTGGCACCCTTCATCCCCGGTTTTCTCCTTCATCCGCCGCCATAGATTTGGCACCCATCTTGTCTGCCATAGATTTGGCACCCTCCATCCGCCGCCATAGATTTGGCACCCTACTTGTCTGCCATAGATTTGGCACCCTCCATCCACCGCCATAGATTTGGCACCAATCTTGTCTGCCATAGATTTGGCACCCTTCATCCCCAGTTTTCTCCTTCATCCGCCGCCATAGATTTGGCACCCATCTTGTCTGCCATAGATTTGGCACCCTCCATCCACCACCATAGATTTGGCACCCTTCATCCCCAGTTTTCTCCTCCATCCGCCGCCATAGATTTGGCACCCTACTTGTCTGCCATAGATTTGGCACCCCTCCTTCCGCCGCCATAGATTTGGCGCTGTCCTGAGGGACACCTTTCTTTCATTTGCTCGCATGTCTGCATGTCTGCATTTGCCCCAAAGAACTACGTTGGTCTGATCCTTGTAGGAAAGGGTACGTAGGCAGTCTGAAAAGACGCGACCGCATGCATCAAATGTTCGTGTCTTTACTTGCATTTGATTTTGAGTTGAGGATTTGATTTGACTCGAATTGGGTTGTCTCAAATCTTTGGACGGCACTCGTATCTAGATGTGATGCTGAGCGTCGCCCAAAGAGGGGCAACTGTAGACACCCCAATTTGGACTTTTCAAAATTCCTTGACTCGTGGCCCGGAGGCTCCCCGATGATGACTTTGGATAAAACAAGCTTGGTACCGATCGGAACTTTACTCCTTGAAAGATTTGAAGAGGGATTAAAAATGGTAAAAAGCATTTTCAAGCGCTTGGGAACAATCCGAAGCGCTCAAAACCGTTTTCCAAAACCTCTGGCCTGGCTCACTCTCGAGCGCTCGAAAGTGAGGTCCCAAGCGCTCGGGAGTGATCCCAAGCGCTCGAGACTATTCTGTTGCCCAATGGATGGCAGTATCACCCACTCACCATGCTACTCATCATTACCACCACCTTGAGCCCGCTGATGGCTCAGTCCACACTCAACCTCTGGTGGCAGATATTCAGGCCAAAGATTTTCCCTTTAAAAAAATGCTTGATTCAAAACCATTTGATTTCAAAAACCATTTGATATTTTGCCTATAAATATGACTGGTTTTCAGCAGAGCAGAGGAGGCTACGAAATTTCTCTCCTGCAGAACCCATCCTCTGCTCTCTCTCTCTTGCTCAAAACCAAAAACACCCAAAACTCATCTTCCAAACTTCAAAGGTTTTAGAAATCACCAAGGAAAAGGGTAAGAAATCCAGAATACTCTTCTGATCTCTTGCACTCTCCTCTCTTCATCCACATTTCAAAGTCATCCCAAGGAGTAAAAGTTCAAGGAAAAGGTAGAAACTTTTACCTTTGATCTCAACCAAAAAGGGCTTTTCTTCCCTTCTGAGGGGGGTCTCTCAGCCTGACCCAGTCTTCAATACTGGGTGCATGGTTAGTAGACCCTAGTGTAAAAACAAGAGCAATGGGGCACAAAAAAAAATGTTTTCACAAAACCCTTACTGGAAACACTCCCAAGCGCTCGAGAGTACTCCTGAGCGCTCGGGACTGTTCCCAGTTTCATGCATGCCCCTTTGTCACCTGGCAGGTTGGGAATGAGGTGTAATATCAAAAGAAATGGTTACATTTTGGCATGCATGCACCAGGAAGTCGTTTTCCATTAAAACAGAACCACTTTCTCACAAAGTTTTCATGTGTGAACAAGGCTCCTTTTGTTTAAAGTTAAAAGAATCATTCATTTCAGAGAAACATCAAAACAAGGGGTGTTTGCATGTCAAATCAGTACCATTTCCTGTTTGAGAGTAAGCTGACATGCAGCTCACTCCCAAGCGCTCCGAACCATTCCAGAGCGCTCGGGAGTGCATGCATGCCATTGCTTCCCATTTTCCAGTCTGCTGTGTCATCTGGTCTCTACATGCATAAGTGTGGCCTGTTGTTCTTTTAAATTTGTAGATTTAGTCTTGTTAAGGCAGGGATGCAAGATCTGAAAGATTGAGGGTTCTTAGCTCAGTCTTCCAAATCCTCTGCTGAGCCAGTAGTGTACTTAATATCATTTCAGTTTCCAGTTTTGCATTGTATTCTGCCTGTTCTAACAAAATCTGCAGGTTGAGTGTCAGAACTCCCAAGCGCTCGGGACTGTTCTCGAGCGCTCGAGAGTGAAGTCAGTGGCAGTCTCCATTTTTCTGTGATCATGCATTTTGCTCACTTTCCATTTAATCATCCACTGTACACCTGCACATGCATGCACTACTTACCTGTTATAACTGTGGATACTTGCTAGCTGGTTTAAATGAAACAAAATCCCTTTGAAAAATCCCACAAACGTTTAGCAGAGACCGATCTCGAATCGGGCGAGGGGGGTGCTGTAAAACCCTTCCCCCCTCGTAACATGGCTTCCGGACCCTTGAAACTGATCTCTGATTTTCAATTTCAAATCAACACCGGTTTTCCAAACAAAACGGTTTCTCGGGTGATATACCGCAAATCCGGGTGGCGACTCTTCAAACGGCGTATTTCTTCAAAGCGGCGGAAAAATATAAACAAATTTTGTTTTTCGGGCTGGTAGCCCACACCTATCGAGCTAGAATTACCTTCGTTAAGTGTTCTAGCTGAGACTGGAATGATCGAGGAAGACTGGGTTCAAAATCGCCACGACGAGTTGGTACTATTAGACGAAAGGAGGCTGAGAGCCTTATACCATGTACAAGGGTATCAACGCCGCATTGCACGAGCATTCAACAAAAAGGTGAAACCTAGGGACATCAAGGTAGGAGACATGGTGCTCAAAGCAATTCGTCGCCACGTCTCAGACCCAAGGGGCAAGTTTAGACCAAACTGGGGAGGCCCCTACCTTATCAAACGCATACTTTCTGGAGGAGCAGCATACATTGCAGACTTGGATGGAATGGAATTCGCAACGCCAGTCAACATTGACAAGCTAAGGAAGTATTACCCCTGAGAGATGCTCGTTGGACCGAAAACCACAAGGGTGGGCGGATCCAAGCAAAAATTAGAGCAGCCTGCTAGGTCGAAAACCCGCAAGGGCAGCTTAGGCAAAAACTAAGGCATAAGTAAAACGCTCGCTAGACCGAAAACCCGCAATGGCGGTTTTAGGCAAAATTTAGAGCACAAAAGGAGAGGAAAATACTCGAGTGGGCCCTAACTAAAAACAAAACAAATCCCCTTTGTTGGAACTACGTTTATGGCCTGATTCCCTCTATGGGATACGTAGGCAATCTCTAAGTTTGAGATTCGGCCACTGCTATCATCATCACTTCCAAAATTTCTAGGTCTATCCTAAAGCATGTTCGCTATCAAATCATGGCGATAACATCTTCAAATAAAACGACCAAATATTTTATTATTTCCAAAGGGAAAGGACAAAGCAAACCTAAACAATTCTTAATCCATGAAAGCTAGAATCAAACAAACATCTTTTGAAAAACATAAGCAAAGTGTCAGCCTCTAGGTCTTCCTTCTCTTTGCACTACCATCTTCCAAAAGGTTTTTCTTCAACCAGCGTTTGTAAGAACCCGATAGCTTAACAACGAAGTTCTCAGCAACCTCCTGCATTACTCTATTTGGCCAAAGACGCAGCATATTGCGGCGGAAGTTGGCATCATGAATCTTAGAGACAGAGTACTCAGGGTCACCCAGGATTGCGGTTTGTTCAGCCCCGAACTGCCTTTGAAAGCGAGCAGGAAAGTAGAAAACGACTCGAGTAATACCAATCACTGCTACACCAAAATGGTTCATGGTACTCACAGTCATGCTCTCAATACCATACCAGGGGCAAACCCATTGAATCCAATCACCTCTGCAAGTCTTCATCCATGCTTCCCAAGCAGCCTCAGTTGGGAACTGTTTAATCATATGACGCTCCGTGCATTGGTCTGGATTATAAGGAGGTCGCTCCGGCACATCCCACACCTTTAGCTTCTCAAACAACCACACCTAGAGAACAAGGGAAAATTGTGAGTTGAGAGAACATGTGAGTCAAAACAAAAGAGTGATGAGTGGAAAGATAAACTTGACAAATAAACAAATAAAAGAGCGAACCTGCAATAGCAAGGGACTGCCTGAGAACTGAGCTGTAGGACTGCCCTTCATCACATCTAGACCCATCAAGGTCTCTGCCAATGCTAAGCCAGTGAAACCCACACGGTTTCCAATTTGTTGAGCAAGGTTAAGCAACACAGGATCAGCGTGGCCAGAGGAGGGGCCAAGCAAATAATAATGAAGGAGACAAATGCCAACGCATGAAAGCACGACTTCTGTAGAGAAACTTGGCGATGAGCCTCAGCTGTACCGAAACGTTGAATAAGTTGCAAAATCTCCAGCCTTCCTTTCACTAGGAAGAATTTAACTTCATGTTTCTGAACTTGGAGTAAATCCTTCAGGAGATCACCTCGGTTGAACAAAGGATTAGGGACAACAAAACCCTCTCTGTCTGAATGACCCATGATGGCCGCAAACTCCTCGATAGTAGGGCACAACTCCTCTCTCCTAAATCGAAAGACGTGAAAATCAGGGTCCCACAAACTAGCAGCTGCCCTAAGGAAGGCAAAATTCACAGGAATTTGACGAAGGGAAAAGAGGAAGTCCATGCCAAAGGACTTAAAGTGTAAACGGTCGAGGCCATTGAAGGAAATCAACCACTGATCAAGGATTGGTTGTGCCATATGTAAGGAATTGCTACTGACAATGCTATCGGGTTCGTAGAACGCGTATTTATAGAACTAAGTCGAGTCTTAGTCCGAATCGGAATCGGATTCTTAATCCTCAGAATTTCAATCGGTCTCTCGGCCGATACTTCGATACGACGGCCGTAGGATCTATCCATCGGCCCGTGAAAATCAGGGTTGACTGCAAGTCAAAACCAGGCAGACAAAACGAACCTTCGGCCGCCAGATCGAAGCCTCGGCCTTGTAATCATTAAATCGGCTGCCAGAACGGCTATTTTACAGATTGTTCCCACGGTTCAGTTTGTTTCATTGGATTAACAAGTTATCACACACAAACGACGTAAATATGGCATACACAATCACGAGCAGAGCAAAAGGTTTTGTTTCATATAACGAAAGCTTTTTACATCACAAGGTGGATCATCCCACATTTTCTAAACAAACTATACATCGATTTCCTGTCAAACTAACCTATGCAGGAAGAGAAACAGAAAAAAAAAGACAAAAAGAGGAAGCAGGAGAGGATGCCGGACCCTCTGGTGCTCTAAACACCAGAGGCCTACTACAAAGAAACTAAAAAGAGGACACCCCTGGGGCGGTGTATACTGGAGGAGTACTACGGTGCAAAAGAGACACTACATGGCCCAGAAAAATCACCATACCGCGCACTGCCGCCACCCCAGGAGTTCCGCGTCACGGAAGCAAGCCACCCATGCAAGGGTCCCTAATCAAGCATCAAGACAAGACCAAGAACAGCGCGGTCTCCCTCCGCGAACGCCAGCCACATATCGCCCATCATCCGGACCTGACAGAAAAGGAGAAGGATCCTCGGTAGAAGGCGACAGCAACAGAAGAGAACGGGAGAAGAGGAGAGAAGAGGAAAATGAAAATAAAACGCCAAAAGGCCGGTTTTTATAGTGCTCTGGCGGCCGATACTTCAATTCCTCGGCCGAGACATCAATCCTTCGGCCGAGAGATCGATCTCCTGGCCCCTTAATCAAATTCCCTCAGCAACAGCAGATTTTGCTCAGTGCACTAACTCAAGCCATTATAGAATTCTGGGTCCATGACCAACAGAAGCAAAAATCAAATCAGCCTTGGGGGCATCCCCAAGCCAATGCAGCATAATCAAAACTAGCCTTGGGGGCATGCCCAAGTATCGAAGATCTCTCTCCACAAACTGCTGGCCAAAACAAGTCAAAACATCCAGCGGCTCTATACCCGTACCCACTACCGAGGAAGTAAGCAGCTCCGTGCCCATATCAACTCACTCAGCGGCTCGAAGCCCATATCAATTCAGCGGCCCTGTGCCTATCATCTCTACACAACTTAGCGGCTCTACGCCCATTACCTCAACAGGCTCGAAGCCTACGTCTACTATCACCCAGCGGCTCGAAGCCCTTTATCATAGCAGCTTTATGCTCGCTATCACGGCAACAGGCTCTACGCCTGTATTCATTCATTCAGCAGCTCTACGCTCACTATCACAACTCAGCGGCTCCAAGCCCACTATCTCAACTGGCTCGAAGCCATGACAACCATCTCAACGGCTCAAAGCCCGTTATCTTAACTGGCTCAAAGCCGTAAACAAGCAATCTCAGCGGCTCAAAGCCCATTATCTCAAATGGCTCCAAGCCATCACCTCAAACAGGCTCGAAGCCTATATCTACCATCTCAACTGGCTCAGAGCCATACCAACTCCTCAACTCAGCGGCTCTACGCCCCCACCTATCAATTCAGCGGCTCCGAGCCATCACCTCAACAGGCTCGAAGCCTATGTTTACTATCTCAGCAGCTCTATGCTCGCTATCACGGCAACAGGTTCTACGCCTATAAATCACTCAACTTAGCGGCTCAAAGCCCATCATCTCAACTGGCTCGAAGCCGTAAATAAGCAACAGGCTCTAAGCCGCCCCAACAATCAAGACATCTATTCTCAGGCTCTACGCCTGAATGCTCGAAAATCTAACATTTTTGAATGCTCAAGCTCTACGCTTGGATGCCCAACCACTGTGTACTGGATGCTCAAGTTATACACTTGAATGCTCAAGCTCTACGCTTGGATGCCCAACCACTGCGTACTGGATGCTCAAAGCCTGTACTTTGAATGCTCGGATTCTGTCGTCCAAATGCTCGAGCTCTACGCTCTGAATGCTCAAGTCCGGAACTTGATAGAAGCTCTAAGCTTAAACACACACGCACGGGCCCGTGCACATATTGCATTATCACATCGAGTCTGCATCATCATATCTGTTCACATCTAACAAACATCATCACACATATACACTCTGCATATCTCTCATGAAACAGGTCAACCCTGCAATTAACCGGCTCTATGCCTCGGTTTTATTGGTCGGTCCAGCGCCTCGATCCTTTGGCTCTACACCAACACTTATGATGAGAAAGCTCCGTGCACAGACCATCAGAATGCAACCAGCTCTACGCTTCGGTTCTTATCATGTCAAGCTCTAAGCTCCGACACCTCAGGCTCTCACCTTATGATCAATACCAGCTCCGCGCTTCGGTCCCATCAAGCTCTAAGCTCATCTCAGGCCCTTGCCTCATAAACCACAGCAGGCTCCACGCCTCAGTTCTATCACCTCAGACTCTTGCCTTATACCAGCTCCGCGCTTCGGTTCAAACACAACAAACTCAAAGCTCCGACACCTCAGGCACTCGCCTTATGATCAACACCAGCTCCGCGCTTCAGTCCTATCCAATCTCCTCAGGCCTTCGCCTCAAGACTGCAACAGGCTCCACGCCTCGATTCCATCACTCTCCAGGCTCTCGCCTTATGACTACAAACCGGCTCCGTGCCTCGGTTCTCTCATCTCCAAAGCTCCGTGCTCCAATTACTGGCCCTGCGCCCCCCATATCTCAAAAACAAACGGCGTCCGACTCATCCCCAGTAGATGGTTTGGATTCCACCCTACATTAATTCCTTCCAGCTCATTCGCAAGGATAGGCTACTCTACCGAGCTCCTTTCAGTCAAAGTAAGGATGATCAAGAAAAGCAAACGCACCTGCCGTGTACTGGTCTACCCCAAAATACTAAGGAAGCTCTACGCAAAAACTCCCCAGGCAGCCCTGCGCTCCTTCAACTACTCTTCGCCAAAACCCTGGCTCAGTCTAGGTACGTCACACTACGGCTTTTTAAGCCCTAAGGTACGTCTTCTATCTCTAACCCTCCAAACTTTTTACTTTTCTTTATTGCCCGAACTACGATTGGTCTGAATTTCCCTTGTGGAATACATAGGCAGCCTCCCGGCCCGACCATAACAAAAGCTTTTTCGAAAACCCCTTGGAATAGTGGTTGGACCAAATTGAGTTGCTTTTTACAGCTTTGACTCTTACTCAAACATGTCTCGCGATCCGTCTGAGTTCTGTCAAAGAGGGGCATCTGTAGACACCCCAATTTGGCCTAACGATTATTTCAAGTCCCACCTTGGGACAATCCCGATGATGAAATGGATACAATGATTGCTGATTGCTTCCTTGAGGACCTTAGGACTTTCGGTAAGAACTTTGAGCCACTTAGAAGACCCAGTTCAGAGCCATACAGCCTTTTAGACAGAAATACAGAAGCCTAGGAGAATCCATCTGTCGGCCGTGGCATCGATCCCACGGCCCTTACATCATTTCCTCACCCGAGCAACCTGTTGCTAGCCAAATCTCCCTGAGAGATCAATTCCTCGGCCGCAAGATCAATCCTTCGGCCGAGACATCCATTCCTCGGCCGTGATATCCTTTCCTCGGCCGTCAGATCGACCTTTTCCCAGACTCTGGAACGTGTTCTGTCAAACGTTTGATCCGATTACACTACCTTCCCGATGCGTTCGGGCTATGTTAGAGGATTGCCATGGAGAGTTAGAATCACACTCTAACTCCAATTTTTATCATGCATTGCGATTGGCCGGAGTGAGTCATCCCTGTGCCTATATAAAGGAGCCTTTGGGTTCCGAAATTGATATACTTTCACACTCTTTCAAGCCTCAAAACTCTGCACAAATACTCTCTCAATCCCATACTTCAAAAGCCCTAACCTCCCGAAGGCAGCCGTCAATCCGGCGGTCAAACACCGAAGTTCAAACCCTAACCCTAGGGTTTTCAATCAAGCAATCAATCAATCACGCCCAATCCAAAGCAATCAAGCAACTGAGGGATCAAGGTGGTGAGGCCCAACGGCCTCTGGTTTGTCTTATTTTCCATGTTTTTTACTAACCATAGCGTTTTGATTATCCGTTAATCTTTCTGTCTAGTGTGAGGAAGAACACCGACCGGGGCTTCGATCCCTCGGCCGGTACATTAAACCAGTGTGATTACTCGGCCGTGACATCCATTCACCGGCCGAGTAATCGATCTCCTGGGACAGTTTGTTTGCTTCTCTGCTTTTTGATGCATGCTCCATTTATCGCACTGGCTCACTTTGCTTACTGTTTAAAGGAATAAATAAACAGACTATGTGTTGGAATTAAATAAAGCATCTATACGTCTTATGTTGAATGATTATGGGCCAGTCTCACGACTGGGCAAAGAGGGGTCTAACACCTTCCCCTTATTGTACTTTTGGCTCCCGTATCCAGAATCTCTATCTATTTTCCCAGTTTTAATAAACTGGGTGGCGACTCTGTTTTGATGATAACCACTATCATGTGGCGATGTTCCTAGCCATGGGAATGTCCATGATTTTGGTTTACGAAGCAAGCAACCAATCGAGCAAACAAGTGTGATCAATCTGTATGGCGATGCCCCGTTTGGGAGGTGTCTACAGAAACAAAGGGGAAAGAACTAACGTGGTTGCCCGAATCTGTGTGGGGTATGAAAACCTATTACTTGGCCGTCCTCATTTCTGGGCTCGAAGTTCCCAGTGACGATAAGAAAATCGTCATCATCTCCTCGAGCCGAGTCGGGCTGTTCAAGCACGAGACGCTTCCTGGAATCTCTACTCTTTAAGTAATAGGTTAGGGCGTCTTTAGTTCGAGAGATACTGTACAAATGGTGGATGTCGTGCAGACCTAGAGACGTGCCTAGTAGTTGGTTTAGAGTATTGACACCCATGACAACGCGAAAGAAATTAGCAGACACTTGCATTGGTGATAACCTGTAGAAAGCTAAAACTTGTCGAAGTAATGGGGCCAGAGGGAATCTAATACCACCCTCAACGACAACAATAACGGGAATGTGAAGAGTGTCGTTATCAGGACTCTCACGGATGGCGTCCACTAGGCTAGTCTAGTGGCGACATTATCAGGAATCTCGTATCTATACCTAAAAGAAGCCATGGCTGGGGGTGTGTTGCAATGGCGTCTAAATCTCCCCATTATGAGCAGGAGTGGTATGGACAAAAATCGCGGGCACAAAGAAACCCTAGGTGCGGTTAAAGAAACCCTAAATCAACGAAAGAAATGGGGCAAATAAGGTGTGGTGACTTACGATTGTGGAGGTCAGAAACCCTAGGAATTGTAGAAGGGAAGAGACCTTGAGACGAAGATGAGAGCTTCAATGGCGGGAGTGCTCGAACCTTCTTTCTGCAGAGGGAACTTGGAGAGAGAATGGGGGATTCAAAATGGGACGAAAACCCAAATATACCCTAACGAGTAGGGTGGCGTATGTGAAACGTCACCCCAGATGCCGTTTGGGCGTTCCATTCCCCAAAGGATGTCCATTCGCATTTAATGCGGGCGGTACGGAGTTCACCGCGTGTAAAGGCCAAGGCAAGGAAAGCCTGCCCAGCCCAATGATGAGACGTTTGGGCTGGCCTAATGATGAAAATTGCACCAAGTCCGTAAAATGAGGTGCAGGAGCAAAATGAGTTTGCTCGGTTCCTGGGAGTTTTGCTCGTCATATACGAAGAAATAACGAGTAAAGCTGGGGAGCAATTGTAGGGAGGTATTCCCGAACAGGTCCAACTAAGGACCGAACAAAGTGGTACTTGGGACCATGGTATAGATACAATAGAGACCGTCACCATGCAATACGGTGGTCGGCGATATGGACCAGAGACAAGAGAAGTCGTCGGTCCAGGAAGCCTGTATGAGGTCATGGACCAGCGACATGTGAAGTTGTTGGTCCAAATAGCCTATTCGGCAATGAGAAGGCCGAACAGGAGGAGAGTTTGGGGAAAACAGTCTCATATGCAGGGAACATTCTTGAAGGTTCCAGAACAGAGGTGTTCCGTTAAGGAATGAGATCCCGAGAAAATAGGATCAAGAAGAGATACCCAATGGGAATGGGATGTTCGGCCAGCTATGGAAAGGAGTCCAAAAAGGATTAAGGTAATGAACTAATAAGGGAACGAGAATCCAAGATATTCTGGGTTTTCTATACGAGATAGGAAACCTAGGGCAACACGAATACTTGGGCTGCAAGCATCCTTAAACCTATAAATATGAGGTAAATCTAGAGGCTAAAGGTACGCAGTCTATTGCAATCGAGTTATTTACCTACTGATAATTAGGGTTTCTCTGCTAGTACGTGATACTAACTTAGGCATCGGAGGGCCTTTGCCACGAGAGGCAAAGGTACACTCACCCCTTGTCTGTTTTGCAGATAAGGATTCTGACAACATACTAGGGTTCCAGCGAGGGACACGAAGTAGCCGTTACGTTCTTGTGCCGTTAAAAGCCTCTTCAGTTTTTCTGCACTTACAATTGACCTGAACGAGGAAAGGACGGATGCCGCAGGCAAGATGGATACACGAACTACCATAGCAGCTTGGTCAAATGTGACAGTTTCGACTTCCATCGGTCCACTTCTTTCGTCTCTTTCTAGAACCCTCCTCTGGTTACAAAGTATCAACCTAGGACAACCTCTGGCTCTGGGTAGTAAGTCGGGATAGGAGAGGAGCACTCATTCATCTTGTGGTGGCCTTTGTTCAAGGTAGGAGAATATTAGACAATATTTAGCTCTCTCAAGAGCTCCTCAAGAACTATCATAGGCTTCAAGGCTCCCCACGGAGTGCCTTGAAGCAAGGGTCAGAACTTTAGGCGGGGGCCTCTGTCGAAAGAGCTAAAGCAGTCATTCATTAATCACCCTCGACATACTAAGGAAAACGGCTTTTTCTACTCCCTTTATTGGATTTCCGATTGGTTTCAGGCGTCGACGGGGTAATACCCGTAGGCTGGAGGCTTGGTAACCTCCTGGGCTGAATCGAGCGAGCTCCCCTTGCATGCAATGATGTGGTGGTGAACCTTTCATTCGTCTTCAGTGCTCTCTGAACCATGCGGGAAGGTTCCATTTTGGAGAGAAAGTTGACCACTTCACTGGGAAGTTCGAAGAAAGAAAAGCGGGCGGCGATCGAAATATAATAGAAGGCAAGCGAGGAGAGGGTGAATAGGAACTTCCTAAAGGTGCTATCCTATAAGCAGAAGCAAATGAAGATCTAGAGCGAGTCTTCCTTGATGAGCCTAAGGAGATAGAAGAATTTGAACCTAAGAATAGAAGCAGGTTAAGCTACTCTTAAGGATTTTAGATATGAAGGTTATCCCCTAGGCGGGTGAAGACACTTGGTTTCTTCCTCGGGAAAGGGCTTTTCACCGTGATAGTTCTCAGTCGGCGAAGCCTCACATCCGTTGCGCTCTGACTTACTTGACTTTAAGAAGTAACAAAGTTACGATCACTTTCACTGGGCCAAGAGCAGCCCAATCGATGAAGACTCGAACCGAACTCGCCCTGGGCCAAAATGTTGGTCTTTTTCGGAAGCAAAGGGAAGGCAACATGTAGAGAACCGCATTAAATTTTAATAATTTTGATGCTTGATAAAAGCTTGAATTACAAATTATGTGAATAATAACAATAATGTGGTTATGTGATTTGGGGTTATTGTGGCAATATTGTTAGTGGAGGGGTGCAAGTGTGAATTACAAGTGTATGGCTATATATAGGTGTGTGTGTGGTGTAGAGAATCAATTTTCTCTCATCCTCTCAACTCACGTCTCTCTCTCGGTCCTCTCTCTCTCGCCCGGCTCTCTCTCTCACTCTCACACTCCCACAAAATCTCACCCAAGAACTCAAAACCCATGAAGATTAACCTCCATTCGACCTTCCGCACGCGATCTTGAGCTCGTATTTCGTTGGGTTTGGCTCGGAGAAGAGCATTCGGTTGATTCAAGGTTTTCGGAGCTAGGGCTTGCTTGGGAGTTGAGGGTTTTGCTCAAAACCCACTCGGTAGGGATTTCTCACTTCTATTATGTGTTTATGTGTTGATTTGGTGTTTGAATCGTGCCTTAGATCGTTGGTTTCGTTGTTGGAATCGTCCTGGTGAAATCTGAAAATCGTGCACTGAAAACCCAAGTCCTACCGGTAGAAATTGTGAACCTACCGGTAGAAACGCTGTCCAGTAGTGTCACTTTTGTGAAATTTTGGTCTTCTACCGGTAGAGATTAATGTCTACCGGTAGACATTGAAAAATCAGCATTTTTGGAAAAACTTCGATCGAGCATAACTTTTTCATCCGAACTCGGTTTTGGGCAAATTTTATATCGAAATTCATGTACCGGAGGTCTACTTTCCAATGGTGGTGGTCTCATCTCCCAATTCTTAGCCGTTAAGGTTTGGTAGCCAAAATAAGATAGATAAGTTCGTATATGTTGGGAAATCCTTTTTCCCTAGGATCGTTTGGGGGAGACACGGATGTTCCTAGGATCTCGTGAGTATCTAATTGAATGGTATGACGAGGCTAGTGGTATACTAGGGTTTGTAGTGGTCGTTGGGTTCCGTATGAGTCTTTTGACACCGAAATGAGATTTTAGAGAACATAATGAATATAGGTGGGCTAAGGTTGTGTATGCTGACATGCGATGTGAAAGGCGAACACGTTGGACACTTTGCTAAATCAAACAATGCTAGGAGTAAGTACGTGAGACATTTCCCTTACGATTGATGTGTGGTACATCTTTTTCGTATCTTGTACAACTTAAGGGTTGCTAGAATGAAACTATGAATCGTTGTGACTAAGTGTCCTTTAATGTATAGTGCGAACAAGCTTAAATGGTGGTATGAGAAACTAATGGCGTAACGATAGCGAGTTGACTGAAGTGGAATTTATCCGTACCACTTCTACGTGAATAAGTCTTTATTGTGAGTTCATCATATGTGATTGAGATGAATGACGAAATTGTAATGTGTATCGGAGGAATTGTGGTATGGTGACCTATGATATGTGATTTGAATTAGCTCCATCAGTGAGGGAGGTACTAGTAGGCGTATCGGGATCCCTTAAATGGCCCGGCAGGAGCTTTTGGCTCATGGCACAGAACGATAAAGGATTTGTGATCCGATGTGAATGAAAAAGGGGTATCATTGTGAAAGTGTGATTGATATGAGAGATATTGGCTTTGCGATTCTTTGATCATGATGGTTTCATAAGTTAAGATATCGGATTGGTAATTTGAAATAAGATGAGAGGCAGTGGCAGTCATGAGAGAATCGTATAGATAGTAAGTTCTCGTGGTTAAACTAGAGTCTTGATGTGTAGTCATGGTACTTCAATTACGTCATCGACATTGGGATAATTACTAGTCGTGTTTTGTTTCTCCCTTGAGATACTGTTCCTTATTCCTGTTATTCATTCTACCTGTCATCCCATTTGCATATAATGGTTGTGTAGATTTCTCTACTGGACTAGTGTAGCTCAACCTATCATTTTCAGGTGTGAACCCGGAGCGGTAGCATGGAGTGAAGTGCATGCATTCTAGTGCATATTTTCGGAAGAAGTGGTAAAGGAGACTTGTGGATATTTTGGTAAAACATGATTTGGGAATGTAATAGAACCTAAACTCTATTTCTTTTAATGATGTAATATATTCAAACTCTTGGAGTTGGACTTGTAATTTAATGACCAGGACATGGTGAACTCTTTTGGGGTATTATGTATGCTAATGTGAGGAGTTTTATTTATGAAAAGCTATTTTATTTATGTTGAAAATCGAGGGCGTGACACAACAGCTTAGGTTGGTCCGCCTAAGAATGAGTCCAGCGCTCGTTCAAGCAAAGGGAGGACAGAGAGAACTCCCAGAGAACCGGGCTTTTCCAAAGAATTACTACAGCTTTCCCACTCCCTTTGATTATCATATACAAAAAAGTCTCTTTCACTTTCCTACTAAATCTCTCTGTATTCTAGCACATAAATGAAAGGGTGAACAACCCTTTCCGGGGGGGGGGGGGCGGACTTCTCCAACAACCTATTATGCTACAACCTATTTTATTAGAAAATCAGTTCTTGAATAAGATGTGCGTCTACTAAAGATGCCCTAGGGCCATTACTGACTTTGAGATGCTTTTAGCCCAGTCTCCAGCGAAGGGTTTGTGACTTTTTTCCTTTTCTTTCTACGAGTTGTCCATTTCATCCATTTTGGTCTTTTCTATGTCACTTTTTGTCTTTGCTTTTTTCATTTTTTCAATAGCCCTTTTCATTGCTTTTCGAAATGGAACTCTATGTTTTAATTGCAGAAAGTCTACACACATAGCAATCTGTGCACAGATTTTTTTGTGGGGCCTCCCACACAAATCATCCGAGCCGTTCATTAAATGTAAAACATTTTTTCAAGAGACCCCGTAAAAAATAAGCTCAATCCAATATAGATGTTCAATCCAACCATATAACTTTTCATTATCCGGAAATCTGAATGAAAAGTTAGATGGTTGGATGAAGCACCTATAGGTATCGGATTAAGCTTATTTTTTGCGGGGACCCTCAAAAAAATGTTTTACATTTAATGAACGGCTCGGATGATTTGTGTAGGACCCGTGGTGGGCCCCACAAAAAAATCTGTACACAATCTGTGCACAGATTGCTGTGTGTGTAGCACGGCTGTTTTAATTGTCAGATTCAATTGACCGAGACTGGCGAGAGAGGACTTCTGACTCCTAAAAAGGGAGGATTCCCGGGTATTTTCTCAGAGGGGAGGGGAGGGCAGCCGTTGAAGCAGTCACATACATTTCATATGACGATTCTGGGCTTCGTGATCGAGCCGACCTCAGTTAGTGATCGATATGAGGAGTCGGTGGACCACTCTCACCCATTTTTTGTTCTCTGGCTATTATTCTCACCCAACAAGGGCTTTGGAGAGTCCGGCTCCTCTCCAATTCATAGGAAATTGGAGGATCTTCCAATTCCAATTCAATGGTCAAAATTACCCTAGTAACAAGGGCTCTTTTTTTACACTAAGATAATATCTTTCTTTACTGCTCTTTCCGGGGTTGTTTTCTTGAAATAAACAAGGGCATTTAAGTGCAGCGGCATCGGAATAGATGGAGCAAGGAAGAAAGTGAGCCCCAACGACAAACGAACTTACGGGCGGGGCATTTTCGGGGAGTAGCCCGCTTCCCATTACTCAATAGGGCAATTCCTTGCTTCTGTTGATCCCGTAGATTACGACCTTGAACTAACGGGCTTATCCATTCATTTTATGACAGTGCTCATCATGAGCTCGCAAATCCGAAAAACGCATAGTTTCGCCTCCAAAAATGACTTCTCCAGTCGAGGAATGCATTAGATATTTACCTAAACCGATAGGTCCTTGGGCAGATCCCACGTTTGCCCCAAGATATTGGTCTCTAACTAGAAAAGTAAATGGTTGATCTAGCAATTCCGTTTAGTAAACACGCCTTTTCGATTTTGAGAGAAAGACCCAAACCCACCCCTTTGATTTGGGATGGATCCACGAGAAAGATCGAAGAGCGACGCAATAAGCTAATTAGGCCAAAAAGAGAGGCCTACGAGAGGAGAGTTATTCAATAAAAGAGAAGCCTATATCTACCGACCCTACTTCACTTCCTTATAGTGCCTTGCCTTGAAATATGTTTGCTTTGAATAATGCTTCATTCCAGGGCGTAAAAGAAATTATCCCTCTGGAATTGCAATTGGAGAAAGGGGGCATTCTCCCCGTAGATGCTGAGAATCTTGCAAAGAGCCTAGTTGTACTACCAGCAGCCTAGTGGTTCCTCGGTTGCCTAATTTAAAATCCGAGCTTACTATTTTTTAACTGATTAAAGATAAACTTTCTTACGATAACGAAGGTTCATTGGATAGTATGTGCGAACGGTTTTCTCCTTAAATGCCCGGATTGCACTAATCTCGCTCAGCTCGTCCGCCTTGGCACTTTGGTGAACATGTATTGATAAAGTCAAAAGGTGTATCCTTGATTAGAGGCGAAGAAAGAGGTAATTCAACACCCTATTCTCACATCTCACTTACTCATTCAGGACTACCCCGGATCATTCCTCCTTTTCATAGAAGGATAATATGTTGGAAGGTTGATAGGGCAGATCGCTGGGGAAGGTGAAGGTGGTATCTAAAGAGGCCCGGCTCCCGAGCGGAAAAGCGTAAGTCAAGAGCTCAGGTGGCTTATTCTCATCGAGATGACCATGTCACGAACTGGATTTGAACCAGCACCTTTGGGAGCAGACAGAAAGAGATGGCAGCGGGAAAGACGGGAGCACGAAGGAGGGAGCAATGGATCTAGTAAATAGGGATCGATTTGGAGATGGAAATAGATATGGCGAAGAGGAGTAGCACCTGGTGGTACAGATGGTTCTGCGGATGGGAGTTCGCGATATTGGGTCACTGCTACCAGCTGCTTGCCCAGAGGGATGTGGATTTGCTGTCCTCTGCTAGCATGCTGCTAGGGGAGAAATAGATGCTTCTGAGATCCTTGAACGGGACCTATTCTCTTAATAGGCAAAGCGATATAGGAAAGGGACCGAGCTGACTAATGAGTGCCTTTTAAAAAATGCTAAAAAGGCACTCATGTGGAGCTAGCATGGCTGGCTACATACATGTATAGCCAAATTAAGATGAGACGGGACGGACGGTCAGAGGCCACAGTGGGACTACCATAGGAAAGCCCTCCCCCTCTAGCTAACATAGAAATGAATTTCCAGATAGCAGTAGTCTCTATGTGAATCTCTTCCCGACCGGGCCAGGCCGAATTGGGCCACCACTTGGGATGGGAATGGCTTAACCCACATGCATCATTTGATGAAAGCACTCCAGCCCAGCCTCTTCAAGAAAGCTTTGCTTGGTAGGCACTGCCTACTCACTCGGACAATGCTCTGAACACGAAGTAGTTCGGCCCCCTTTTCTTTTCTCCCATGCTGAGTCACAGGAAGCGCCTCGGAAAGCACGGACGAGCCACATGCAGGGAAACTTGCCCATGTGGTTCTGGCCAGGGACCCCGGTATACTGTACTAATATGTGTAGGTTCTTGTAATTTGAGTGAGATTGTCATGGCGCAAAAGCATATATGGTTTGGTATTCCCTTGTTCCTTGTATTGGTTATGTTCTTTATTTCTTGTCTAGCAGAAACTAATCGAGCTCCGTTTGATCTCCCAGAAGCGGAAGCGGAATCAGTTGCAGGCTATAATGTAGAATATGCGCGGGATGCGATCCTTAATAGTTCACTGTTGGCGGAAGCCAATGTCCCGGGGTCCAGGGGACTCATTCTGACTGAAACAAGGGACGGGTCTTTACCAACTTCAAAATCTTCGATGTTAGGGAGAAAAAAAAGGTGAGCGCCCCTTATTGAAAACGAAAGGAAAGCCTTTATAAGCTACCCAACCTACTAGATCCTTACGAACCTGGCTATCCACCACTTTTAACCCTGTTTGCATAGGCTCTTGCACAGATTTACGTTCAATAATCCCAGGCGCTTTCACTTCGACACGTCTTCGCTCGTGATCACTTAGAGACCCTCTTCCATCAATAGGCACTTCCAACCCTTCGACCACACGGCCTAGCATAGCCTTTCCCGCGGGAACATACACAATAGATCCAGTGCGCTTGACAAGATCTCCTTCTTTAATAGCAGTATCACTACCAAAGACAACAATCCCGACATTCTCATTCTCCAGGTTCATGGCTATTCCTTTCACACCGCTGGCAAATTCCACCATTTCCCAAAGGCAAAATGGAGTTTTAAGGATGTAATGAAAAGGAAAGAGAAGGTCACCGACATGAATGAAAATATGGATACGGAGGAAACGATCCGCCCGAACGTGAAAGTCGTTTCACTAGTAACAAAAAAGTGGAAGGAAAATCGGTAAATGGAAAAAGACAACGCCGAGCGTTAGGGAATCATCTCTGTTCTGCTGCCTCTGCCGCTTCTTTTCTTGGCTTCCTATGCAACGCTTTCTCGTTTCTACTAATTAGATAGAGAGGGGTCAGGTTTGTTTGGCATCTATGCCCCCCGCCCTACACCAAACAGTATGGGAGCCTTTCCGCTCGTACTGCTCACACTTATGGAATTTGTGGATAAGCGTAGCAGAAAATAATAAGAAGACCCAGTTCTCCCGAGCTTATAACACAATTATCTGATCTTCAACAAGTGAAGAAAAAGGGATGAGTAATGGTAGTAAGAAAAAGCAGGAAAAAGAATCCATTTTGAGGTCTCATAATCAAGCATCAAGGAGTTATGTTCGCGCTGCGCCCCTTTCGTTGGAGCGCTTTGCTTGACCTTATCGTTGTTCTCGCCATATAGAAAGAGTTGCTTTTGATTGAAGAGATATATCCCCCGCTTTCCTCACATACCGTGGCAAAGCCAAACTCAAACTTTCATTGGATCGAGAAAGGCAGTAGTAGTAGTAAAAGCTCCTACTTCAAAGGCAAGAGGGATCCCAAAAGCGAATCTCCCCCTTCTACTATTTCATAGACAGAGTCAGAGTCTTCAAGAAAGATTTTGGAAAGTATTTAAAGGGACATTGTGGGCGGAGATGGAAAACACGAATTTTCTGTAGTTTCCGGGATTCTTTCAGCTTAAGATTGTGATTGATCAAGTGATAAGTAATGTTATGAGGGGTTTCATTTTCCTCATGTCTTGAGATGCGCACATATGCTTGTATCGTTCCTACTATCAATCAATCCGTCATACAGAGGCATAATTTCAAAATAATAAAACAAACTTCCCCTTTTAGGTGTTTTGGTCACTGCGTCTCCGATCATTGATGGTCCGACTTTCCGCTTTCAATAAAGAGGGCTTAGCGAAAAGGAAAAGAGTGACATCCCCCTCCCTTATGGTCGAGCACTCAAATCGACTCTATCGGTCGAGCACAAAAACTGTCGTTTCCCTCTCCCTTGTCACTCGCGGGATTCGAATCAATCAAGCTACTTTCCTTTAGTGGATCTATTCCTGCAATTGCGAAAGCATACCAATATATGATCCTCTATCCGGGGTCACTCTCACTAGAAGTAGGAGCAGCTATTTTTACCCCTATCTTCTCCCGAGAAGAGTCATTGCCTCTTCCATCTATCTTGCGTCGTTCCCGCATTCTATTCTAGTATATTGGGAGTTTCATTGCAAATAACGCTATCTTTTGCTTAGGGGATAGGCATCTACCTCGAAAGCGAGAAGGTCGGACGCAATCGAAGAGTAAAATATTTGTATGATTAAGCCGCGGGTCTGATCTAAATGACTTCCATATATCTCTAAGAATCTTAAAAGTTGCTTCATATCTAGTAAAAAGCATTCTATTCATTTCGTCTCCTTCAAAGGAGATACCTGTTTACGGTATTGATTCCATCGGAAGAGAGAGAAACTTAAAGTAAGTAGGAGTCGATTGTAGCTTGCTGCTGAAAAATGTAATAGGCTAGTGCAGATCGCTTCCACAACAACTAATACTGAAGTCCACGCAAAATGAGATACCTCAGTTGACGAAAAGAGGGTTGGAAACTGATCCTAGTAAAAAAATGTGTAATTGGCAAGAGTCGGCTTGAATTAAAGCTCGTAACTACTCATTCTCGTAAGTACCTATTCTTTAGTCTACGGAGGAGCCTTGACTTCACTCTTTTGTCTTAGTGAAGGCGGAAGAGAAGAATGAGGGAGACAACATCTAAATAAAAATTCCGTTCCGAGTGAAAAAACGAAGAGTTACGCCTTCGGATCGAAGCCGCTGACAGTTCCTTCACGACTACCAACCACTACATTAGTTATACCATTCCCCAATTGGTTATATGCTGTCTTCTTATATCGTAATAAGTAGCTTTGGTTGTGAGGAAAGAAAGAGGTCATTGCCCTACATGCTCTTGCCTATATCATTATCTCATTAAACCAGAAAGAGATTGGGGTTCCGCAGTGCCGATACTCTACATATTCTTCCTTGCCGGCCCCTTCTGCTGTCTCTACTATTCCGGTTATCCAGATGCTGAGAAGCTGTCTTCTTAAGGCATACCCGCCTACCTCCATCATATTATTCTGCAATAGTTCTCCTTCAAGATGCTCTGCTTGGATGAGCTGTGAGAACGTCTGGAAGTTAAGATTCACCAAGTGTATGCGATACTTGATGGCCCTCCCCTGCATAAGGAAACTATCGGACGCGGAAATATAATTATGAAAATGTTGAAGTCTTTTGGGGTATCATACGGATTTTTGTGAGGATTTTATTATGAAAATTATTTATATTTATATTGAAAATCGAGGGCGTGACACACCACCACCTTACCACCATGCCATTAGGCAAAATCCGATTAACCCATCAGAAAACCAAATTGGAAGAAAACAAGGAAGGCCAAACAGTACGAGAACCAGTGATGGAAAATGGAACGATAATGTCCCACCCCGCCCCGTAAACAGCACCCAATGTGGACCCGAGTCGGCGTAGCCACGTGGCGCTCCAACACAAGAACAAACCACACACCACAAAAGTCAGAATAAAACCCAGCGGAATACTTCTCACAATTAATACAACTAAGTCAACTCTATAAACTACAACTCACAACTTAAAATAAATAAACATCTTGCTGCTTAATTACATAATGCTTAAGTTAACTTCTAGATTAACCTACTATACAACAACCTAGCCAAAGATGTCACCCGACGCTAGTCTGAGTACTCCCCAAAGCGTTGATCAATAGTGGACCCACTCTAAGCCACCTGCGATTTGGCAATCCAAAAAGAAAAATCAGAGTCCATGAGACATAAAAATGCTCAACAGAAAATCACAATACCCGAAGGAATAACATGTATGTAAATCACCAACATAACCGAAATACACGATTGAATACAACAGTTATAATCAACAGATCCTCCAAACATAGCAGTAATATTCAACGAACAAACGAAGGATTATCAACATAAATATAAATTACACAAGCATGCAGTGACACGTCTACCATATTCCCATGTACCCCAGGGGTTGTGTCCCACATACCATAATCCCATCCACCGGTAATTAGTTGGCATGGCATACGACATGGTATGCCTCACACGCATACCTTTGGTGGTACAATCAACACCTCAACAAGCACACATATTTTCCATACATAATCTTCAAGCATGCATGTCAACAACTAAACCTCGTGTGCCACACACCATGCTCCCAACCACCGTTAGTTAAGCGGTATGGCTTACGACATGGTGTACCTCACATGCAAACCTTCTTAGTAATATCAAGAGCTAACAAAGATATCATGATATATAAACCAGCACCACAGCAATATCTTACTCCCTCTGTCCCTATTTAATTGTCCATTATGGTTTTGCGTGCATTTTTAACGGCTTATATCTCTCAACGCATATTGCTAAAAATATACAATATGGATCTTGTTTGTTAGATCTCAATTTTTTCTATAAGACAAAGATTTCAAAAATATAAAACATACTCCCTCCGTCCCTTTATTACAGTCTAGTATTCCATTTGGGCTATCCCTTAATAAGTGTCCATTTTGTAAAGTTAGTGGGTAAAAGTTGGTGAATTGTCTATTTTGTCCCTAAAAGTAGATTCCATTTTGAAAAGTTAGTGAGTAAAAGTGTAATGATGATGGGTAAGTAGGGAAAGTGGATAAAAAAGTTGATGTGAAAGGTATAATGATGATGTTTTTTTAGTAAGTTGGAGTTACGAAGCAGGACATTTAAAAAGGGACGGAGGGAGTAATAAATGCCGAGAGATATAAGCCATTGAAAATGCACGCAAAACTATAGTGGACAATTTATTAGGGACGGAGGGAGTATTGAACTTAACCATGTCAAACACATTCACCTTTGATTTGACTGGAGTATGCCAAACTTACGATATCGATACCTCTCAATTGACAAGCTGATTACCTAGCCACAAGCTAACTCATATTAGTTAACAAATTCAACGGAAGCTTGACATAAAGTTATGAAGCTAATAAGAAATCAAACGATGACCAATGTATGCAAAATGTCCATCAAAAGGACCTAGAAGTGTCCTAAAACAAGCGTGAAGTTCAAATATAACATAACTCCCCAAAACGATATCACATTAAACAACCAGCCTGTTGTATTTTAGATATATAATATATAATATCATAGGTTTAGAATTAGATCACGAGACCACTACCGTTGAAAAGTAGACCCTCATTACTTGAATTTTGATATAAAATTTGCCCCAAACGGAATTCGGATGAGAAAGTTATGCCCTTTGAAGTTACAAGCAAAATTTGTCTTAAGGCCCTGAGTATTGAAACCACCAAAACAATATATTGATACCAACTGGCTTAAAATGTTAACAGAATGCTGGGTGTTGATACCATCAATACTAGGTATCGATATCAAGCCTCTTAACCTTGGTTTTGTGTAGAAAACCCCATTTTTTAATCTTCATTAAACCCAACCTTCTTTACACCTCCAAACACATCCAAAACACTTTTAAACTTCACCAACACATAGCCAAACATGTAGATACAATAGAGCTACTCAAGAACAACAAACCCCGCGAATCAAAACAAGTTCTAACACTCAAATCAAAGGATTCAAGTGAAGTTCAACCCCAACCTAACCTTAACTAAAAATCAACCATCAAGAGTATGAATTCAACATCTATGATACCAAATTTAACACACAAACATGAAATCAAGTAAGAAAAGCATGGATTACCAGGTTTAAATTTCAATTCAAGTGGAGAATAATCAACTCCTAGCTTTTCCCTTTTTCATTCTTCTTCTCTTCCTCTTGTTCCTCTTCTTGCCGTCTCTCTCTCTCTCTCCTAAGAAAAGCATGGATTACCAGGTTTAAATTTCAATTCAACTGGAGAATAATCAACTCCTAGCTTTTCCCTTTTTCATTCTTCTTCTCTTCCTCTTGTTCCTCTTCTTGCTCTCTCTCTCTCTCCCATGATCAATTTCTACATCCATAGGTAATTTTGCTGCTAAATTTATAGTAGTTCTGCACTTTCTTTAAGGAATTAAGTTGATGGAATATGGTCCCATTGTTGTTTATTTTACAGGGTGAGTTTCCCTAAACTAAATGGACTAAAGCCCATGTTTTTAAGGATTTCTAGACAAGTCGTTCTTCTCATGTACGTCAACTAAAAACCACTCAGCAGAAACAACTTGACTATTAGTTTGAAGACAAACAAAAGTTAGTGGAAACTCACCCTAAATTGTCTGACATAGAACTTTACAAGTCCTATTCAGTTGTTATCTGAAACCATGAGAGAAATTTATGCATTTATCTAATGAAAAGCCCATCAAAGTACCATTTTGTAATGATCAAGTTATGCATTTATGTTTTAACGTCTTTCATTTGTGAAACTTAATAGAAGTACTGCATATTTCATTTAAAAAAACCTCCTTTTTTTGACAAGCTCCACGTGCATAGCATGTGCGTCATTGCTAGGACAGTTAAAATTATTAAACTACCCTTACCTCTTGGGTCACACAAAGAACGTTGTTCAACAGACGCGACCTAGGGGTGTTCAAGAAAACCACCCGAACCGTAAAATCGGTCCGTTCTGGACCGAACCGTCCTATTTGGTCCGGTTCTGCGGTTCTATGGTCAAGTTATGGTTTCAAAAAAATAAGAACCGTTAATTTTGATTCGGTTACTAGTTCTCAATTAAAGAACCGTGGTTAGAACCGGACCAGACCGTTTCGAACTAATATATATAATTATATAAAAATAAATATATGTGTAGAGATTGGTCTACTTTTTGAACATGGAAGAAGTTAGTGCAGCTGATTTAAGTGATATTTTGGACATTGGAGCTGTTTTTCTTTACTTCAAGACGTGCTGCTATATTTTATAATTTATGATATAGGTTTAATTTTAGTCCTAAATATAATGGGTCATTAATGTTTTTCTGTAGCTGAATTTAATTATTCCATAAGTGGTTTTGGCTACTTTATTGGTGGTTTTCGTCAATATTTTTCGGTCGAGTGTCAAGTATTTCGTGAACCATATTGGGTTTTGATTCTTAATAAAATGTCTATTATTATTTTATGAGTTATTTGATGCTTTAAATTTTAAATTTTATGAGTTTATATTTTGTGAATAAGTGTTTGAATGCTAATTGGATAGAACCGGAACCGAACCAAAATCGGACTGGTTTTGCGGTTTGGTTCTGGTTAGGTTCCACACATATATTGGTTAGGTTTTGGTTTCCAATTTCTTAGAACCGTTAGAAATGGTTCGGTTACTGGTTTTCTAGAGAACCGGACCAATCCAGACCGTGTACACCCCTAACGCGACTAGATGTCAAACAGAAACGGATGATTCTCACGAAGCCCAATAGTTCCAACCAAAAAGAATCGCTGAAACAGTAGAAATTTTAGATGGCCGAAGGCCTACAAAATCCACCATAAAAAATATTTTAGTAAAAACTTATGGTTTCAATCATCTTAAAAAAATATTCTTAAAGAAAATATTTTAAGAATAACTTATGGTGTATTAATTTTGTACTTACATATCCGAATGATTTTTAACCTGTGGAACAAATATTAGTTTGGATGTTTATGTATGATAGATGATATGATTTTCGGAATCTAGAATCTAAAATTGACAAAAATATCTCTAAAATTACTACATGCAACCACATACATACAACACCACCATTACAACACAACCCACTTCCCCTAAGTTTTTACCACTCAGTCAACTTCATCCTCCCTCACCTCCCACCATAGCCAAACACCAGGAGCTCCACCTCCCACCTTTAACCAGTTCACTTTCCACCACTTAACTATCACCTCCCACCTCCTAAGTCTCAACCGAAACCTCAACTTTTTCCTCTCCCTCCATTTTGTAGAGAAGAAGTATTTCACCCAACAAATCAAAGCAATATATGCATTTGGAAGTTTGTATTTTGAGATTGGATTCATTTGCAACCAACATGGAAGTTGACATGGAAGAGGTATCCAAGGATGTTGTAGCTTGAGAGGCAATACCATAGCAAGAAATAACCTCTCCAATTTTTCAGTCCCGATATCATAAGATACAATAACTTGATTAGTTGAAATCGTTCGGATATGTAAGTATGAAATTGCTAAACTTTTTCGAGTTTTAGTATTTGAAATTTGTACAAATTTTCGGGTACCTAGCTTTATAATGCATCTTGAAGAGCATGGATTTTTTTATTTTTGATTTTTGTTGCAATTAAATGGGCAATGATATTTTCAATTTTTGCGGGGCCCATTACGGGTCCCACAAAGATGATTCAAACCGTATGTTATTTTTAAAATATTGTTTATGTGTTCTTGAAAAAATTAGCTCAATCTGATATCGATAAGGGCTATTTCAGAAATCATAGGGTGTTTTAGAAATCATAAGGCCCCCTACGAATGCTGAAAAAGCCTTTACGAATATCTTATTGAGCTAATTTTCTACAAGAACCCATAATAAATACTTTAATAATAACTCATGATTTCAATCACCTAAAAAAAATATTCTTAAAGAAATATTTTAAGAATAACTTAGGGTGTAGCAATTTCGTACTCACATATCCGAACGCTTTTTAACCTGTAGAATAAATATTAGTTCGGATGTTGTGGGCACACGCCCCAAAAATTCTACATTTTTAAGTGTAAAATCGGGTGCGCCCTATCTTGCGGAAAGCGCGGCGAAACGCTTCGCAGTTCAGAGTCGCCACTCGGGTTTTGCGGAAAGTACCCAAGAAACCGGGTTTCGAAAACGTTTGGATTACGTTGTTTGAATTTGAAAAAGGCTTGTAGACTGGACCGTCGTCACCTTTGATATCTGAGGTTCGGGAGCCAGGTTACGAGAGGGGAAGGGTTTTATGGCACCCCTCTCGCCCAATCCGGAGATCGGTCTCTACTCGGGCATTTTGTAAAACGTTTGCATTTCTCTCTCATTTGATCATTTTTAGCCAGTTAGGCGGGGGAACAGTTAATGGGGATTAAAACTGTAAACAAGTTTACATTTATGTACAAGAATGTGATAAAAATGTTGATGTATGTTTGATGCTTGAAACATGAATAATAGATTGAGAACAAGCACCTGTGAGCGTTTTTAGACAAACTAGAGCACACTGGCTATGAAATGGTGCACACAGAAACAAACCTGCATGCACTGGCTAGGCCACTGCATGTAGTTATGACCTGCGTGCGCCACCTAACAACAGGCGTGCGCCGGTAAGCCTAAGCACACAGCTTCTGTTATCAACCCTCTGGGCTCTGGAAGGGCCAGTGCACACCTAGGACAAACCACGTTGTTTATATCATAGAGATTTAAATAGTTACAGACAACAAATATAGATCTACAGAAATGAAATGAACTGTACACCCCATAAACAGTGTGGGGACATAAACGGAGGCTCAGGGCCTAGTTGCCATACAAAGGCCAACCACTGGACCAGAGACAACTGGTGTGCGCCGGTAAGTTGGTACCGTGCGCCAGTTGGTCCCTCTTTCCAGTGCTTGGCTTTGCACTTTCTGGGTTCTGGATCATGACCAGAAAAGCCCCAGAGGCATTCCATAGCAACAGAAACTAGTATTGAAATACCCAAAGTTAAACAGTTCTAAAATACAGAAAGCAGTAAACTTGTTTTAGCATGCTTATAAGGTGATCGATGGTAATGAAACAGGAAAAATGATGATCGGTGATCCCCACACCAGTTTTACCATACAGCCATGACTGGCGTACGGCACTAATAACTGGCGTGCGCCACCTAATCATCACACACGGTTTTGAAACCTTGCCAGCATTAGGGCCAGGACTGGTATAGATTACCAGCCTTGACCCTGCCAGCCCCCCTCAGGGGTCAGAACAGATAATAGAAAACAAAGGTGGTATACCTTTGCTTGTGAGTTTAGAGATGAGTTTGAGCTTGAGCTTTGAGTATGATGGATGGATGGTGAATGTAGTGGGTGTATGGACTGTGGTATCTTGCTCACTTGTTTGCTCTTACAATGGGTGAAAGAGGAATAAGAAAGCAAGAAGAGGGAGAAGAACCAAAGCTTGGGCTCTTTAATGGAGTTAACCCCTTGCAAATGAATGCAATGGGGGTATTTATAGGCTAGAGGACAACTGAAGGGGCTAGGATCAGTTGGCTTAAGGGAGTGTTTGGAGTTGGCTTGGCCAAGAGGGAGCCTCCCATGCATTAAATGCATGGGACAAGGCTTGAAAGGTGGTGTAGGGATGGAGGGAACAGCCCAGGACAGAGTAATCATTAGATGACTGCTAGCTGACGTCGGGTGGCTACAAAAACTCCCGTGCGTTCGGCTGAATAAAGTTGATTTGACTGGCGTACGCCCCTTGTTGAGTGGCGTGCGCCAGTAATGGGCGATGACTGACACGTGGCTGTGCTACCAGCGCACGCTAGTCCAGCACCAGCGTACTTCAGTAGAGTTTTGCTGAGGCCATTTGGTTCTGGCTTGAAAGATTTGACAAGGGGTTCGGAAAGGTTTGGATGAGGTTAGGGACGCTCAAAGCTCAAACTCATTTAACAAACTCGGGATGTTCTTGACCTTAATCATCATCGGGGAATCAAAGACCGTAAGTAAACTAATCTGGACAGTTCAGAATAGGGTGTCTACAGATGTTTATGTATAACAGATGATATGGTTTTTGGATTCTAGAATCTGATATACACCATAATATTCGGATTCTAGAATCGGATTCTGATATACATTATAATTTTCGGATTTTAGAGTTCGAAAATTTAGGATATAATCAAGATCTTGTATCTGACGATGCCGGGACAGAAAAATTGGAGGAGATTACTTATTGCTGCGGTTTTTGTTATGAATTGGAAATATTAGAATAATTCATATAATAATTGAGTTGAATTTTCTATTTTCCAATTGTATTTTCTGTGTATTTTCCTTTCTTGTTTTGGGCGGAAAAATCAGTTAGTTTGTTGGATAGGAGGGGATTGGGCTGCCACAGTCGTTGGGTTATTTACACAGCTATAAAAGTGCAGTTGTAGAGGAGGGATGTATGTCATTTTTCATCTGTAAATTCTCTTGGTTGGAATAAGAAGATTTCTTTCTTTCTTTTCCATTTGGTTTTCTTCTTCTTCTTAGTCATTACATTGGTATCAGAGCCAGGTTCCTTTGTTTGTGAAGATTCTTTGAAATGGTCGATGGGACTAGAGGTCAAGAGTTCAAGAAAATTGAGGAATCCGTATGTTCGCTAAAAAAAGGGAAAGAGAGTCACATGAAGGAGATGAGAGAAATATATCAAGAACTCGTTGAAGGATTTGGGGGATATTAAGGAGATGCTCACTACAATTTCTCTGAAATATGACTAGATGGTTGCGCATGTTTTTGGGAAAATGCAGCCTTAAGAAGCGTTGAAGGGTCGTGATAAAACAAAATGAGCAAACTACCTGAAATCTCTAAAGTGATGCTAGGAGTATTAACTTCGCCTTACTAGATGACTTCAATCCCACAGCAAAAATCAACCAAAGAACGAGACACCAAAGTTACGTGGAAAAACCCCAAAATCGGGTAAAAAACCACGGGAAAGAATCATGCACTAAAACAAATGTACGATTACAAATATTCTTACTAATTGACTGTGTATCCTCTCCACGAGTCCCAAGAACTATTTGCCGAATCCACGTTCATCGTACCCTTGCATGATCACCGAATCCTGAATCCTCAGGCCTTCCAAAAATCATTTCGAACTCCACAAAAGAATGTCGTACAGATGTTGAAGTAAGAACAAGAACAGAGCCTCTCGAAGATTAACGTTCAGTAGCACCCAATATTCATGAATCCTCAAGATTCAATAAACCCTTGCCTCAATGGTATTCCAATATAATAAAATGACTCACCAGATTCTCCGAAAATCAGCACCGGTGGAATATAATAGAGCTCCTGTGGAACATCAACACCATATTCTCCGAAAATCTCTCTGCTGTGCTCGACCGGCGTGTGTCACCCGAAGAAAACTAAGAGCACTAAATAAATTAGGGTGCTCGGTGCTCTTTTGACCTAATGGGCCTTTGTTTTTTAAAAGCCCCAAACGAGCACAAATATTTACCTTGTTTTTCCAACTCTATCATAAATTGGCCCAATGAAAATTCGACTAACATCTATCGCACTAAAAAATAAAACAATATACTGATTCCTTTCCACATCCTAAACAGATGCTTCTAATCAAAAGAAAAAAAATTACAACTCGATAAAATGGGGATACATGGAAAGGTGTTATTTGGTCATGAACTTGCCAACCAAAAGGGAGCTCGGCCTATGGAGCTTCAATCTCCCCCTTTGGCACTTCCATGACAAAACACACTTAAGAAATAAAACACCTATCCCCTAAATAAACTGTGAGGTGGAAACCTGTATCGCTGCACCATAAAAAAGAAACTCACAGCTATTAGAATGGTAGAAAGACAAAAAAATAAGAGCATCGATCAAAAATTATTTATTTTCTCCCCCTTTTTGTCACGGAAGAACAAAGGAACCTGCAACCAAGTATATCCAGATAGCTATATATATATAACACCCATAGCAATACCATCCACAAATATCCTGCTGCCATAAACAAACAAGGCATGAACTCATACCATAAAGCCTAGAATATAATCTGGAAACAGCCTTAATATAAGCCAGGCAGCAATAAACCTCCATACCAGCAGTCTAAACGAATCCAAATACGCGCACCAGCTTTGTTTGGCAAGAGGAGACAAAGAAGGGTGTTGTCGTGTGAGAAGGAGCAGCCCAAATGTTTAAAAGTAAGCAACAAAACCCGAAAAGAACGATCTGGGGTATATAAACCCGACCAAAGTTGCTCAAGCGGGTTAACAATTGCTCGAGCATGAACAAAGAGTGGTTCCATACTAAGTAGCAATTAGGCCAAAATAAATCCAATAACTGACAATCTTTTGGAGCATATTTTGGTGGCAATACCCAGATTAACAGTAGGGGGTTATTGAAAATCATGAAAACACACACTAGGATAAAATGGTGACGTGAATTTTTTGAGGACCAAAGCATGTATACATCAAGAGCAGGATGAGTATTATGAATCAAGACCCAAATGACAAAAGTGTGTGTGTGCATCACGTCAGAGATATGCAGCTCGACCTAAGAGCTTACCTTGGTCTCTCATGTATGTAAGATGGTCAAGTGGTCTCCCCCTCAAGAAGTCAAACCAAGACATTTCGATAATCAATGTACTACAAACTCCCCCTCAACCAAACTCCAACAACCATAATGTGGCTGTGCAATGCCGTGGTCCCTTAAGCTTTCTAATTGACCCTTGTAACAAGTTTTAGGCCAGTGACACCCAAACCAGACGGTCTTAGGGCACTAGATGTAGATAACACCCCAACGGACTTACTTACTCGAGTCAAAAAGGCTACGAACCCAAGCAAACCACACAAGACACTTTTGGAACTCTTCACCGTTTGACGCGAACACTCACTGCTTACTGAGGCAAGAGGCCCGGTTACTAAGTGAAAAAACCCAAAAGGCCATAAGAAAAAAAATTCACCATATACAAAACCTCCTCTCTCTCTTTTTTTTTATTTTTATATACTTTCGTTCCTCCTCCTGCTACTTTTGATGAGAATTTTTTTTTTTTATATTCAACTCCCACAGAGTATCCAAAATGCTGAAAGGTCAATCTCAAGTGAAGAAAACAAGACACAATGTAGCTACATGGTAAATGACATGCAAGAATTAGGGAGCAGCTATTTCTGACGTGAACGATCGAGCAAGTGGAGGTCATTTAGACAAGACTCATGCTACTTCCAGACAATACGAAGTATATCAAGATTTGTACTAAAAAATGATGCACATAGAAATTCCAAGTGAGCACAATCATGAAAAACATTAACAAGCTACTATTTCACCATGTCAGCCAACAACTTAAAGCTCACAAAAACTGACCTCAACAGAAAAGAATGCTTTTTTTTTTATAAAATATATATTATAGCATATGTAGCAAACTTAAAAACATAAACAAAGATAAACTAACAGTAGGAAACGAACAAGGAAAAAAGAGAAGAGAAAATAATTAATGAAAAAGATAAAACACAACTCAATCGATAGAGCATACCCCCACAGATTTACGAAGATAATCGAAACGAATGTGATCAAGAGGTTTAGTAAAGATGTCGGCCTTCTGATGTTCAGTATCTAGATATTCTAAGAGAATTACCCTATCCTCGACAAGATCTCGAATGAAATGGTGACGAATGTCTATATGTTTAGTACGAGAGTGCTGAACAGGATTTTTAGAGATATTTATAGCGCTAGTATTGTCGCAGAAAAGAGTGATAATACCTTGGGTAATACCATAATCAGCAAGCATCTATTTCATCCACAACAATTGAGTACATCCACTACCTGCTGCGATATATTCAGCCTCGGCTGTAGATAGGGAAATTGAATTCTGTTTTTTACTAAGCCAAGAAACTAGATTGTTTCCTATGTAGAAACATCCACTAGAAGTACTCTTCCTATCATCTGCACACCCCGCCCGATCGGCATCAGTGTAACCGGCCAAGTTAGCAGTAGTGTCATGGGTAAACCATATTCCATAGTTAAGAGTTCCACTCACATATTTTATGATTCGTTTAACGACTGAGAGATGAGACTCTTTAGGAGACGCCTGATACCGGGCACAAACCCCAACACTAAATGCAATATCTGGACGACTAGCAGTAAGGTATAGTAAGCTACCTATCATACTACGATAAGTGGTCTGATCAACATCTATGCCCTCACTATCTCGTGCAAGCTTCACAGTAGTGCTCATAGGAGTACGAGCATGCTTAGCATATTCAAGACCAAACTTGCTAACAAGCCCTTTTGCATACTTATACTGAGATATAAACATGCCGGTATCAAACTGTTTAACTTGAAGACCGAGAAAATAAGACAATTCTCCCATCATACTCATCTCAAACTCACTTTGCATGGTGTTGGAAAAATATTTGACGAGAGATGGTGATGTCGAACCAAAAATTATATCATCGACATAGATTTGAGCAACCAAAATGTGTTTATTCTCATGTTTCACAAAAAGCGTTTTATCAACGTTTCCTCTGGAAAAACCATTTTGAATAAGAAACTGAGTCAAGCGTTCATACCAAGCTCGAGGAGCCTGCTTTAGTCCATATAGGGCCTTTTTTAGGTGATACACATGGTCTAGCTTATGGGGATCTTCAAAACCCTTAGGTTGTGACACATACACTTCTTCTTTAATAATGCCATTCAAAAATGCACTTTTCACATCCATCTGAAATAGTTTAAACTTCATGTGACAAGCAACAGCTAGCATGAGTCGTATGGATTCTAGACAAGCTACTGGGGCGAACGTTTCGTCAAAATCTATTCCCTCTACCTGAGTATATCCTTGAGCTACAAGCCTAGCTTTATTTTTGATAACTACACCTTCCTTATTGGTTTTATTTTTAAAGATCCATTTTGTTCCAATAACGTTTGTATCTTTAGGTTTGGGAACCAAAGCCCACACATCATTACGTTCGAATTGATGTAGTTCCTCATGCATAGCGCTAATCCAACAATCATCAAGCAAAGCTTCCTTGATATTTTTAGGTTCAATTAAAGAGACATAACATAAATAGGTTACCTCATCTCGAATCTGCCTGCGAGTTTTCATAGGATCTGATACCTTACCAATCACTTGTGTTTCTGGATGATTTAATTTGACCCGTGCTGAGGGTTTCAGGGTATCACCCGTCTCTATTGAATCATCCTGTCATTACGTTCGAATTGATGTAGTTCCTCATGCATAGCGCTAATCCAACAATCATCAAGCAAAGCTTCCTTGATATTTTTAGGTTCAATTAAAGAGACATAACATAAATAGGTTACCTCATCTCGAATCTGCCTACGAGTTTTCATAGGATCTGATACCTTACCAATCACTTGTGTTTCTGGATGATTTAATTTGACCCGTGCTGAGGGTTTCAGGGTATCACCCTGTGGGCAGCATGCCCTTCGGAGAGAAAGGATTTCGTTCCTTTTCGCCATTGCGGCCCTTTTTTGGAAATCGAGGGAGCGCGAGCGCCGGTGGCAAGCGCTCGAAAATACAGAGTCGCCACTCGGGTTTTGAAGGTCCGACACCCAAGGAACCGTATTTCAAAGCACCTGCCGCGCTGTTTGATTTGAAAAAGTTAAGGAACCAGTCCGTCATAACCATATCTGGGTTCGGGAGCCAGGTTACGAGAGGGGAAGGGTTTTATGGCACCCCTCTCGCCCAATCCGGAGATCGGTCTCTACTTGAGCATTTTGAAAACGTTGCGATTCTTCTTTTATTAATCAATTTTAGCCAGTTAGGGCGGGGGAACAGTTAATCGGGGATTAAAACTGTAACATGTTTGCAGGATCTGATAGATGGCATGGATGAGCAGTTAGTATAGGATGAGAACAGACTCCTGTGGGAGTTTAAACAGACTGGAAAGCTCCTGTCTTGGAGTGTCATGCACAGGAAGAAACCAGTATGCACTGATCAAGTCAATGCATGCTGACCAAACCTGCGCACGCTACTACAAGACCTGCGCGCGCCAGTAAGCCTAAGCCCACAGCTCTTATTCTCAGACCTTCTGGGCTCTGGAAGGACCAGTGCACACCCAGGACAAACCAAGCAGTTTTACTCTCTGGGCTCTGGAAGGACCAGTGCACACCCAGGACAAACCAAGCAGTTTATGCAGTCATAATATACAGTTTAAAGGCTGAAAAGCCTAATAAATAAACAAAAACACCCCATAAACAGTGTGGGGACAAAATAATAGCCTAAAACCAAGTTAAACATGCAAGGTCAGCCACTGATCGGGAACAGAATGGAACTGTCGCGCGAGGGTTCCGAACAGTCGCGCGAGGGTGCGCCCTGGCGCGCGATGGTTACGCCCTGGCGCGCGATAGCTGCGCCTGGGCGCACTGGTCAACTCTCCTTTTGACCATCGCGCGAGTGTTTGAGAGCAGCGCGCGAGGAAAAGGCCGAACTTCCAGTGTCTGGTTTTGCACGTCCTGGGTTCTGAGACAAGTCCAAAATGATCCCAGGGTTACTCCAACAGAGCAGAACTAAATATTGAAGTGCAAAGCTAGCATTTCTAACAAAAGAAAGCAGTAAACTGGTTATTAACATGCTTAACAGTGAGATATATGCTAAGTAAACATTACAACAGCTATGGAAATAACCAAAAATAAGAAATGACCAGCACCCCTTCCCCACGTGGTCCAATCTCATGCAGACAAGACTGTCGCGCGAGTATACGGGACCATCGCGCGAGGGTTGCTTGGCCACGGTTTTTGAAACCTTGCTAGCTTTAGGGCCAGGACTGGTATTGATTACCAGCCTTGACCCTGCCAGCCCCCCTCAGGGATCAGAACAGAGAGCAGAACAAAGGTAAGATATACCTTTGAATTTTGAGGTTTGAAAAGTGTTTGAGCTTTGAATTGAGGTTGAGGTTGTTTATGATGTTTGAGTGGAAGAACAAGCTTATGTTCTTGGGGTGTCTTTGTATCTCTTTTATTAGCTTAAAAGAGTACAAAGCAAAGGCCCTTTGATTGCCAAATTTTGTTAACCTTTTGAAAGATGAACAAGGGGGAGGGGCAAGGTTTAGAGCCCTTTTGCTTTTGATTTTTTTGGAACCCTTTGAAAGAGAACAAATGGGGGGATTTATAGGGAGAGCACCTTCCATTAATGGAAAGGTAGCTCTGGTTCAAAGAATGGAGGCCAGCCAGCCACGAGGCTGGCTGGGGGTTACTTGGTAATTAAGCTGCCCAGCTGAATAAAGGTGATGGGGACAGGTTCTGACCGTCGCGCGATGGTTCCAAACTGTCGCGCGACAATGCGCCCTGGCGCGCGATGGTGCGCCCCGACGCGCGATGATTGTGCCCTGGCACACATCAATAGGTTTTTTTTGGCTTTTGCTTTGGGAAGTGGCTTAGGCTATGTTAGGTTCAAGGGTTTTGCAAACACTCAAAGCTCAAACACTCGACATTCCCGGGGTGTTCTTGATCCGTTTCATCATTGGGGAATCAAATACCGTAAGTAAACTAATCTGGAAGCCCAGATTGGGGTGTCTACACACCCGTCTCTATTGAATCATCCTGTTCCTCTGTTTTGATTTTCTCTTCATCGTTTTCAACTCCATCTTCAATATCTCCATCATCTTGACAGTTCGCTTCATCTGTTTGTTCTTGAACACAAAAAGGCTCAAAACACTCGTAATTAGTAACCTCTGGCTCATCCAGAGTCATGTCATCAATAACAACATTAATAGATTCCATAACAGAGGATGTGCGAAGATTAAAAACACGAAAAGCACGACTATTTGGAGAATACCCAAGAAAAATGCCTTCATCACTACGAGAGTCAAACTTACCCAATTTCTGCCTATCTTTCATTATGTAGCACTTACTACCAAAGGTTCTAAAGTACTTAACATTTGGCTTCTTCCTTTTCCATAGTTCATAAGGGGTATTCTTCGTTCTTGGACGAAGATATACCCTATTGATAATATAGCACGCAGTGTTCACAGCCTCAGCCCAAAACCTGAGTGCAATCTTACGAGAATGAAGCATGACTCGTGCCATCTCCTGAATCACTCTATTCTTACGTTCAACCACCCCATTTTGTTGAGGGGTCTTAGGGGCAGAAAACTCATGACTAATCCCTAGATCCTCACAGAACTTTGCATATTCACTGTTTTCAAATTCTTTGCCATGATCTGAGCGAATGCGAACTATCATACCAATTTTCATGCTCTTTTCATTTTGTACACTTTTGACAAATGACTTAAAGAATGTAATGGTTTCAGATTTTTCATGTAAAAAATTAACCCATGTAAACCGTGTGAAATCATCCACTATAACGAAAATGTATTTCTTTCCAGCAATACTAGCTACCCTTGAGGGACCCATTAAGTCCATATGATGCAATTCTAGAGGTCTAGTGGTGGCCAACGTGTTAGTCTTTTTATGAACAGCTCTAGTTTGCTTTCCAATCTGACACGTACCACAAATATGATGAGACGGACGACTCAGTCTAAGTACTCCGCGAATTAACTCCTTTTTAGTTAATATAGATAGGTCCTTGTAATTGATATGGCCTAACCGTTGATGCCAAAGATCTATCTCATCTAATTTAGTGGAGTGACAAGTCACATTATCTGAGGGTATAATACCATATCAATTGTCAAAAGTTCTAGTACCATGCATTACATTAGCCCCGTTCACATCTAAGATATAACAATCATTCTTCGAGAATCTAACTTCATGAAGGGAATCACACATTTGACTTATACTAATCAAGTTAGCTTTGAGTCCTTCTACAAAAAGAACATTTTCCAGAGTACCAACTCCAGGGGCCTGAATGATCCCTTTTCCGACAACTTTGGACTTACTGCCATCACCAAATGTAACAGAACCTCCATTGTAATTTTCAAACTTTGTAAAAAGAGATTTGTCTCCTGACATGTGACGAGAGCATCCACTATCAAGATACCACACATCAGTGTTCTGTGTTTTTAGTGCAGTGTGAACTACCATGCAATGCAAATCAACACTCGTAACCCATACAGGCTTAGTCTTAGAACGGTAAGTTTTAACATGATCTTTCTTATTGGGTTTATTCTGTTTAACAAAATTATAAGTTTGTCCCTTATAATTACCACCATTCTGATGCATACTTTTCTTGCTACTACTCACATAATGACGTGTAGGATAGCCATACAATTGAAAACAATGAGGACGAATATGTCCTTTAACACCGCAATAATGGCACACAAGGATGAATCTTCCAACAATAGTTCTTTGAATAGGAGCAGGCATCTTAATAAAAACTTGAGGCTTAACAGTATTATAACTAGCTTTTGATTTTACCTCTTTGTGTCGATTTTCGAATACTGAAAAACTTACAGGGCTTTTTAGAGTTGTCTCCTTATGCTTTTCTTCAGATATCTTACTGACATTTTCCTGATTTGAACGTGCGGCATTGAACCCAAGTCCAGATCGGTCATTGCCTGATCTTTGTGCATCAAGAATATTGTCTAACTGCTTAGAACTTGCATTCATGCGCTCAAAAATAGCATTAGCGTTAGTCAGATCAGTAGTCAATTTATTTATTTTACCTTCATTCAGCACATTCAACTCTTCAAACTCTTTAACTTTCACTCGAAGTTGCATCACTTCCAATTTTAGTTGATTTCTCTCCTGAATAACACTTTCTAGATTTTCTGACAACTCCCTTGCTGACGATAGTGCTTTTGACAGATCAGCCACAGCTGCCTCACTCTTACTGGCTAGCTTATCATTCTGTTTGGTGAGTTTCCGGCTTTCTTCATATAAATTGTTATAAGCCTCCTGCAACTCATCAAACTTCACTTCCTCCTCTTCATTTTCACTATCATGGGTTCCTCCATTCCCCAACTTTTGTTGGGTCATATCACTTTCGTGATGATTTGCTGCGAAGGCCAAAAAGTTTTTTTCATTGTTTTCCTCATCTCTATCACTATTCGACTTCTCACTATCAGTGTCATCATCCCAAGTCGTCACACTGAGTATTTTCTGCTTAGCCTTTTTATTTGCGCAATCCTGAGCAAGATGTCCATAACCATGGCACTCATAGCACTTCGGCCCCGAGGGTGGTCCCTTTACTCCTTTCCGATCGTTGTTACTAGAGGACTCAAATTTTCCTTTACCTTTCTTACCATTGTTGTCACTATCATTATTCTTTTTCTTAAAAAATCGTTTGAAGTTCTTGGTAAATAATGCCATGGCCTCCATATCATAATTGTCATCGCTGTCCGACTCATTCGATTCATTATTTTTACTAGAAAAAATTGTTTGTCTTTCCAAACCTCTAGTAGTATTCTTACTAGAAAAAGCAATTTGTTTTTCCGATCCTTTATTAGTACTTTTAGTAGGAAATAAGTCTTGATCAAAATATGTAAGCTCATAATTTTGAAATTGCCCTACTATTTCTTCCACAGATATTTCAGGTAATTTTCTCTTACTTTCCAAAATATCAACTTTATTTTTAAATCGTTCAGGAAGAGATCGCAAAATTTTCTTGACAACACGAAAGGGAGTAATAGGCTCACCCAAGGTATAGCTGGTGTTGACTATGTGGTTGAGTTTGGCATAGAACTCGTCAAATGTCTCATCTTCTGTCATACGCAGCATTTCAAACTTGGTAGTGACCCGTTGTAACTTCCCTTGCTTTACTGTATCAGTTCCTTCATGGGTAATGACAAGAATATCCCACGCATCCTTTGCTGTTTTGCATGTAGATATACGGTGGAACTCCTTTGTATCGACATGAGTAAACAGTACATTAAGTGCCCTGCTATTTGCTGCACGTAGTGCCTTCTCCTCCGCTGTAAACTTCGCACTAGCCTTAGGTGCCAAAATTCCGTCAACAGTTATAGTTGGCGGCGTATACCTCACTTCACATGCATTCCAAACATCTTCGTCAATGGCCTTTAAAAAGGCCTCCATCTTTGCCTTCCAATGATCAAAATTAGTACGATCCAGAACAGGGGGCAATTTGTATTCAACTCCATTGCAACCTAAGGATCCACTAAGAATTCGAAAAAAAATTCTAATTTATAGTGACCTGCTCTGATACCAAATGAAATCTCTAAAGTGATGCTAGGAGTATTAACTTCGCCTTACTAGATGACTTCAATCCCACAGCAAAAATCAACCAAAGAACGAGACACCAAAGTTACGTGGAAAAACCCCAAAATCGGGTAAAAAACCACGGGAAGGAATCATGCACTAAAACAAATGTACGATTACAAATATTCTTACTAATTGACTGTGTATCCTCTCCACGAGTCCCAAGAACTATTTGCCGAATCCACGTTCATCGTACCCTTGCATGATCATCGAATCCTGAATCCTCAAGCCTTCCAAAAATCCTTTCGAACTCCACGAAAGAATGTCGTACAGATGTTGAAGTAAAAACAAGAACAGAGCCTCTCTAAGATTAACGTTCAGTAGCACCCAATATTCATGAATCCTCAAGATTCAATAAACCCTTGCCTCAATGGTATTCCAATATAATAAAATGACTCACCAGATTCTCCGAAAATCAGCACAAGTGGAATATAATAGAGCTCCTGTGGAACATCAGCACCATATTCTCCGAAAATCTCTCTGCTGTGCTCGACCGGCGTGTGTCACCCGAAGAAAACTAAGAGCACTAAATAAATTAGGGTGCTTGGTGCTCTTTTGACCTAATGGGCCTTTGTTTTTTAAAAGCCCCAAACGAGCACAAATATTTACCTTGTTTTTCCAACTCTATCATAAATCGGCCCAATGAAAATTCGACTAACATGTACATCTATCGCACTAAAAAATAATACAATATAATGATTCCTTTCCACATCCTAAACAGACGCTTCTAATCAAAAGAAAAAAAAATTACAACTCGATAAAATGGGGATACATGGAAAGGTGTTATTTGGTCATGAACGTGCCAACCAAAAGGGAGCTCGGCCTATGGAGCTTCACTACCAACTATACGAAACTAAACAAAAAATTCAAAAAGTTTAAACGGTACTGAACAGCCTGTTAAACGCACCCGTGGTTTTTGGTAACTAATCCAAACATACAACCCCCTCTCTCTCTCTCTAAATTTCTTCTCTCTCTCTCTCCTCTCTATTTTTGAAGAGTGAGACACAAGTTATTGCTGGTCTTCTTCTTAAAATATTTTTTTTTTATGGGTTCTTGCAAAAATTACTTAATTCGATATCCATAAGGGGCTTTTCAACATTCGGAGTATTCCTACGAATTTTGAAAATATCCTTAACAATTTATTGGTAATTTTGTGGGGCCCATTTTGGGTTCTAAAAAAAATGATTAAAAAATGAAAGTTATTTTTGAAATATTTTTTGATGGATTTTGGTAAAAAATTATCTCAATCAAATATCCGTACGGGCTTTTTCAGAATTTGTAGGGCCTTTAGGAATGTTGAAAAAACCCTTACGAATATCGGGTTGAGCTAATTTTTTACAAGAATCCATATAAAATATTTCAAGAATAACTTGCGGTTTAAATAACTTTTTTGGACCCAAACTAGGCCCCACAAAATCATCAATAATCATACATTAGGCACCAAACTGGGCTCAACGGGTACTGCCTAAGGGAGTTTCTACATACAACTCCAAAATTTACTACATACAACTCGTTTTAAAGCAATAAATATTCGGACAAAAATACCATCAATGAAATTGAGAAAAATATCCCTAAAATTACTACATGCAACCACATACATGCAACACTACCATTACAACACAACCCACCTCCCCTACGTTTTACCACTCAGTCATCTTCATCCTCCCTCACCTCCCACCATAGCCAAACACCTGGAGCTCCACCTCCCACCTCCTAACTATCCCCTCCCCCACCTCCTAAGTCTCAATTGAAACCTCAATTTTTTCCTCTCCCTCCATTTTGTAGAGAAGAAGTATTTCACCCAACAAATCAAAACAATATATGCATTTGGAAGTACTTTTTCATTTTAATTTCTCATGTCTCATGCTTACCTTGTACACAATCACATGTGTACACCCTTTATTCGTTCTAAATCATATACTATATAAACTGTTTTCTTGATAAGTGGAAAGAGTCATCAGTCATGAAATAAAATATGTTTTGAAAAAATACTACAAACATTGAGTTGAGACCGACCTCGTGTCTAGCAGAGGGGTGCCGTAAAACCCTTCCCCTCTCATAACCGAGCTTCCGAACCCAAAAACAATCTCTGATTTTAAAATTCAGAGAATCATTTTCAATCAAAGCAGTTTCTCAAATGGCGGACTTTAAATTCGGGTGGCGACTCTTTTATTTTTCAAAAACACTTTTTGGGCCATTCAAAAGCCTCCGGGCGGGAAGCCCACAAATACCTATTCCTAATATTCTGCCAGCTGCAAAGGTTGAAGCTTGGGGGTTTCGTGATGCTATTTGCTAGGCAAGGGATGGTATGGAGGAGGATTTCGTGGTGGATGGAGATGCTCAAGAAGTGGTCCAGATGTTGCAAGGTTTGAAGAATGCTAGTTCTAGTTTGGAAGTAATTAATCATCACAGATGTTATAAATTTAACTTGTTATTTTCATTCTGTTTTATTTTCGTTTGTTAGACGTGATTGTAATAGGGTGGCTCATACTATAGCCAAATATGCCCAATCTTTAGAGTTTCCTACAATCTGGGATGAGAATTTCCCGAACTAGGTTCGTAAGGAGGCTTCACTTGATATCTCTGTTATGCAGCAATAAATAATATGGTGATCGATTGACAAAAAAAAATTAGGCAGTACCCCTTGAGCCTTGTTTGGTATCCAATAAATGGACATGATTATTGATGATTTTGTGGGGCCCATTTTCGGATCCCAAAAAAATTATGCAATCCGCAAGTAATTCTTAAAATATATTTTTTATGGGTTCTTGTAAAAATCACTCAATTCGATATCCGCAAGGGGCTTTTCAACGTTCTTAGGGCTTTTTAACTTTCAGAATGGTCCTACGAATTTTGAAAAAACCCTTAATGATTTATTGATAATTTTGTAGGGCCCATTTTCGATTCTAAAAAAATGCAAGTTATATTTGAAATATTTTTTGTTGGATCTGGTAAATAATTATCTCAATCCAATATCTGTACGGGCTTTTTCAGAATTTGTAGGGCCTTTAGGAACGTTGAAAAAACCCTTCTGAATATCGGGTTGAGCTAATTTTTTACTAGAATCCATAAAAAATATTTTAAGAATAATATATTTGAGGTTTGAATAACTTTTTTAGACCCAAAATAGGCCCCACAAAATCATCAATAATAATACATTAGGCACCAAACTGGGCTCAACGGATACTGCCAAAGGGAGTTTCAACATACAACTCCAAATTTACTACATACAACTCGTTTTAAAGTAAGAAATATTCGGACAAAAATCCCATCAATGAAATTGGGAAAAATATCCCTAAAATTACTACATGTAACCCCATACATGCAACACCACCATTACAACACAACATGTTGGGGTCCATCCGTAGTGTTGGGGTTATTTTGTGTAGCACCCTTAGTGTTGGGTGTTATGCGTATTTATCCTTGGAGTCCCTTATATATAGTTGTAAACCCTATTAGGGTTAGTGTGTGACATAATGTGAGGGAGAGGCTGAGGCGAGCGTGGGGGGCCGGGTTGTGGCCTCCCAGAGAGGAACCGGCGTGTGGTTCCCGGAGAGTTTTTTCATCTTTATTATATATTGTGTGAATATATAATCTAAGGGAGTTTTTCTTTGAAATCACTGCGTGAGTTTGTGTGCGTGGTGTCCCTCACGGTCCTAACACAACCCACCTCCCCTATGTTTTTACCACTCAGTCATCTTCATCCTCCCTCACCTCCCACCATAATCAAGCACCAGGAGCTCCACCTCCCACCTTTAACCAATCCACGTTCCACCTACTAACTCTCACTTCCCACCTCCTAAGTCTCAATTGAAACCTCAATTTTTTCCTCTCCCTCCATTTTGTGGAGAAGAAGTATTTCACCCAACAAATCAAAGCAATATACATTTGGAAGTTCGTATTTGGAGATTGGATTCATTTGCAACCAACATGGAAGTTGGCATGGAATAGTTAGCCAAGGATGTTGGAGCTTGGGAGGCAATACCGTAGACAGAAATAACATCTTCCAATTTTTCGGTCCCGATATCATCAGATACAAGAACTTGATTATATTGTAAAATTTTGAACTCAAGAATCAGGAAATTATAGTGTATATCACATTCTTAAATCCGAAAACCATATCATCTGTCATATATGAATATCCGAACTAATATACGTCGCGCAGGTTTAAAATTGTTCGGATATGTTTGTATGAAATTGCTAAACATTTTCGAGTTTTAGTATTTGATATTTGTATAAATTTTTAGGTATCTAGCTTCATTACGCATCTTTAAGAGCGTGAATTTTTTATTTTTTATTTTTTCCATTAAATGGGCAATGATATTTTTTATTTTTGCAAGGCCCATTACGGGTCCCACAAAGGTTATTCAAATCGTATGTTATTTTTAAAATATTGTTTATGGATTTTTGAAAAAAATTAGCTGAATCCGATATTGATAAGGGCTATTTTAGAAATCGTAAGGCCCCGTATGAATGCTGAAAAAGCCTTTACGAATATCGAATTGAACTAATTTTCTACAAGAACAAATAAAAAAATATTTTAATAATAAATTTCGGTTTGAATCATCTTAAAAAAATATTTTAAGAGTAACTTAGGGTGTAGAAATTTCGTACTTACATATTCGAACGATTTTTAATATGTGGAACAAATATTAGTTCGGATGTTTATGTATGACCGATGATATGGTTTCGGACTCTATAATCTTATATACACCTTAATAGTCAGATTCTAGAATCCGATTCTGATATACAATATAATTTCGGATTTTAGAGTTCAAAAATTGAGGATATAATGAAGTTCTTGTATTTGGCAATGTCGGGTTTGAAAAATTGGAGGACATTACTTCTCGCTGCAATTTTTGTTATGAATTGGAAATATTAGAATAATTATGTAATAATTTAGTTGAACTTTCTATTTTCCATCGTTGAAGGTTCGTGATAAAACAAAGGGAGAATTTTTGATAGGTCCACTATAGCATGTTTCTAACCCACCAAGTCCACTTCTAAAGTTCCTAACACCTCTAGTCCACTAGTAATTACAAAGACAAAAATACCCTATATAAAAGAAACAAGGGCCTTGTTTGGCTAATACAAAAAATGTATTTTTTTCATTTTTTCCGATATTGTTGCAACCACATAACCACTACCACCACCACGCCGCCGCCACCACAACCACCACCACCACCACCGCACCACCACCACCACCACGTCGCCGCCACCACCACCACAATGCTGCCACCTTTACCCACCACGCCGCTGCCGCCACCGCCACCACCACAACGCCGCCACCTCCACCACAATTACCACCGCCACCACAACCACTCCACCACCACCACAACCACCACCACCACCATAACCACCACCACTCCACCACCACCACGACGCCACAACCACCACCATAACACCGCCACCATCACCACGCCGCCGCCACAACCACCTTCACTAAACACCATCACCACCATGCCACCACCATCACCAACACCGCCACCGCCACCACTCCACCACCACCACCGCCGCCGCCGCTCCACCAACACCACCATGCCGCCACCAAAACGCCACCACAACCACCACCACTCCACCACCACCGCCAGGCCGCCACAACCCCCACCACCACCATCACTGCCACCACAATGACCTCCACCATGCCACCGCCACCACAATGACCACCACCACTACCGCCACCACAACCACCGCTCCACCACCACTAACACCACCACTCCACCATCACCAACACCACCTCCACCACCATCTCCACCACCACCGCCACCACCACCACGCCACAACCACCACCACAACGCCGCCGCCACCACCACTAACACCATCACAACCATGCCACCACCATCACCGCCACCACAATGACCACCACCATCACTGCCACCATAATGACCACCACCATACCACCGCCACCATAACCACCACTACCACCACTCCACCATCACCAACACCACCACTCCACCATCACCAACACCGCCACCACCACGCCGCCGCCACCACCACCACCACCACCACCGCCGCCACCACAAACACTGTCGATTTTGAAAGTTGACAAAATTGACAGTGTTTGAAAGTTGACAAAATTGACAGTGTTTAAAAGTTGACAGTGTTTGAATTTTAGCATGTTTCAAACACTGTTAATTTTACATTTCAAACACTGTCCTTTTTTTGTCAACACTGTCATTTTGACGGATAACATTTAGCTATTTTAAAGTTGACAAAATTGACAGTGTTTGAAAATGAAATTAATAAATCAACTCCAAACAATGTTAATTTTATATTTCAAACACTGTCATTTTGTTGTAATGCGAACATTGTGAATTTTAGAAAATTGACAGTGTTTGAAAATTGACAGTGTTTGAAAGTTGACAAAATTGACAGTGTTTTGAAAATTGACAGTGTTTGAAAGTTGACAAAATTGACAGTGTTTGAATTTTAGCATGTTTCAAACACTGTCATTTTGTTGCTATGCGAACATTGTGGTGGTGGGTGCGTGGTGGTGGAGGAAGTCGGGGTGGTGGGGGCGGTCGGGGTGGTAGGGGCAGTGGTGTTGATGGATTGGAGGTGGTGGTGGTGGAGGCGGAGGTGGTGGTGGTGGTGGAGGTAGTGGTGGAGGCGGTGGGGTGGTGGTTGTGGCAGCGTGGCGGAGAAGGCGTGGTGGTGGTGGGGGTGGAGTGGTTGTGGTGGCGGTGGTGGTGGTGTTGGGGGCGTGGTGGTGGTAGGGGTGGTGGTGGCGGCGTTGTGGTGGTGGCGGCGTGGTGGTGGTGTTGGGGGCGTGGTGGTTGAGGTGGTTGGGGTGGTGGAGCGGTGGTGGTGATGGTGTTGGTGGTGGAGGTGGAGGTGGTGGTGGGGGCGGTGGTTGTGGTTGTGGTGGAGTGGAGGTGGTGGTGGTGGAGGTAGGTAGTGGTGGTGGAGGTAATGGCGGAGGCGGTGGTGGTGGCGGCGGCGACGGCGTGGTGGTGGTGGGGGTAGAGAGGTGGTGGTGGAATGGTTGTGGTGGAGGCGTTGTGGTGGTGGTGGTGGTGGTGGCGGCGGCGGCGTGGTTGTGGTGTTAGAGGCGTGGTGGTGGAGGTAGTGGGGGTCTTGGTGGCGTGGGGGTGGTATGAGTGGTGGTGGGGGCGGGGAGGTGGTTTTGGTGGAGTGGAGGTGGTGGTGGTGGTGGTGGTGGTGGTGGGGGTGGAGTGGTGGTGGTGGCAGCGTTGTGGTGGTGGTGGTGGCGGCGTGGTGGTGGTGTTGGGGGCGTGGTGGTGGAGGTGGTTGGGGTGGTGGTGGGGTGGTGGTGGTGGTGGAGGTAGGTGGTGGGGGTGGAGGTAGTGGCGGAGGCGGTGGTGGGGTGGGGGTTATGGCGGCGACGGCATGGTGGTAGTGGCGGGGGCGTGGTGGTAGTGGCGGCGGTGGTGGTCGTGTACAGTTTAAGGAAAGGACAATTTTGTCCTGTCTAAAAATGAAATGGACCCGAGGCTTTAAAAAAGGTAATGGACTGGACTAGAGATGTTTTGAAAAGGAAAAATTACCGGACAGAGGAGGGCTAAGGGATTATTCACCACTTCAATGGTCTACACTCTCCAAATTACCAATACATGGTATCCCCTATTTTAATCACCAACACATGGTAACCATGACCGAAAAGGACAAAATTACCCCTCCATTCCAAGACGTCGTCGTTCTCTCCCAATTTCGGTTTTCCCTCCCCCACTTGCCCCATCCCCAAACCATTTCAAATCAACACAGTGCTCTCCAGAGGAACAAAGACGCGATCCCCTCCTACCTAGGGTTTGCTCGCCTTTCATCTCCCATGTGCTCTCCTCCATCTAAAGATCTGCTCCTCTCTCTGGTGTTCCGGAATACCCCCCGCCGACACCGCTCCTTGCTCCAACGCCCGCTCCCTCCCTCACTCTCTCGATCGTCCCTCTCTTTCTTACTCCCACACCGACCCTACTCCGACACACCACCACCATCACGAGCGGCAGAACCGCACCTCTTAGCACCACCAGCGGCGCCACTCCCACCACTACTAGCGCACCACCACGAGGTATCTCTCTCTCTCTCTCTCTCTCTCTCCAAGGGCTAACCCAAGTGTTCTCGTGTTCTATCACATGCTCTGAGTTTGTGTGTGTGTCCGAGGACAATATCATTTGGAATTAAAGCTCATTGCTTGATAGTTAAAACTGGGTATTTGATCAATGTTTTATGTTGGCAGTTATTTGATTAGTTTTTACTGTAAATGTAGTGAGCTAAGGTATGTGTATGAAGTGTTTAATGAAATGCCCGTGAGAAATGTAGTGTCGTGGATGAAACTGCAGTTATAGCTTTAGGGTGCTACAGCCGCGATGTTGTTCCATCGCGAGATATGGCAATTGGCAAATTGTAATGTTGGATCTGAGTCATCTGACTAAGCTGGGAGCAGGGGTGTTGGAATTTTGGTGTTTTGTTTCTAGTTAAGGCTATTTAATTTTGGGTGTTTGGTCGCAAGCATTAGAATTGTAATATTGGTCCTGACGGGGTTAACTAGGATTGGAAAAATGGGGTTGGAACCATACGACTTCTCCTTTTTTTTACAGTAGATTTGTGAAATTCGGATTCAACTAATGAAGATTAATTCGAGAACTTCGTACAATAGCACTCAACTTCTCACCGAACCATCATACCCTGTAAATTTGGCTTCAACTAATGAAGATTAAACTGTTGTCTGGTTGAGTTTTCTTTTTTGGTTGTCAACTCTTACTACAAGTCAATCGTTAGCATGGTGCGATGATTCGTATGCATACCGATAGTTTTTTGATTTTATCCGCAGCATACCGATAGTTTGAATGTGTTGTTGCTGCTGGTTGGTTTAAAACTTTGGTTTGGCTATGTACAAGTAGTTATTTGATTTAGGAATAGGTCTGCGTTGAACCGATTACCAGCGCTTCTAGGAAAAAAAAAAAAAACAGGCGCAGAGTCCGTTTTTTAAACTGTTTGTTGTATGATATTGAATGAAAAAATGCAATTTGACACTAACACACACAAGCATACTATTGAATCATTGATGAGAAACTATGAAGTCTTTTTGAGGTACAATACATAGGTGGAATAAGAGTTGTCGAGGGAAAGAGAGAAAGCATTACAAATCTGCTATCTCTATTTATCTTAAACAGAAGGAGCTCCCTTAAAAGTTGATGATACCAAAATCCAGGAAGAAATCTCGTACCCTCTTGATGTCATAGAACTTATTAAAAATTTCAACATTCTTTCCCAACTAATTACCCTTTAAGCATCCAATAAATTGCACTTTTCCAATGTTGAACTTTTCTGTTTGGACCAAACTCCTTGAAATGAATGACTAGGTTTGAGAACAAGAGATAATAACTTCCCATTCCATGCGTGCGAAATCATAAAAACGTCCATCATAAAGTAACGCCATAGCCATGGCCATCGGACAATACTACACAATAACAACAATAACGGTACCCAGACTGGGTTCAAAACCGCTACGACGAGTTGACACTACTAGACGAAAGGAGACTAAGGGCTTTATACCATGTACAGGGGTATCAACGCCGCATTGCACGAGCATTCAACAAAAAGGTGAAACCTAGGGACGTCAAGGTAGGAGACATGGTGCTCAAAGCAATTCGTCGCCACGTCTCAGACCCAAGGGGTAAATTTAGACCAAACTGGGGAGGCCCCTACCTTATCAAACGCATACTTTCCGGAGGAGCAGCATACATTGCAGACTTGGATGGAATGGAATTCGCAACACCGGTCAACATCGACAAATTGAGGAAGTATTACCCATGAGAGATGCTCGTTGGACCGAAAACCACAAGGGTGGGCGGATCCAAGCAGAAATTAGAGCAGCCTGCTAGGTCGAAAACCCGCAAGGGCGGCTTAGGCAAAAACTAAGGCATAAATAAAACGCTCGCTAGACCGAAAACCCACAAGGGCGGTTCTTAGGCAAAATTTAGAGCACAAAAGGAGAGAAAAATACCCGAGTGGACCCTAACTAAAAACAAAACAAATCCCCTTTGTTGGAACTACGTTTATGGCCTGATTCCCTCCATGGGAAACGTAGGCAATCTCTAAGTTTGAGATTCGGCCACTGCTATCATCATCACTTCCAAAATTTCTAGGTCTATCCTAAAGCATGTTCGCTATCAAATCATGGCAATAACGTCTTCAAATAAAACGACCAAATGTTTTATTATTTCCAAAGAGAAAGGACAAAGCAAACCTAAACAATTCTTAATCCATGAAAGCTAGAATCAAACAAAAATCTTTTGAAAAACATAAGCAAAGCGTCGATCTCTAGGTCTTCCTTCTCTTTGCACTACTATCCTCCAAAAGGTTTTTCTTCAACCAGCGCTTATAAGAACCCGATAGCTTGGCAACGAAGTTCTCAGCAACCTCCTGCATTACTCTATTTGGCCAAAGACGCAGCATATTGCGACGGAAGTTGGCATCATGGATCTTAGAGGCAGTGTACTCAGGGTCACCCAAGATTGCGGCTTGTTCAGCCCCAAACTGCCTTTGAAAGCGAGCAGGGAAGTAGAAAACGACTCGAGTAATGCCAATCACTGCTACACCAAAGTGGTTCATGGTACTCGCGGTCATGCTCTCGATACCATACCAGGGGCAAACCCACTGAATCCAATCACCTCTGCAAGTCTTCATCCACGCTTCCCAAGCAGCCTCAGTTGGGAACTGTTTAACCATGTGACGCTCCGTACACTGGTCTGGATTGTAAGGAAGTCGCTCCGGCGCATCCCACACTTTTAGCTTCTCAAACAACCATACCTAGAGAAAAAGGGAAAATTGTGAGCTGAGAGAACATGTGAGTCAAAACAAAAGAGTGATGAGTGAAAAGATAAATTTGACTAATGAAACAAATAAAAGAGCGAACCTGTAATAGCAAGGGACTGCCTGAGAACTGGGCTGTAGGACTACCCTTCATCACATCTAGACCCATCAAGGTCTCTGCCAACACTAAGCCAGCAAAACCCACACGGTTTCCAATTTGCTGAGCAAGGTTAAGCAATATAGGATCAGCATGACCAGAGGAAGGGCCAAGCAAGTAGTAATGAAGGAGACAAATGCACAATGCATGAAAGCACGACTTCTGTAGGGAAACTTGGCGATGGGCCTCAGCTGTACCAAAACGCTGAATAAGTTGCAGAATCTCCAGCCTTCCTTTCATTAGGAAGAATTTAACTTCATGTTTCTGAACTTGGAGTAGATCCTTCAGGAGATCACCCCGGTTGAATAAGGGATTAGGGGCAACAAAACTTTCCCTGTCTGAATGGCCCATAATGGCCGCAAATTCCTCGATAGTAGGACATAACTCATCTCTCTTAAAGCGAAAGACGTGAAAATCAGGGTCCCACAAACTAGCAGCTGCCCTAAGGAAGGCAAAATTCACGGGAATGTGACGAAGGGAAAAGAGGAAGTCCATACCAAAGGACTTAAAATGCAGACGGTCAAGGCCATTAAAGGAATCCAACCACTGATCAAGGATTGGTTGTGCCATGTGCAAAGAAATTGCTGCTGACAATGCTATCGGGTTCGTAGAACGTGTACTTATAGGGCTAGGTCGAGTCTTAGTTCGAATCGGAATCGGATTCTTAATCCTCGGAAATTTAGTCGGTCTCTCGGCCGGCACTTCGATAAAACGGCCGTGGGATCAATCCATCGGCCCGTAGATAATAGGGTTGACCTGCAAGTCAAACTCAGGCAAACAAAACGATCCTTCGGCCGCCAGATCGAAGTTTCGGCCGCGTAATCATTTGGTCGGCCGCCAGAACGGCTATTTTACAGACTGTTCCCACGGTTCAGTTCGTTTCGTTGGATTAATGAGAATATCACACGCAAACAAACGCAGAAACAGCATGTACAATCACAATCGCAGAGCAAAAGGTTTTTGTTTCATATATCGAAAGCTTTTTACATCACAAGGTGGATCATCCCACATTTCCTAAACAAACTATACATCGATTTCCTGTCGAACTAACCTATGCAGAAAGAGAAACAAAGAAAGAAACAAAAGGAGGAAGCAGAAGAGGATGTTGAACCCTCTGGTGGTCCGAACAAAAGAGACCAGCTGCAAAAAAGAAGAGGAAACCCCTGGGGCGATGTATACCAAAGGAGTACTACGGTGCAGAAGGGACACCACATGGCCCAGAAAAACCACCACACCGCGTACCACCGCCACGCCAGGAGTTCCACGTCGCGGAAGCAAGTCGCCCATGCGAGGGCCCCTAATTAAGCATACCCATGCGAGGATCCATATTCAAGCGTCAAGACAGGACCAAAAGCAAACGCGGTCTCCCTCCGCGCACACTAGCCGCGTCAGCATATCACCCACGGCCTGGAACTGTCGGAAACAAGAAGAAGTGGAGGGGGGGGTCTTCGGTCGAAGCCTCGGACGGAAGGAACGAAGAGGGAAGAAAGGAAAGTGAAACGAACGGCTGAGGCCGTGGCCTTTTTTAGGCCCCTGAAAATGAATCGATTAAGCGGCCGAGACATCGGTTCCTCGGCTGTTACATCAATCATTCGGCCGGGAGATCGATCTCCTGGCCTCCCAATCGATTTCAGATCATGCTCAGTGCATCAATTCGAGTCATCATGACTTCTAAGTCCTCAACCAACCAAGTAGGCTTGGGGGCATCCCCGAGCCAATACAATGTGATCAAAATTAGCCTTGGGGGCATACTCAAGCATGAGGAAAATCCCTCTCCACAAACTGCTGGCCAGCAAAACAAGATACTCAGCAGCCCTGAGTTCAAAACTTCAGCGGCTCCAAGCCCTTTATTGGCAGGCTCTACGCCCAAAGCAACTCACTCAGTAGCTCCGCGCCCATTACTTCAACAGGCTCTACGCCCAATCATTATCAGCAGCTCTACGCTTGCTATTCCCAGCAGCCATACAATCATCAAGCTCATACAGCGGTCCCGTACCCGTTATCTTTATCGCGACTCAACGGCTCAAAGCCCATCATTTCAACAGGCTCGAAGCCTGTATCTACCATCTGAATTGGCTCAAAGCCGTACACAAGCAGTCTCAGCAGCTCGAAGCCCATTTACCTCAACAGGCTTGAAGCCTATGTCTACTATCACCCAGCGGCTCGAAGCCCTTTATCTCAGCAGCTCTGTGCTCGATATCACGGCAACAGGCTCTATGCCTGTAATCACTCAACTTAGCGGCTCCAAGCCCCTTATCTCAACTGGCTCGAAGCCGTAACAACCAATCTCAGCGGCTCGAAGCCCGTTATCAAAAGGCTCTACGCCTGTTATCACAACTCAGCGGCTCGAAGCCCACTATCTCAACTGGCTCGAAGCCGTAAACAAGCAACAGGCTCTAAGCCGCCTCAACAATCAGGACATCTATTCTCAGGCTCTACGCCTGAATGCTCAAAAATCTAACATTTTTGAATGCTCAAGCTCTACGCTTGGATGCCCAACCACTGTGTACTGGATGCTCAAGTCATATACTTGAATGCTCAAGCTCTACGCTTGGATGCCCAACCACTGAGTACTGGACGCTCAAAGCCTGTACTTTGAATGCTCGGATTCTGCCGTCCGAATGCTCGAGCTCTACGCTCCGAATGCTCAAGTCCGGAACTTGATAGAAGCTCTAAGCTTAAAACAAACACACACGCACGGGCCCGTGCACATTTGCATTAACATTTTCACATCGAGTCTGCATCATATCTGTTCACATCTAACAAACAAGCATTGCACATATATACTCTGCATATCTCTCATGAAACAGGTCAATCCTGCAAATAAACCGGCTCTATACCTCGGTTTTATTGATCGGCCCAGCGCCTCGATCCTTTGGCTCCACGCCAAACAACTATGATGGAAAAGCTCCGCGCACAGACCATCAGAATACAACCAGCTCTACGCTTCGGTTCATATCACGTCACGCTCTAAGCTCCGACAACTCAGGCCCTCGCCTCAAGACTGCATGCAGGCTCCACGTCTCAATCACTTCGGCCTCCGTGCCTCAGTTCCTTCACCTCAGGCCCTTGCCTTATACCAGCTCCGTGCTTCGGTTCATCACGTCAAGGTCAAAGCTCTGACACCACAGACTCTCATCCTGATCAATACCAGCTCCGCGCTTCGGTCCTATCAAGCTCAAGCCTCCGCCTCATAAACCACAGCAGGCTCCATGCCTCAATCTAGTCCCCTCAGGCTCTCGCCTTATGATCAACACCAGCTCCGCGCTTCGGTCCTATCAATCACCTCAGGCTCTCACCTTGTGATTGCAACAGGCTCCACGCCTCGATTTCATCACTCCCCAGGCTCTCGCCTCATGACTATAACCGGCTCCGTGCCTCGGTTCCCTCATCACCAAAGCTCCAGCCACTGGCTCTGCGCCTCCCCTACATCTCAGAAACAAACCGGCGTCCAACTCATCCCCAGCAGATGGCTTGGATTCCACCCCATTACATCAATCCCTTCCAGCTCATTCGCAAGGATAGGCTACTCTACCGAGCTCCTTTCAGTCAAAGTAAGGATGATTAAGAAAAGCAAACGCACCTGCAGTGTACTGATCTACCCCAAAATAACTAAGGAAGCTCTCCGCAAAAACTCCCCAGGCAGCCCTGCGCTCCTTTAACTATCTTCCGCCAAAACCCTAGCTCAGTCTAGGTACGTCACACTACGGCTTTTAAAGCCCTAAGGTACGTCTTCTGTCTCTAACCCTCCAAACCTTTTTATTTTTCTTTATCGCCCGAACTACGATTGGTCTGAATTTCTCTTGTGGAATACGTAGGCAGCCTCCCGGCCCGACCATAACAAAACCTTTTTCGAAAACCCCTTGGAATAGTGGTTGGACCAAATTGAGTTGCTTTTTACAGCTTTGACTCTTACTCAAACATGTCTCGCGATCCGTCTGAGTTCAGTCAAAGAGGGGCATCTGTAGACACCCCAATTTGGCCTAACGATTATTTCAAGTCCCACCTTGGGACCATCCCGATGATGAAACGGATACAGTGATTGCTGATTGCTTCCTTGAGAACCTTAGGACTTTCGGTGAGAACTTTGACCACTTAGAGGACCCAATTCAAAGCCATACAGCCTATCAGACAGAAATACAGAAGCCTAGGAGAATCCATCTGACGGCCGTAACATCGATCTCACGGCCACAACATCAATCCCTCACCCGAGCAACCTGTTGCCAGCAAAATCTCCCTGAGAGATCAATCTCTCGGCCGCAAGATCTATCCTTCGGCCGAGACATCCATTCCACGGCCGCGACATCCTTTGATCGGCCGCCAGATCGACCTTTTTCCAGACTCTCGAACGTTCTGTCAGACGTTCTACACTACCTTTCCGATGCGTTCGGGCTACGCTCAGAGATCACGACGTAGAGTTTGAGATGCATTGCAATTGCAATTGCCATTTCGTGATTTGATTGGCCGGAGTGAGTCATCCCTATGCCTATATAAAGGGGCCTTTGGGTTCCGAAATATAGACACGAAATTACCAGAGTACACACTCTCTCAAGCCTCGAATCTCTGCACAAATACTCCCCCAAACCCATTCTTCAAAAGCCCTAACCTTCCGAAGGTAGCCGTCAATCCGGCGATCAAACCCCGAAGTTCAAACCCTAACCCTAGGGTTCTCGATCAAGCAATCAGTCAATCACAATCAAATCCGAAGCAATCAAGCAACTGAGGGATCAAGGTGGTGAGGCCCAACGGCCTCTGGTTTGTTTTACTTATCATGTTTATGGCTAATCGTAGCATTTAGTCGTTTGCTAAACTTTTCTGTTTGGTGTGAGGAAGAACATCGACCGGGGTTTCGATCCCTCGGCCGATAAATAAAACCAGGAGGATCTCTCGGCCGTGACATCTATTCACCGGCCGCGAGATCCATCTCCCTGGGACATTTGTTTGCCTCTCTGCTTTCTAATGCATGCTTCAACTATCGCACTGGCTCACTTTGCTTACTGTTTAAAGGAATAACTAAACAGACTATGTGTTAGAATTAGACAAAGCATCTATACGTCTTATGTTGAACGACTATGGGCCAGTCTCACGACTGGGCAGAGAGGGGTGCCTAACACCTTCCCCTTACTGTACTTTTGGCTCCTGTATCCAGAATCTCTATCTGTTTTCCCAGTTTTAATAAACTGGGTGGCGACTCTATTTGATGATAACTGTTATCATGTGGCGATGTTCCTAGCCATGGGAATGTCCATGATTTTGGTTTATGAAATGGGCAACCAATCGAGCAAACACAACGTGACCAATCTGTATGGCGATGTCCCGTTTGGGAGGTGTCTACAAGATGTTGCTGATGAAGAATCAGAATCAGAATCACTTGCAACTGAACCTAATCCCGTGTCTACTTTGGAACCCCCTTCTCTTGCAACTTTATTGTAAGTGCAGAAAAACTCAGGAGGCTTTTAACAGCACACAAACGTAACGGCTACTTCGTGCCTCACGCCGGAACCCTAGCACGTCGTCGGAATCCTTATCTGCAAAATAGACAAGGGGTGAGCGCACCTTTGCCTCTCGTGGCAAAGGCCCTCCGATGCCTAAGTTAGAATCACGTACTAGCAGAGAAACCCTAATTATCAGTGGGTAAATAACTCGATTGCAATAGACTGCGTACCTTTCTCTTTAGGTTGTACCTCGTATTTATAGATTCATGGATGCTTGCCGCCCAAGTATCCGTGTTGCCCTAGGTTTCCTATCCCGTATAGGAAACCCAGAATATCGTGGATTCTCGTTCCCTTATTAGTTTATTTCCTTAGTCGTTTTAAGACTCTTTCCATTACTGGCCGAACATCACATTCCTGTTGGGTATCTCTTCTTGATCCTATTTTCTCGGGATCTCATTCCTTAACGGAGTATCCCTATTCTGGAACCTTCTGGAACATTCCCCGTAGATGAGACTGTTTTCCCCAGAACTCTCCTCCTGTTCGGCCTTCTCATTGCCGAACAGACTACCAGGACCAACAGCTTCACATGTTGCTGGTCTAGGACCTCATACAAGATTTCTGGACCAATGTCTTCTCATGTCCCTAATCCATATCGCCGACCACCGTCTTGCACGATGACTGTCTTCATCGTATTTATACCATGGTCCCACGAACCACGTGTTCGGGCCTTATTTGCACCTGTTCGGGAATACCTCCCTACAATTGCTCCCCAGCTTTACTCGTTATTCTCTCTTAAGGTGACGAGCAAAGCTCTCAAGAACCAAGCTAATTCTTTCTGCTTCTGCACCCCATCTCATAGGGTTGGTGCAATTTTCATCATTAGACCAGCCCAAACGTCTTGTCGCTGGGCTGGACAGGCTTTTCCTGCCCCTACCTTTACGCGTGGCGCACTTTGCACCGCCCACATTAAATGCGAGTGGACATCCCTTGGGGAACGGAACGCCCAAACGGCGTCTGGGGTGACGTTTCACATACGTCACCCCACTCATTAGGGTATATTTGGGTTTTCGTCCCATTTCAAAACCCCACTCTCTCTCTAGACTCCCTCTGCAAACAGAAGCTTCAAACACACCCGCCATCGGAGCCCTGTTCATCATCTCGTGGCCACTTCCTTCTTTGAATCTAGAACTCTGATCTCCACAATCGTAAGTTCTCGCTCCCCCTTCACCCTACTTCCCTTGTTGATTTAGGGTTCTTTTGACTGCACTTAGGGTTTCTCCGTACCCTCTGCTTTCGTCTGTAATTTTTCTTCAAAACTCACCCTTTCGGAAAAATGGGGAGATTTAGACGCCACTGCAATACTCCTCAGGCCATGGCCACATTCTGGTCTCGCTACAAGATCCCTGATAATGTTGCCACTAGACTGGCCCCTGTGGATGCCATTCGGGAAAGCCCAAACAACTATATCCTTCATATTCCTGTAGTGGCCGTTGTTGAGGGTGGTGTTAGGTTCCCCCTAGCGCCACTACTCCGCCAGGTTCTGGCCTATTACAGGCTTTCCCCCATGCAAGTCTCCGCCAATTTCTTCCGCATAGTCATGGGCATTAATATGCTAAATCAAATGCTAGGCACTTCTCTGGGCCTGTATGATATTCATCATTTATATAGCATCTCCCGCACCAAAGACGCCCTGACCTACTATTTGAAGAGTAGGGATTCCAGGAAAAGATTGGTTCTTGAACTTCCTGACTCCGCTCGAGGAGATGACGATGACTTCCTCATTGTCACTGGAAACTTTGAGCCCAGAGATGAGGATGGCCAAGTGATAGGCTTTCATGCCCCTCACAGATTTGGGCAACCACGTTAGTTCTTTTTTCCTCGTAGAATTACTTATCGAGCAATTTTTCGTATTGCAAGTTTTATTACTTATCTTCTGACTGTCAACTTCACGTGTTGCAACCGAAAATGACAACCAGGGGTACGCCATCATCACTCCCCAAGTTCACATAGCGGACATCAACCAGGCCTTAAACTTCAACGGACAGGGCACCTATTTGGCTGGCCGAGCAAGAGCAGCGCAGGTGCTCCTGAGTTATAAGGCGTCGTACGGGGGTTTCATTGATCGGCGAGTCCGAGCAGCAGACGACCCTGCAATTCCTGGACCACCTCCCGTTCTACCCGAGCAGGAAGAGGGGGAAAGGCGTTCTCGGACCCATCCACTTCCCAACGAACCTATAGAGCTTGCCGAAGAAGCCTCCACGTCATCCAGTGGTCATTCTCCATCCCCTCCTCCTCAAGAGATGAACCAACCTATTGATCTCAGCAATCTTCTTACCATCCCTGGAGCTGGCCGTGGAAGAAGCCGCGGCACTGCTCGTGGCCAAGGTCGCTCTCAGAGTCCGGCGCCGTCTCATGGCCGCCGAGGATCAACTCAACTGGACGCCCCTCCTGGATTTTCTCCCGAGGAGATTGAAGCCAGCCACAGGGACAAACGCCAATGCCTAGAAGCATCTGAGAGGCCCTCACCTCAGACTCCTACAGTCCCAACTCCGATCTGGGCTCCTCAATTCACCCACGGCAACAAGACTGTCACTGTCCGGGGCAGTGTGGAGTCTGAAGGGACTGCAATGGCCCTGTCCCAGGCTTTCATGCTCCCGGTGGATATGCAGAAAGAAGTGGCCAGCTCCCCGGATAACCTTCTTGGGTCTTTCATGGTGCACAGCTCCAAGGTAGACTGTCCTTCAACTCGAACGCATACTTTACCCTTTTTCAACTGTGTTACTGAGTTGCCAATGATTTGTTTAGGCTATGCAAAAGATGGTGGCCATGGCCCAAAAACTGGGCCATTCAGAGCCCCAACGCGCAAAATTGGCCAGTGAGAATGCCAAGCTACTGAACACCATTGCCCGGCTCTCGAGAGAGAGAAACCAGGCTCGAAGTGCAGTGAATGAGTTAAAAAGCAAACTGGAAGCTGCTGAAGACAGCCCGAACCAAACCCAGACGGAGCTAGAGCTGAGCAAGAATGAGGCCAAGGCGTCTTACCAGCAGGGCTACAATGAAGGGATTAACGTAGCTACCGAGAGCTACAAAAACCAAATGCCTGGGATCCAGGATCAAATACGGACTGCTGGATGGACTGCCTGTCTCAAAAAATCTGGTACAGCTGAGTCTTCTCCCCTCTGGACGGAGATCGAACTCCCGAGCACTATGGCAACGCAGGATGAAGATGGGATCGAGGAGGAGGAGGATAGCTTGGATGAGGAGCTTGCTGTTGATGTCTCCGAGCAGCCTGGTGCAGATGCCAACTGAAATGATGAAGTGACCAACCCTGGCCAAAAGGAAGCCAGTGGTGGTCCAACTGACGGAAGCACCATTGTGGAAGACATTCCTGCACAAACCTCGACTCCCGTTGCTCAAGATCTTTCAACAGAAAAGTAAGTATGGTCCCATTGTTTCTCAAACAATTTTTATTTTCTCGAACTATTTATTGGCCCTGCGTGGCTGCAAGTGATGCCCTGCGTGGCACAAGTACTTTTCCAAATGTTTAACACAGGTATTCGGCCCTTGTGGCGCTTAACTTTGATTTTGTGGCCTCGTTTGGCCGTATAACTGGTTTGCTTGGCCCTTTGTGGCCTTTTCATACTACAAGTAGACCTTCGTGGTCCAACATTTTAATTGCTAAGTATCTCATACTTAGGTAAGTTTGCATACGTTCAAGTATTTCGTACTGTACTAAGTTTCCCCAAGTTTATCCGTACTTGGTCTTATCTCTAAATGTATTCGTATTTAGATAACGTTGCATGTCCACGTATGCAACTAAGTTCCTCATACTAAGTTAGGTTTCCAAGTGTATTCATACTTGGCTTAATCTTGCATGCTCACGTATGCATATACTTCTGGGGGAAAGCCCTAAGTTTACTCGTACTTTATTTTTGTGCATGTTCACGTATGCTCCCAAGGGTTTTCGTGCTTGGGTAAACGACTAAGTATATTCGTACTTAGCAAATATTGAGAAATTCGCATGTTCTCGTCTGCACCCCAGGATTGCACGTTCCTGGGACAGTTTTTAAGTGTGTTCGTACTTAGAAAAATTTGCATGTATTCGTATGCTACCCAAGTCTCTCGTACTCGGAAATTTGCCAAAGTGTATTCATATTTGGCAGTCGTGTGCATATTTTCGTATGCCTCCCAAGATTGCACGTTGCTAGGACAGTCTTCTAAGTTTGTTCGTACTTAGACAAATTTTATTTCTCGTAATTATGCCCCTCTCTGCTCCCCAATACGAAGGGAGGACAAAGATAGTGCCTAGCTTCGTATTTCAGCACCAAAAAAGAGGTAAAACACCCAACTTGCAAAAACAAAATGTTCTACCAAAGTCCGAGAATTTTATTCATAACTCAAAACTCAAGGGGGCGTTACGCGTACCCCTTGCAACTAACAAGTTAATAAAGAAAACAAGGGAATTTTATTCGTAATTCCCACACAATCACGATGTGCATCCTAAAACAGAATGGAAACGAGCTGAAATCTTTTCAAACAAAAAACTTCTTCAAATTGTGGACGTTCCATGGCCTTGGCACCGGGTTCCCGTCCAGGTTTGCCAAGCGATAAGCTCCAATGCCCATGATTTCAGTAACTCGATATGGGCCTTCCCAGTTGGCCCCCAACTTGCCCTCGTTGGCCACTTTGGTATTGCCGAGCACCTTACGAAGCACAAGGTCTCCAACACCAAACTCCCGGGGGCGAACATTCTTGTTGTAGCTTTTCATCAGCTGTTCCTGATATGAGGCCAAATGTACCAGAGCCCTCTCTCTCCGTTCTTCGGCAAGGTCCAGCTCAATCTCCAGGGCTCTGTCATTGCCTCCACTTTCAACAAAAGTGGTGCTGTTGGTCGGCAAACCCACCTCTAATGGAATAACAGCCTCTGTTCCATATGCTAACGAATAGGGGGTCTCTCCCGTAGACCTCCTAGGCGTTGTTCGGTGCGCCCACAGGACCAGCGGCAATTCATCGGGCCATTTCCCCTTGGCTTTGTCCAACCTCTTCTTAATCCCGTCGAGTATGGTTTTGTTGGATTCTTCTGCCTACCCATTACTCTGTGGGTAGGCTGGGGTTCGAGTAATAGTTCCTTATCCCATACTGGGCACAAAAAGCTTTTAACTTTTTCTGGAATTGTGACCCATTATCCGTAATCAACGAATATGGGACCCCAAACCGAGTAATGATATTTTTCCACACGAACCTTTCTATCATAGGTTCAGTGATCTTTGCCAGTGGTTCTGCCTCAATCCACTTAGTGAAATAATCTGTTGCCACCAACAGAAACTTCCTGTTGCCAGTTGCCTTGTGGAGTGGACCCACGATGTCCATTCCCCATTGTGCGAATGGCCAAGGACTTGTCAGGGGCACTAGGTCCTCGGATGGCGTTCTGATCATTGGTGAGAATTTTTGACACTTCTCACAAATTTTTACATACACCTTTGCATCCTTTTGCATGTGTGGCCACCAGTACCCCTGGGTTATTGCTCGGTGGGCAATGGACCTGCCCCCAGCATGACTTCCACATGTTCCCTCGTGGATCTCCTGAAGAAACTTCTGCACCATCTCGGGGTGCACACAAAGTAGGTAAGGACCAGTGAAGGATTTTCTATACAGTTTCCCTTCAGGAGATAGCCAAAACCGTGCAGACTTTGTCTTTATCTTGTGAGCCTCTTTCTTATCCGCGGGGAGTGTCCCATCTCGTAAGAACTCCACTATTGGATCCATCCAACTTGGTCCTTGGCTCACGTCCAAGACCAATTCCACGCTTCTTCCAATACTCGGCTCAGCAAGATAATCCACTACCACTTTTCTTTTGAACTCCGTTGGCACAGCTGCGGCCAACCAAGCTAGTGAATCCGCATGAGCGTTCTGCCCAGAACTTATTTGCTCAATGTATACCTTCTCGAAAGTGTCAAGCAAATCCTTAGCGGCTTCTACGTAAGCCGCCATCTTCTCATTCCGGGCCTCATATTCCCCAAACAGCTGGTTTACCATGAGTTGTGAATCACAGTATACTCTTATCCTTTTTACTTTCAAAGTTTTCGCGCTTCTCAATCCTGCCAAGAGTGCCTCATACTCTGCCACATTATTCGATGCGCTGAAGCCTAATCGAAGGGATAGCTCCACCATTACCCCTTCGGGGGGGGGGGGGGGGGAACCACAACTCCAACCCCTGACCCGGTATTGCATGCGGATCCGTCGACGAATAGCTTCCATTTCAAGGGATCCTGCTCGGCAGGTGCTTTACCCTTTCTGTTCGTTCTCTCCTCTGTCCGCTCCTGTTTCGTAGGAGGCTGGGGAGCCACTTCAGGTGAAAACTCAGCCACAAAGTCTGCCAGTACTTGCCCCTTCAATGTAGTGCGCGGCTGGTAGTCGATATCCTACTGGCTCAACTCGACCGACCAAGACGAAATACGCCCCGAGAAATCTGCCTTTCGTAGCAAAGATTTTAAGGGGAACTCCGTGTAAACCACAATCTTGTGACTCTGGAAATAATGAGGCAACTTTCTTGCTGCTGTCCTCAATGCCAGGACCAATTTTTCGAGGGGCAGATATCTCGTCTCTGCGTCCAACAACGTTTTGCTCACGTAGTAGATAAGGATTTGCTCGGATCCTTTGTCCCTTAGTAATACTGCGTTAACAGCATGTTCAGAAACTGCTAAGTAAAATGTTAAAGACTCACCTGGTTCAGGGGTGGACAAGAGCGGGGCTAACGCCAAGTACTTCTTCAGGTCTTGGAACGCTTGCTTGCATTCTGCTCCCCATTCGTATCCTTCTCTCTTTTTTAGCAACTGAAAGAAAGGTCTACACTTGTCACTGGACCGGTTGATAAATCTGTTTAGAGCCGCTGCCATCCCTGTCAACCGTTGGACCTCCTTCGTGGTCTTTGGACTTTGGAGCTTCTGCAAAGCTGCTATTTGATCGGGGTTCGCCTCTATTCCCCTTATGGTTACAAGGTGACCCAGGAATTTTCCTGAACTGACTCCGAACGCACACTTCGAAGCGTTGAGCTTTAGTTTGTACTGTCTCAGTATCTCGAAGGCTTCCTTCAAGTCAGCTACGTGGTTTTGTTTCTCCTTACTCTTGACCACCATGTCGTCTATGTACACTTCCATTGTCTTGCCGAGCAGCTTCTTTAGCATAATCGTTGCTAATCTCTGGTATGTTGCTTCGGCATTCCTCAGACCGAAAGGCATGACTCTGTAACAATACAACCCTCGTGGAGTGATAAAGGAAGTCTTCTCTTGATCGGGCCCGTACATGGCAATCTGGTGATACCCTCGATAAGTATCAAGGAAACTCATTCGCCCATACCCAGCCGTTGCATCCACCAGTTGATCTATCCTGGGGAGGGGAAAACTGTCCTTTGGACATGCTTTATTGTAGACACCCCAATTTGGCCAAACGATTATTTCAAGTCCCACCTTGGGACCATCCCGATGATGAAATGGATACGGTGATTGCTGATTGCCTCCTTGAGAACCTTAGGACTTTCGGTAAGAACTTTGAGCCACTTAGAGGACCCAATTCAGAGCCATACAGCCTTTCAGACAGAAATACAGAAGCCTAGGAAAATCCATCTGTCGGCCGTGACATCGATCCCACGGCCCTAACATCATTTCCTCACCCGAGCAACCTGTCGCTAGCCAAATCTCCCTGAGAGATCAATACCTCGGCCGCAAGATCTATCCTTCGGCCGAGACATCCATTCCTCGGCCGTGATATCCTTTACTCGGTCGCCAGATCGACCTTTTTCCAGACTCTAGAACGTGTTCTGTCAGACGTTTGATCCAACTACACTATCTTCCCGATGCGTTCGGGCTACGCTCAGAGATTGTGACGTAGAGTTAGAGGTGCATTGCAATTGCAATTGCAATCGTGCCATTTGATTGGCCGGAGTGAGTCACCAATTGCCTATATAAAGGGCCTTTGGACTCCGAAAATAAACACACGAAATTCATTAGAGATTACACTCTCTCAAGCCACGAAACTCTGCCAAAATACCCACTCCTCAAAAGCCATAACCTCCCGAAGGTAGCCGTCAATCCGGCGATCAAACCCCGAAGTTCAAACCCTAACCCTAGGGTTTTCAATCAAGCAATCAGTCAATCACACCCAATCCGAAGCAATCAAGAAACTGAGGGATCAAGGTGGTGAGGCCCAACGGCCTCTGGTTTGTTTTATTTATCGTTCTTACGCTTAATCATAACTTTCTGATTACCTGTTAATCGTATATTCTGGTGTGAGGAAGAACACCGACCGGGGCTTCGATCCCTCGGCCGGTACATAAAACCAGTGTGATTACTCGGCCGTGACATCCATTCACCGGCTGAGTAATCAATTTCCTGGAACAGCTTTGTTTGCTTTTTCTGCTTTCTGACGCATGCTTTACTTATCGCACTGGCTCACCTTATTCACTGTTTAAAGGCTTAAATAAACAGACTATGTGTTAGAATTAAACAAAGCATCTACATGTCTCATGTTGAATGATTATGGGCCAGTCTCACGACTGGGCAAAGAGGGGTGCCTAACACCTTCCCCTTATTGTACTTTTGGCTCCCGTGTCCAGAATCTCTATCTGTTTTTCCCAGTTTTAATAAATTGGGTGGCGACTCTATTTTGATGATAACCGTTATCATGTGGCGATGTTCCTAGCCATGGGAATGTCCATGATTTTGGTTTACAAAGCAAGCAACCAATCGAGCAAACAAACATGATCAATCTGTATGGCGATGCCCCGTTTGGGAGGTGTCTACAGTTTTTGGCGACTCTGCTGGGGAATATGAGAGCCATAACCAAAAAGTTCAACATAAGACTAATACATGCCTTGTTTAATTCATTTATCATATGCATCGAGCGGGCAACCCGTTGAGTTCACCTGATATCCCGGCATGACACGGGCTATGTTGGGGGTTCCAGCAAACTCCACAGTCACTCGTACCTAGTGGTATATCAAAAAGGGAATCACCCAATCACCGCCTATGATGGGCTGGTGAGAGGATTGGTGCCCTTTGACAACGGAGCACCCTGAGACTACCAAAACCTCACATGTTTTAGAAAGCCATAGAACTTATCAAACTAAGACAGGAACCTACAGGCTAGGAACCTATTTGCATCTTACTTGCAAAAGTTCTTCCTCACACCTTGTATCATTTGTTGTTGTAATTAACTCTTTCTGTGCAGAAAGGTTGGGATTTTTCAACCCAAATCCCAACCCTACACAGGCCGAATACTGACTTCCAGGTATTCTACTTTTCAAGCAGGCACAATAGGTAGATTAAAGAAGCAACCTCAGCCAGTTTTATACTCTTACAATACCCGAAGTCACGCCAAACAGAGGTCCTTATAGTCATCTCATCGGTCACCTTCGTCTATCAAGGCACCCTCACCGCAACGGTCCCAATCGGTTCTAGGGACTTCGTGGTCGTCTCCTCAACAAACCCTATTATCTACCCAATCCCAAGCTTCACTAAGCAATCCCTTTACCTACATCCCAAAAATGGCAGACAATGATGCTACCATCACCGAGCTCCGAGCCCAAATTGCCTATTTACAAGCCGAGAAAGCAGCAAGAGATGCTGAAGACAAGAAAAATGAGGAAGAAGCAGAAAATCCTCATGAAGTTACAGAAAACCCTAAATTGGTCAAACAGGTCAAGGAGATCAAGCACGCTTTGGCTCGTTCACAAGGAAACCAAATTCTAGATTTCGAAGGACTCTGCCTCTTTCCAGAATCTCAACTGCCTGAACGGTTCAAAATGCCAAACATCGAGAAGTTCAACAGGACTGGTAACCCTACCAGCCATGTTCGCCATGTCATCAACACTCTGAAGCCTATGGGCTTAACCGATGAGCTCATCGCTCAATTGTTTCAAAGAACCCTCACTGGAAACGCCCTCGATTGGTTTCTCACTTTGGAATTTGTGCACTATCAAACTTGGCCAGAAATTGCCAACGCTTTTGTCAAGCAGTATGCGTACAATGTCCAAATTGAGCTAACTACCCGAGACTTGGAGATGACTAAACAAGAATCCAATGAGGACTTTGCTACCTTTGTGGCAAGATGGAGAGAAAAGGCTGCCAAGATGAAATGCCGCCCTTTCCGAGGAAGATCAAGTGAGGATAGTTGTCAAGAACCTACAGCCCAAATACCTCACCCACATTTACACTCAGGCTATCACTGACTTCAAACGCCTACACGCCACTGGATTACAAATTGAAGATGAGATCAAGCTGGGTCTTATTGGGAAAGAAGAAACCCCTCTACCCAGAAAAACCTTTCCAGCCCGTGCATCTCCTGCCTCCGTCAACACCCTTAACTCAGCCTTGCCACAAGACCCTTTTCAAGCTAGCTCATCTAGAAACACAAATCGCCCTCGCCGCAATTTTGACCCACTCTATATGACTCCATCCCAAGCCTTAGCCATCCTAAGCCGCCAAGGGCACCTTAGGCTCTTGAATAATCCACCTCTTCAGCCGCCTTATGGTCCAAGCTATGACGCCAATAAACAGTGTGCATACCACCAACACCCTGGACATGAGACAGACCGCTGCATGCGTCTTCGTCATGACATCCAGGATCTCATCGATAGTCAAGCTATAAAACCTGCTAAGCCTAATGTGCAAACCAATCCACTTCCCGCTCACAACAACGAACCACCGCCTCAAAATATCAATCTCATAAGCCTATCCAATAGCCCCACATATAATCCTACCCGACACATTATCCCAAATACCAAAGCCAAACCATCCCTGATCTTCTCTAAGAATGACGAATGCTTTGCAACAGGAGGAGAACCCCACATCTATGCCATTGATGATGGGGATTGGTGGTTGGACATGCGTCAAGCCCTGCCAAGTGATTGGAAAGTTGGAAGAATTGAGCCTGCTGATCCTTGGAGCACCCAAGAAGAAGAAGTGGGTCACCTCACCCGAAGCGGAAGGGTGTATAAACCTCCTAAACTAAGCGGGGAAAGTTCAACCTCAACACGAGTAATGGAAGTAGAAGAAGAAGAAGAAAGCCAAAGGACCGAACCTGAGGAAGACAGGGTGCTAAGACAACTAAAGAAAATCCAAGCTGATATCTCTATTTGGGGATTGCTTATGTCCTCCTACGAACATCGTAACTCCTTCTTCAAAACTTTGGGGAAAGCCAAAGTTCCCATCGACATCACCCCCGAAGAACTGGTGGGTTTCATAATGGCATCAAAGGCTTCAAAACCGACAATAGCCTTCACTGACAAAGATCTACCTCCTGAAGGGCCTGCACACAACAAGCCTCTCTACATCTCACTTAAATGTCTCACTAAATGGATCCCACTGGTCTTGGTAGATAATGGGTCTGCTTTAAACGTATGTCCTCAAAGGACCCTCGACAAGCTAGGGGTAAGCGCCATCGACATACGCCCTTCAAGCCAGGGTGTAAGGGGCTATGACGATTCAAAGAGAAGAGTGGTTGGGTGTGTCACACTGCCAGTAGAAGTGGAGAAGATCAAAAGTGACGTGGAATTCTATGTGATGGATATACCAGCCACCTTCAATCTTTTACTAGGAAGGCCTTGGCTACATGACGCTGGGGCAGTGCCTTCCACTTTGCATCAGAAGGTCAAATTCGCAGTAGATGGAAGGGTCATAACCATTCTGGGGGATTCATCGACCCGAGCTCATTCTGATATGCCTGTCCAAGAGGTAGGAACCGAGGAAACCTTCCTTACTGGATTCAGTCTTGAGGAAGCAACTGCTGTGCAAGCCTTAATGGCTGAGAGAAACTTCTACGTAAGCACCCCCTCCATATGGATGATGAAGAAGTAAAACTACCTCCCTGGGTTGGGTTTAGGCAAAAGATCACAAGGCATCCCGCAAATGATTGATCCTCCGCATAATCAATACGCCTTTGGTCTTGGCTACACCCCGACAGAAGCCGAGGTAGAAAAGAAGAGAAGCATGGAAAAGGCTAAGGCAAGAGGAAGCAGGGTCAAAGAAGAGAAACTCGTGATCCCAAAAACACTCAATGGTTGGTTTGTAAGAGAAGGAGAAGACTTTCCATTCTGTGGCTTCGCAGAAACATGGGAAGACAAAATTACCAAGCAAAGGTACCCTGGAATGCAGATCTTCTTTGATCAAGAATGGACTGACAGTGACATGGAAGAAGAACCAACAAATTCATCTCCTATTCCCGAAGACTGGATTGAAGTGCTAGCTGAGTTTGACCTAAAGATTCTATTTGACAAAGAGGGTGAAGAAGAGTATAAAATTGCAAAAGAAAAAGGAGATACTCCCGAGATACTGCAGCAAATCGCATGACAAAAACATTGCTTTCATTTCCTAAAGACGAGTTAGGACATGTTTTAAGCCCCTGTTTGGACATTATCTACAAATAAATAAAATTTTATCACTTTTATGCTTGCCAAATGATTCCATCTTTAAAATGTGATTGCTATACACTACAATCTCTCTGCCAAAGATAAAAGGATTTTAAGAATCTAGTTCTTTATGTTTCCGACAAAAAGGAAAGAAGGACGAACCCTGATTACTTAGAACTAGGTTTTTATCAAAACTCAGGAAAAAGACGCTATCTCCGTGAGAACACTTAAGGTTAGCTTACCCATTGTGAAGGTACAAATGCAACAGGAGACTCATAAGAACGTCTCCATTAAATTCCTCTCCAAAAACACCAAAAACCTCATGAGAGAAAAATGCTCGTTGGGTAATCTATACACCCAAGCAAAAGTAAGAGCAGAGCCTGCTAGGACAAGAAAATGCGAAAAATGTAGCCTAGGCAAAAGATAAGGCATTCAGAGAAAAGCTCGCTAGGGACTCAACCTCCATCAGGTAACCTAGGCCAAACTTAGAGCAATGTGAAAAGAAAAACCAAGAGTGAAAACCCAACCCCCAAAGGCGGAGATCTAGGAACTACGTAAAAAAGGGCCTGATTCCCTGATTAGGATACGTAGGCAATCTCACATCGAGATGCGGCCCAAACATTTGGAAAGAAGAAAAACAAATATCAAAAGGTTTGTACTCAATGATAGGCATAGCTAACCCTGCGTATTGAGCTCGCAAAAGATGAGTTAGTCATTTTCCAGGGAATTGGCAAAAACAAAGACAAGTAAGAATCATCGTTCGTCCTCTCTGACTCAAAAGTCGTCAGCATAAGGGACAAAGCATTCTAACGATCCCAAAACATGGCAAAGAGGTTGTAGGAACAGCAAAAGCAAATAAAGAGCCTGAATCAAATTCAAGTGTAAGAAGGGAAAAACGCCACTTGGCTAAAGCAAAAATCCAACTTCTTTAGGAAATAGAAGTAGCGGCCGAAGAATGGAATCCTCGGCCGAGCGATCCATTCCTCGGCCCATGTTTAAATCCAAATACTCACAAAACTTTGAAAATATTGCATAGTATCTTGAGACAAAATAATTTCTAACACATGCTGAGGTTGCTTCATGAAAATGCAAATATCAAACTATCTGTTTTGGAGCTAACAAATACAGGTACAAGAAAGGAAAAGCTAGCTACTGCCCACGACCCCTCTTGGGGCGCAGGACGAAAACGCTCAAGAACTGGGACACTAATCCTTTGTCCCTCACCAGCTTCAGCATCTCCATCACCAGCTCCGGTACTCCCACCCTCGCTAACTCCGGCACTCTGGGTAACTGACACTGTCGGCACTCGCTCCGCTTCAAGCTGCAGAGACACAGGATGTGGGTATTCAATTTCACATAAAACGTGGGATGGAAAAAGAAGAGATCAAGGGATATATACCACAGCTATTCGGCCTCGCTGCCGTCGAGCCAAAGCCTCTGCACTCTGGAAGGCGCACAACCATTCCTGAACTACGTCAGCAGGCACATGCAGAGGAAGCAATTACATAAGCAAGGAATACCAAAGGAAATCAAAGCTGAATCTACAATATTACCTGCTGGACTCCGACAGGAAGCATGTAGAACTGCGTAGTACACGGTGTCAGCATCAAACGCTCCTCTTCCCCATTTGCATTATGGAAAGAGATAAAGCTGGGGGCCCGTGGCCAAACAAGAGGAGCAGCAGCGGCAGTAGCAGTCGGTAGGGTCAACGAGGCCAAACGAAAGGCTGAGTAATCTCCCGCCACGAGAAAACTCATGGCTGGCTGTCTCTTAAGAGCAAGTAGCAAACCCTCTCCGGTCAAAAGATGGGTCGATCTCATACGAACAGGAGGAGGGAGAGGGACAAGCTGCAACGCCTCAGAATACGGGAAGTACTGGCTCGCTACCCTATCTCCGAGATACCAGGCTCTCAAAAATGGCCCCTCCAAAAGGAAGTGCTGGCTGTCCAACGCCCGAGCTGAGGTCAACTCCAGAGGAGCATCATCAAGTAGCACGCCCCATGGGTCAAAACGCACCTGTAACAAGGGAAATAGCATCAAAATGACAAAATGAGGAAATTGCATGAAAATCAGAGGATAAAGAGATATCGTACCTGATCTACTGTCAGGCGGTCCAAAACTCGCCTCCAGGCCAGCAAATCCATGGCGGGTGACCGCGTCTTCCGGACCCCTTTCAGCCAACGGGCCGCTTTTGGAACAAACCTAGGCTCAATATGCCCAGTCGGGGGAGGGAATTGCAGCAAATGCTCAAAGGCCCAGAGCTACAAGATAAAAGACGAGCATGAGATATAGAACATGAGGTGATAAAGGAACAACAAAGAAATCTAAAGTATATACCTCGAGAATGCGGTGATGCCCACCCAGCGACAAACTAACACCTCGGGAACAGGCACTCAGGTGCCCATACAGCGTAGCTAAGGCAGGAGTCCCCCAATCAAACTCGGCCATAGTATCCAAATTGACCAAAGGGGCCAAGAACTGGACATGCACCGAATTCTCCTTGTTACAAAACAGAGTCTGCCCAAGGAGATAAAGGAGGAAAGCTCGTACCAGCTGAGAAAGGGAAACCTCCGCCAAGATATCAGCTTGATCAAACTCTTCCCGAAGCCAGGAATAGGTGATGTGACCGCTCTCTGACACACGAGGGACCTTCCCCAAAAGTTAGTCAAAAACACCTTCTCGCTCATGAATTCGAGGGTCAATTGGAAGAGGATCGCCGCCAACCCTCAGACCTGTAAGCAAAGGAAAATCACCCGGAGTGATCGTCATCTCCCCAGCCTCTGGAAAATTAAAAGTGTTGGTGGTGTCCCACCACCGCTCCACCAATGCTGTGGTCAATCCCAACTCCGCCTTCGGAAGGTGGAAACCGAGTATCAAGGGCTCAAAGCCAGCCAAAGCAACTGCGTTCTTGGCCTCTTGAGGAAGCCTCTCGTGCCACTCAAACACCTGGGGGCAGCTTCCCCACACGCGCAACCTCTCGTTTTCCTAACAAAATACGATGAAGAAAATCAATACAAAAACATCGCCTACACATGGGGCAACTTCTAAAAAACTCAAACTTTCTATCAAATATCAAATTACCATGAAATCTCATACAAAAACTATTTGACAGGACAAAAATTACCTTCCTATTGGTAAAACCAAGGTGCTGCTCCAGCTCCCTATGCAAGACCTCAGGTGGGACATCACTGAGGGGAGGACGGTATCGCAAGGAACCGCCACGCCCGACCACGTGAACCTGAGGGGCGTAAGTGGCAACGTCAAACGGTGGAAGAATATCACCTCCCGCATCAGTAGATATCTCGGGCTCAGTTTCAGGAGGGACAGGTTGTGAAGAACTCCCCCCAACAGTGGCTCTGCGCCGACTTGAACGTAAGATGCGAGAACTCAAAACCCCGCCGAGAATCGCAGCCTCAATGGCTGGGGCTTTGCCCGTATCCCTAGGCGCGGCAGAAGCGCCAGAAGATGGAGGAGGGGGTGGAGATGATGCCATGGCAGGAGATAGCAACCAGAACCGTGGTGGTCGGAAAATCGACGGGTAGGAAACAGCGGCGGCCGACGAGGAGAGAGAGGAAGAAGCGGCGGCAATCGCTCGAAATAGGAGAGGAGAATAAGGGGTAGAGAAAGAAAGGATGAAATGACCCGTGAGATCGATTAAGTTTAACTTAAATCGATTTTCTGGCTTTTGGCTTTCTCACGGCCGATACATCGATTCCTCGGCCGGGACATCAATCCTTCGGCCGAGAGATCGATCTCCTGGCCTCCCAATCTATTTCCCTCAGCCGTATCAGGTCTTGCTCTGTGCACTGACTCAAGCCACAACAGACTTCTAAGTCCTCGACCAACCAAGTAGCCTTGGGGGCATCCCCGAGCCAATGCAACGCAATCAAAACTAGCCTTGGGGGCATGTCCAAGCATCAAAGATCTCTCTTTCTCCACAAACTGCTGGCCAAAGCAAACCAGAACACCCGGCGGCTCTATGCCCATATCCACTGTTAAAGAACTAAGTAGCTCCGTGCCTATATTCACCCATATCAACTCAACTCAGCGGCACTAAGCCCGTCATCTCAGCGGCTCTACGGCTCTACGCCCTCACCTGTCGACTTAATGGCTCCAAGCCCACTATCTCAACTGGCCCAGCAGCCATACAACCATTTCAGCGGCTCTGCGCCCATATTCGCTATCAAGCACCGTGACTCCAAGTCCATCTCCACAGGCTCAAAGCCATTATCTCAGCGGCTCTACGCCCATTACCTCAACAGGCCCTACGCCCGTATTCACTCATTCAGCGGCTCTAAGCCCTCGACTCAGCAGCTCTACGCTCGCTATCACAGCAACAGGCTCTACGCCTGTATACACTCACTAAGCGGCTCCAAGCCCTCAATTCAGCAGCTCTACGCTCGCTATCACAACTTAGCGGCTCCAAGCCCACTATCTCAACCAGCTCGAAGCCGTAACAACAACAGGCTCTACGCCTGTACTCATTCACTCAGCAGCTCTATGCTTGCTATTACAATCTCAGCGGCTCTAAGCCCACTGTCTCAACTGGCTCGAAGCCGTAAACAAGCAAATCTCAACAGGCTCCACGCCGCCCCAACAATCAAGACATCTATTCTCAGGCTCTACGCCTGAATGCTCAAAATCTAACATTTTGAATGCTCAAGCTCTACGCTTGGATGCCCAACCACTGTGTACTGGATGCTCAAGTTATACACTTGAATGCTCAAGCTCTACGCTTGGATGCCCAACCACTGCGTACTGGACGCTCAAAGCCTGTACTTTGAATGCTCGGATTCTGCCGTCCGAATGCTCGAGCTCTACGCTCTGAATGCTCAAGTCCGGAACTTGATAGAAGCTCTAAGCTTTAAAACAAACACACACGCACGGGCCCGTGCACATATTGCAATATCACATCGAGTCTGCATCATCAAATCTGTTCACATCTAACAAACATCATTACACATATACACTCTGCATGTCTCTCATGAAACAGGTCAACCCTGCAACCAACCGGCTCTATGCCTGGGTTTTATTGATCGGTCCAGCACCTCAATCCTTTGGCTCTACGCCAACACTTATGATGAGAAAGCTCTGTGCACAGACCATCATAATGCAACCAGCTCTACGCTTCGGTTCAAATCACGTCAAGCTCTAAGCTCACCTCAGGCCCTCGCCTCAAGTTCACAGCAGGCTCTACGCCTCAATTCAGGCTCTCGCCTTATACCAGCTCCGCGCTTCGGTTATATCAAAGCATTAAGCTCACCTCAGGCCCTCGCCTCGAGACTGCAACAGGTTCTATGCCTCAATCCAATCTTCCCAGGCTCTTCGCCACATGACCACAGCAGGCTCTACGCCTTAGTTCTAAATCACCCCGGGCTCTCGCCTTATGACTACAACCGGCTCCGTGCCTCGGTTTCATCACATCAAAAACCATCACTCTCCAGGCTCTCGCCTCGTGACTACAACCGGCTTCGTGCCTCGGTTCTCGCATCCCCAAAGCTCCGTGCTCTAGTTACTGGCCCTGCGCCCTCCACATCTCAAAAACAACCAGCATCCGACTCATCCCCAGCAGATGACTTGGATTCCACCCCATTACATCAATTCCTTCCAGCTCATTCGCAAGGATAGGCTACTCTACCAAGCCCCTCTCAGTCAAAGTAAGGATGATCAAGAAAAGCAAACGCACCTGCCGTGTACTGATCTACCCCAAAATACTAAGGAAGCTCTCCGCAAAAAACTCCCCCGGCAGCCCCGCGCTCCTTCAACTAATCTTCGCCAAAACCCTGGCTCAGTCTAGGTACGTCACACTACGGCTTTCCAAGCCCCAAGGTACGTCTTCTGTCTCTAACCCTCCAAACTTTTTCTTTTTCTTTTTCTTTTTGCCCGAACTACGATTGGTCTGAATTTCCCTTGTGGAATACGTAGGTAGCCTCCCAGCCCGACCATAACAAAACCTTTTTCAAAAACCCCTTAGAATAGTGGTTGGACCAAATTGAGTTGCTTTTTACAGCTTTGACTCTTACTCAAACATGTCTCGCGATCCTTCTGAGTTCAGTCAAAGAGGGGCATCTGTAGACACCCCAATTTGGCCTAACGATTATTTCAAGTCCCACCTTGGGACCATCCCGATGATGAAATGGATACAGTGATTGTTGATTGCCTCCTTGAGAACCTTAGGACTTTCGGTAAGAACTTTGAGCCACTTAGAGGACCCAATTCAGAGCCATACAGCCTTTCAGACATAAATACAGAAGCCTAGGAGAATCCATCTGTCGGCCGTGACATCGATCCCACGGCCCTAACATCATTTCCTCACCCGAGCAACCTGTTGCTAGCCAAATCTCCCTGAGAGATCAATACCTCGGCCGCAAGATCTATCCTTCGGCCGAGACATCCATTCCTCGGCCGTGATATCCTTTACTCGGCCGCCAGATCGACCTTTTTCCAGACTCTGGAACGTGTTCTGTCAGACGTTTGATCCAACTACACTATCTTCCCGATGCGTTCGGGCTACGCTCAGAGATTGTGACGTAGAGTTAGAGGTGCATTGCAATTGCAATTGCAATCGTGCCATTTGATTGGCCAGAGTGAGTCACCAATTGCCTATTTAAAGGGCCTTTGGACTCCGAAAATAAACACACGAAATTCATTAGAGATTACACTCTCTCAAGCCACGAAACTCTGCCAAAATACCCACTCCTCAAAAGCCCTAACCTCCCGAAGGTAGCCGTCAATCCGGCGATCAAACCCCGAAGTTCAAACCCTAACCCTAGGGTTTTCAATCAAGCAATCAGTCAATCACACCCAATCCGAAGCAATCAAGCAACTGAGGGATCAAGGTGGTGAGGCCCAACGGCCTCTGGTTTGTTTTATTTTTATGATCATAATCATAATCTTAGCGTTTTGATTGTTTACTGACGTTTCTGTCTGGTGTGAGGAAGAACATCGACCGGGGCTTCGATCCCTCGGTCGATACATCAAACCAGGAGGATCCCTCGGCCGTGACATCCATTCACCGGCTAAGTAATCAATTTCCTGGAACAGCTTTGTTTGCTTTTTCTGCTTTCTGACGCATGATTTACTTATCGCACTGGCTCACCTTATTCGCTGTTTAAAGGCTTAAATAAACAGACTATGTGTTAGAATTAAACAAAGCATCTACATGTCTCATGTTGAACGATTATGGGCCAGTCTCATGACTGGGCAAAGAGGGGTGCCTAACACCTTCCCCTTATTGTACTTTTGGCTCCCGTGTCCAGAATCTCTATCTATTTTCCCAGTTTTAATAAATTGGGTGGCGACTCTGTTTTGATGATAACCGTTATCATGTGGCGATGTTCCTAGCCATGGGAATGTCCATGATTTTGGTTTACAAAGCAAGCAACCAATCGAGCAAACAAACATGATCAATCTGTATGGCGATGCCCCGTTTGGGAGGTTTCTACATTTATTCAGGTCCGTGAAGTCGACGCAGACTCGCCACTTCCCATTCTTCTTTTTTACCACCACAGTGTTAGACAGCCATTCTGGGTAGTAAACTTCTCGTATGGCCTTTGCTTCAAGCAAACGGTCAACTTCCTCAATAACAGCTTCCACATGTTGTACGGCTGATCTTCTCTTTTTCTGCATCACAGGCTTGTGCTGTGGATCTACATTCAGGTGATGGCAAATCACGTTTGCATCCACCCCGGGCATCTCTTTAAGTACCCAAGTGTAGACACCTCCCAAACGGGGCATCGCCATACAGATTGATCAAGTTTGTTTGCTCGGTTGGTTGCTCGCTTCATAAACCAAAATCATGGACATTCCCATGGCTAGGAACATCGCCACATGATAACGGTTATCATCAAATAGAGTCGCCACCCAGTTTATTAAAACTGGGAAAATAGATAGAGATTCTGGATACGGGAGCCAAAAGTACAATAAGGGGAAGGTGTTAGGCACCCCTCTTTGCCCAGTCGTGAGACTGGCCCATAATCATTCAACATAAGACGTGTAGATGCTTTGTTTAATTCCAACACATAGTCTGTTTATTTATTCCTTTAAACAGTAAGCAAAGTGAGCCAGTGCGATAAATAAAGCATGCATCAGAAAGCAGAAAAGCAAACAAAATGTCCCAGGGAGATGGATCCCGCGGCCGGTGAATGGATGTCACGGCCGAGGGATCCTCCTGGTTTGATGTACCAGCCGAGGGATTGAAGCCCCGGTCGGTGTTCTTCCTCACACCAAACAGAAAGATTAACGGATAATCAAAACGCTACGGTTAGTCAAAAATGCAGTAAATTAAGACAAACCAGAGGCCGTTGGGCCTCACCACTTTGATCCCTCAGTTGCTTGATTGCTTTGGATTGGGCGTAATTGATTGATTGCTTGATCGAGAACCCTAGGGCTAGGGTTTGAACTTCGGGGTTTGATCGCCGGATTGACGACTGCCTTCGGAAGGTTAGGGCTTTTGAAGAGTGGGATTGAGAGAGTATTTGTGCAGAGCTTTGAGGCTTGATTGAGTGTGAAGGTGTGTTAATTTCAGAGCCCAAAGGCTCCTTTATATAGGCATAAGGATGACTCACTCCGGCCAATCAAATCATGAGATGGCAATTGCAATTGCAATGCATCTCTAACTCTACGTCGTAATCTCTGAGCGTAGCCCGAACGCATCGGGAAGGTAGTGTAGTTGGATCAAACCAAACGTCTGACAGAACGTTCCAGAGTTTGGAAAAAGGTCGATCTGGCGGCCGAGTAAAGGATCTTGCGGCCGTGGAATGGATGTCTCGGCCGAAGGATAGATCTTGCGGCCGAGGAATTGATCTCTCAGGGAGATTTTGCTGGCAACAGGTTGCTCGGGTGAGGAATTGATGTTATGGCCGTTAGATCGATGTTACGGCCGTCAGATGGATTCTCCTAGGCTTCTGTATTTTCTGTCTGAAAGGCTGTATCGCTCTGATTGGGTCCTCTAAGTGGCTCAAAGTTCTTATCGAAAGTCCTAAGGTTCTCAAGTAGGCGATCAGCAATCACTGTTTCCATTTCATCATCGGGATTGTCCCAAGGTGGGACTTGAAATAATCGTTAGGCCAAATTGGGGTGTCTACACCAAGCAAACACATCAACGTGCTTTTTGAGGAACTCGACCAACTCTTCCTCTTCTTCTTTGTTTAAATTTTCCCCAATCAGAAAATACCTCTCTGGATCAATTTCGTTGATCTGAATCTTTTTCAAACCTTCCACCACTTTCTCGGCGGGATTCCCTCCGACATCCTCCATGGTCGGCTGGTCTGAAACCTCTACGGTTTGTACCAGCTGCGCTTTTGGAGCCTTCTTGATTATAGAAATCAAGCATTGTTGGGCCACCTTCTGATTTCCCCTGATCTTTTCAATGTCGTTTGATCCGGGAAAATTTATCATCTGATGGTAAATGGAGGAGACCACCCTCATCTTGTGCAACCACGTTCTTCCTATAATCGCATTATAGGAAGATGGTACATCTACTACCAGTAAGTCGGTTCGTAACACCACTGTTCCTGCCCGGACTGGCAGGGTTACTCTTCCCAACAGCTAGACGGCTCCTGCACTGAATCTGACCAAAGGTGTCGTTGACAGCACCAAATTTGCCTGTGTCAGTCCCAACCTTTTGAACGCGTCATAGTACAACACCTCTGTGCAGCTTCCTGAATCCACCAGGATCCTCTCCATGTCATACTCCCCAACTCATAGGGTTATGACCAGGGCATCATTATGTGGCACCCAGACTCCTCCCAGGTCCTCATCCATGAAGACTATGCCTTCGTCGCATACCTCTCCATCACGTCCTCGCTTCTTTCCCAACTGCATCACGTGCTGGTTGTGCTTCACTTGCCTCTGGAGTAACCTCACCTTATTTCTCGTATAAGGTGCGGCCAACCCATGTATCATATGGATTATGCCTCTTGGATTTTGCTCGTAACCCAACTCCATCGCCTTTTTCGCACCCTTGTGCTCTTCCTGAATAAACTCCTTCAAATAACCACGTGAGACTAGGTCATCAAGATGTTGCTTGAACATCTCACAGTCCTCCGTCATGTGCCCCCAATCTTTGTGATAACTGCAATGCTGACTCGTGGCCCTTCTTGCTTCTTTATCCCCCTCCAGCTTCGGGGGCCACTTGAAGTATGGTCGGTTCTTTATTCGATAAAGAATCCGATAGATTGGTTCTTTCCAAACTGTAGTTATCGAGAAGAAAGACTTGGGGTCCGGGGCGTGTCTCTCCTTGTACGGCTCTTTCTTAGCCTGCCCATAATCCTTTCTGTCTCTATAGGTTTTGGGCTCTGGTTTTTCTGCTTTCTTTGCAGGACCCCTAGTCTGCTCGGTGACTATCTTTCCCTCTTCTCTCAGTATGTCATCTTCATTCCTGGCATGCTGCTCTATTCGTTCCATTAGCTTTGCCAGAGTACCAACCGGACTCATGTTCAAGGACTTGCGTAGCTCCCCCCAAACAGGTAGCCCAGTCTTAAACGTGGCTATTGCGTACTCCTCACTACAACCTTCAATCTCCTTGAAAGTCTCCCAGTACTTCTTAGCATAGTCTCTGATCGGCTCGTTCTCTCCTTGCTTCATAACAGAGAGGCTCTCGAAAGTCTTTGGTGCTTTTCTGCTCGTCACAAACCGAGCAGTGAATTCCTCGGCTAACTGCCTCCACCCTCGTATGGTGTTCGGCCCTAGCTTATGGAACCATGACAAAGCCACTTTCCCCAAACTCGATGGGAACATCTTGCACATAACTGCGTCATCCCCGCTGTGCATGAACATTGCCTGTTGGTAATGCTGTATGTGTGCCACGGGATCAGTGTTCGTTTCGTAAAGAATGAATGCTCCGTGCTTCACCCTGCTCGGCAGTTTTGCCTCTTGCAATCTCCTTGCAAAGGGGGAGGACGCTATGCTGCTGAGAGCTTTCCGTGCCGCTTCCCTTGCAGACATGGTGCCCTCCTCTCGCTCTCTGGTTCTCTTGGGAGCACTCCTCTCCCAATCGGAATCAGGCCTCTCGTACCTATCCCTGTGATGCTTTCTGATCTCCCCCTCCTCGGGGGTATGGCTCCTGCTCCTTCTTTTTCGTGAAGAGGCCCTTTTCCTTCCAGGACTGGTGCTCCTACTCGTGCTCCTCCTTCTTCGTGAAGGAGCCTTCTTGTATTCTACCAGAGCCAGTCTGTCTCCTCTGGAGTTCTTTCGTGAAAGTCCAGAGTCCTCTGGGTGTTATCGTACCCGTTGTATCTCTCGAATCTCATGTTCTCGTTTTCTGATAAAGCGAGCGAACTCCTCGATTTCCTGCCTTTTCCTGTCCAAGATATCCTCGTGTCATGCACGCTCCTTGAGTGTGCGACCGATTCTCTCGCACGGCGAGACTTGCTCCTTCTCGTGGACTCCGTGGCTGTCCTGCCCTCCCTATTCTTGGAGTCGCCATGGCCAGTCACGGGGTGGCCCTTACTCGCCGTCCTCTTGGCATGCCCTCCATCAGGCTTCTTCGGGGCCTCTGGTGGGGATTTATCTCCTCCCCCACCCAACTGGCTCTTTGGGTCGAGCGGTGTTTTTGGATCTTCTGCCATCACGATCGCTTTTCAAAGGGAACTCTTTCGTTTCCCACAGACAGCGCCAATTGTAAGTGCAGAAAAACTCAGGAGGCTTTTAACAGCACACAAACGTAACGGCTACTTCGTGCCTCATGCCGGAACCCTAGCACGTCGTCGGAATCCTTATCTGCAAAACAGACAAGGGGTGAGCGCACCTTTGCCTCTCGTGGCAAAGGCCCTCCGATGCCTAAGTTAGTATCACGTACTAGCAGAGAAACCCTAATTATCAGTGGGTAAATAACTCGATTGCAATAGACTGCGTACCTTTCTCTCTAGGTTGTACCTCGTATTTATAGATTCATGGATGCTTGCCGCCCAAGTATCCGTGTTGCCCTAGGTTTCCTATCCCATATAGGAAACCTAGAATATCGTGGATTCTCGTTCCCTTATTAGTTTATTTCCTTAGTCGTTTTAAGACTCTTTCCATTACTGGCCGAACATCCCATTCCCGTTGGGTATCTCTTCTTGATCCTATTTTCTCGGGATCTCATTCCTTAACGGAGTACCCCTGTTCTGGAACCTTCTGGAACATTCCCCGTAAATGAGACTGTTTTCCCCAGAACTCTCCTCCTGTTCGGCCTTCTCATTACCGAATAGACTACCTGGACCAACAGCTTCACATGTTGCTGGTCTAGGACCTCATACAGGATTTCTCGACCAATGTCTTCTCATGTCCCTAATCCATATCGCCGACCACCGTCTTGCACGGCGACTGTCTTCATCGTATTTATACCATGGTCCCACGTACCACGTGTTCGGGCCTTATTTGCACCTGTTCGGGAATACCTCCCTACATTTATCAAGAGAAGATGTCACGGAACTTCCTATCAATCAAGCTAAGCATGAAGAAATGGATTCTCAGTCTGCCCCTCATTCAGCAATGGAGAACTCCTCTTCTAGTTCACAGACAAATACCCATTCAATGGCAACTCGTGCCAAGTCAGGAATTGTCAAGGCAAACCCAAAATATTCAGCAAAGGAATATGCACTTCTTTCCTATGATGTTCCAACTAAACCCAAAAGCATTAAATCTGCACTTCGCCATCCAGGTTGGTTTGCTGCAATGGAAGAGGAAATGGCAGCTCTTCGCCGCAATGATACATGGGCACTTGTACCTCGATCACTTGACATGAATGTTATCGGCTGCAAATGGGTGTATAAGACGAAGATACATTCAGATGGGTCGCTTGAACGGTTGAAAGCTCGCCTCGTGGCCAAAGGTTTCAGTCAGATCCCAGGAATTGATTTCATCGAGACCTTTTCCCCGATTATTAAGTCGGCAACTATCCGAATCATTTTGACCATTGCTCTTTGTCAAAATTGGGACATACGCCAGATGGATGTAAAAAATGCATTTTTACATGGGCAAATTTCTGTAGTAGTGTATATGGAGCAGCCTCCTGGATTTGTTGATACGCTTAAGCCAAACCATGTCTGCAAGTTACATCGAGCCCTCTATGGACTTCGCCAAGCACCAAGGGCGTGGTTTGATAGATTTAGCTCTTTTCTTCTTGCTAATGGATTCTTTTGCAGCACCACATATTCTTCGCTCTTTATCTGTCGGGGGTCTCATGGCATTCTTCTTCTTCTACTTTATGTAGATGATATTATTTTGACTGGTGATAACTCTGCTCATTTACAAGACTTCATGTCCAAACTTCATAAGAAATTTGCTATGAAGGACTTGGGTTATTTGCACTATTTTTTAGGCATTGAAGTTCACAGATTCTTAGGTGGACTCCTGCTCAACCAAAAGAAGTATGTTGCTGAACTTCTTGATCGAGCACACATGGGGAATTGCAAACCTCTTTCCACACCAATGGTGGCCAATCCTCGACTTCCACCAAATGGTAACTCTCCTTTTACAGATCCTCACTTTTATCGCAGCATAGTTGGCGGACTTCAATATCTCACCTTTACAAGACCCAACTTATCATTTAGTGTCAACTATGTTTGTCAGTTTATGCATGCTCCCACAGAATTCCATTTTCAGTTGGTGAAAAGAATTCTGCGATATGTCCACGACACCCTTGATCATGGTTTACGGTTGTTATCATCCAAGTCCCTTCAGTTGTATGCCTTTTCGGATGCGGATTGGGGGGGCTGTCAAACAACCCGTAGATCTACAACTGGATTCTGCACATTCTTGGGTGCTAACTACATTTCTTAGAGTGCCAAGAAGCAACCCACAATGGCACGATCAAGTGCGGAAGCTGAATACCGCGCCCTTGCCTCCACTGCTGCTGAACTAACTTGGATTTCATACCTACTTCGTGATATTGGTCAGTGTGTCACACAACCAGCTACTCTATTTTGCGACAATATCTCTACCCTACACCTAACTATCAATCCAATATTTCATGCTCGTACAAAACACATTGAGATCGATTATCATTTCGTACGTGAAAAAGTGGCACAAGGTTCGCTCATTACCCGTTTCATCTCATCACAACATCAAGTTGCTGATATTCTTACGAAGCCGCTCTCTCGTGCCTCGTTTCATCCCTTTCGTGTCAAACTAGGCCTTTGGCCATCCCCACAGCCTAGTTTGAGGGGGAGAATTGAAGCAATCAGATCCCAAGATCAAAGGGATATGGCATGTGACAAAAGTGTTGAAGAATCATAGGAGGATTTATTGGATAACAATTATGGGAAGATTTGAGAAGATTTGAAGGCTGCTTTTCAGTCCAAGTATCAAGCATATTTTCCTGTATAGCAGTCATAGGTCAATTTCTTTGTGTATATAACTTGTACATTCAACCCTATAATGTATTCAAGTTAGAAAGTCAAACAATTCAGACCTCTGTTTATAAAACTTCTTTATAACATCCCATCCCATTTCCTTGTTTTATTTTTCTGGTTATAGCTTCAATGCTATACTCCTGAAGCTTGGCCAAACTAATGACTTGTGAAGTAGTAGTGGGTCTAAACATCAACACATTAGCCTTTATTTCTTCCATGAGCCCTCTAATAAAACAGCTTGTAAAGAAAGTTTTCGGCAAATTTTGAATTTTATTGGCCAGAATCTCGAATTTCTCCTGGTATTCTTTAACAGTTGAGTTCTGCCTAAGTTTGGTTAACTCCCCCATAGCATCCTCATACACATTAGGGCCAAATCTAGCAATAATTTCTTGCTTAAACGTAGCACAATTAACCAAACAGTTGGTTCTCTCACACCATTGATACCATTGAACAACCCTATCTTCCAAATGTATAACTCCTAATTTCACCTTGCTATTATTATCAATGGCAATATATTCAAAAAAATAGCTCACATTTATAAACCGACCCAAATTGGATCTTCACCAAAAAACTTAGGAAAATAAATCTTGGCATACCAGGAGCCAAATGCAAGAGAAGATTGAAGATGTGGTGGACCAGGCCCAGAAGAAGACCAGCAATAACTTGTGTCTCACTCTGCAAAAAGAGAGAGAGAAGAAATTAAGATAGAGAGGGGGTGGGGGTTGTATGTTTGGAGTAGTTACCGAAAACCAAGGGTGCGTTTAACGGGCCGTTTAGTACCGTTTAAACTTTTTGAATTTTTTTGATTTAGATTTGTATAGTTGGTGGTATGTGCATTTTGTTTAATCACAAACCTTCAATGCTGGAAAATAGAAAATTAAACTCAATTATTATATAAATTATTCTAATATTTTCACTTCATAACAAAAATCGCAGCAAGAAGTAATCTCCTCCAATTTTTCTGACTCGACATCGCCAGATACAAGAACTTCATTATATCCTAAATTTTTGAACTCTAACATCCAAAAATTATAATGTATATCAGAATAAAATTCTAGAATCCGAATATTATGGTGCATATCAGATTTTAGAATCCGAAAACCATATCATCTGTCATACATAAACATCCGAACTAATATTTGTTCCACATATTAAAAATAGTTTGAATATGTAAGTACGAAATTGCTACACCCTAAGTCATTATTAAAATATTTTTTTATTTGTTCTCGTAGAAAATTAGTTCAATTCGATATCCGTACAGGCTTTTTCAGCATTCGTATTTTTTCAAAAATCCAAAAATAATATTTTAAAAATAACATACGATTTGAATAACCTTTGTGGGACCCGTAACATGCCCCGCAAAAATTACAAATATCATTGCCCATTTAATGGAAAAAAAATCAAAAATAAAAAATTCACGCTCTTCAAGATGCGAAAGAAGCTAGGTACCCGAAAATTTATACAAATATCAAATACTAAAACTCGAAAATGTTTAGCAATTTCATACTAACATATCCAAACAATTTTAAACCTACGCGACGTATATTAGTTCGGATGTTCATATATGAAAAATGATATGGTTTTCGGATTTAAGAATAGGGGGGTTGTATGTTTGGAGTAGTTATCGAAAATCACGGGTGCGTTTAACGGGCCGTTTAGTATCGTTTAAACTTTTTGAATTTTTTTATTTAGATTCGTATAGTTGGTGGTATACTCATTTTGTTTAATCACAAACCTTCAACGCTGGAAAATAGAAAATTTAACTCAATTATTACATAAATTATTTGTGGGCTACCACAGTCCCGGGTGGATCGGGGCGGCCCAATGGAAAATCGCGCGCCTCGAACTTTGAATCGATTCGAAAAATGGTTTGAAGAGTCACCACCCGGATTTATGGTTCATCACCCGAGAAACCGTTTTATTTTGAAAATGGTCGATTTGAAATTGAAAACCAGAGATCAGTTTCGAGGGTCCGGAAGCCATGTTACGAAGGGGGAAGGGTTTTACGGCACCCCCCTCGCCCGACGCGATGTCGGTCTCTACTAAACGTTTGTGGGATTTTTCAAAAGGGATTTTGTTTCATTAAACAACTAGCAAGTATCCACAGTTATGCCAAATAAGAAGTATATACATGTGCATTTGTACAAGGGTGATAAAATGGCCATGCATAATATACAAAATGACAGAAAATGAAACCCTGTCACTGGATTCACTCTCGAGCGCTCGGGAGTGGTCCCGAGCGCTTGGGAGTGCTGACACTCTCTACCTGCAAATTTTGTTAGTGCCAACAAAATATAATGCCAAAATGTAAACTGAAATATTATTATGTACACTACTGGCTCAGCAGAGGACTTGAAAGATTGAGATGGGCCTTCATTCTTTCAGATCATGCATCCCTGCCTCAACAAAACTAGATCTACAAGTTTAAAAGAGCAAATGGATACATTCATGCATGCATGAAATCAGAGAACACAGCAGACTGGGAAAATGGGATGCAATGGCATGCATGCACTCCCGAGCGCTCGGGAATGGTTCAGAGCGCTTGGGAGTGAGCTGCATGTCATTTTGATTTCAAACAGGAAATAACACTGACCTGACATGCAAACACCCCTGTTTTGGTTTTTCCTAAGAGAAAAACATCTTTTAACTTTGGAAAACCTTTTTCTTACATGAAAATTTGTGATAAACATTTCTGTTTTAGGGAAAACCAATTTCCTGTGCATGCATGTCATGATGAAGCCATCTCATTTAAGAATGCATCTCACCCCCAGCCTGTTGTGTGCCAAAGTACCATGCATGAGACTGGAAACAGTCCCGAGCGCTCGGGAGCACTCTCGAGCGCTCGAGAGTGTTTCCAGTAGGGGTTTTGAGAAAACATTTTTTTTGTACCCCTTTGCTCTTGCTTTTACACCAAGGTCTCCCAACCATGCACCCAGTATTGAAGACTGGGTCAGGCTGAGAGACCCCCCTCAGAAGGGAAAAACAGCCTCCTTGTTTGATATCAAAGTAGAAAGGACTTTCTACCTTTGGATGGAGTTTGACTCCTTGAGTGGCTTTTGAAAATGGATGCAGAGAGAAAAAAGACCAGAAATCAGAAGCTTGTAATATTCTGAATTTCTGCCCTTTTTCTTGGAGATTTTTGAAGACTTTTGAAATTTCAAGGTGGAGTTTGAGTTTGGGAAGTTCTTGCTTTGAACAAGAGAGAGGGGAGAGGAGGGTTTTAGAGAGAGAAAAATTTCGTAGCCTCCTCTCAGTTGAAAACTAGGTTCTATTTATAGGCCAAAATAACCTATGGTTTTTGAAAATGAAATAGATTTGAATAAAACATTTTTAAATAGAGGAAATCTATTGGCCTGATCTTCTGCCTCCAGAGGTTGAGTGTTGACTGAACATCAGCCGGCTCAAGATGGAGGTAATGATGGATTGCATGGATAGTGGGTGATCCTGCCATCCATTGGGCAGCACGAAAGACTCGAGCGCTCGAGAGTGGTCTCGAGCACTTGGGACTTCACTCTAGAGCGCTCGGGAGTGAGCCAGACCAATGGTTTTGGAAAATGGTTTGGAGCGCTTGGGACTGCTCCCAAGCGCTTGGAAATGATTTTGACCATTTCTATTTCCTTTTCAAATCCTTCAAGGGGCAAAATTTCAATCGGTACGAGGCTTTTTTTCGATCCAAGTTCATCATCGAGGAGCCTCCGGGCCACAAATTAAGGAATTTTGACAAGTTCAAATTGGGGTGTCTACAGTTGGCCCTCTTTGGGCGACGCTCGGCATCATGTCTGGATACGAGTGCCGTCCAAAGATTGAGACAGCCCAATTCGAGCCAAATCAAATCCTCAATTCAAAACACAAATGCAAGTGAAGACACCAACATTCAATGCATGAGGTCGCGTCTTTTCAGACTGCCTACGTACCCTTTTCTGCAGGGATCAGACCAGCGTAGTTCTTCGGGGCAAATGCAAACACGTGTAATGCATGCACGAGAAAGAAAGCATCGACAAGACATTGGTAAGATAAATGCATGGAGAGTCCACCTGTTACTCTGTTTGGCGGACAAACAATGATTAAATATTCCGCGACTGCGGCGAAAGCGAAATGATTAGACTAATTTGATCGACTTCGACATAAAGTACCAAATTTTTAAGCGTGAATCCAAAAGTGCAAAATCGACTGAAGTTCGCGTCAATTGCTCTATTTTGATACGAACTAAAAACAGGACTGAGATTGATTTTGTAAAAAGCCTCGACATTGCAATAATTGACAGAAAGTGAAATAAACGGAGGACCGAAGATTTCGGCACAGCGACCAAAAATAGAGTGGAGCGCTTGGGACCACTCCCGAGCGCTCGGGACCGCGACTGGGGCCCGCCACTCCTTTGTCTTCCTTTTCCAGATCTGGGGTACTTATACCCATTCTCGAGCGCTCGAGAACCAGACGGTCGACGGTTTTGATCTTCACCAGTTCCTCGACGATTACTCTCTCACACTCTCTCTAGAATCTCTCTTTCTCTCTCTCTCTCTCTCTTGACTGAAAAATTCCTCTTCTCAACTGCAATGGCAGATTTCAGACATCCCGAAATCACCACGATATTTCAGTGGGCGGTGGTGGTAAACGAAGTTCGGTGGAAAGGGCCGAAGACTTCGTGGGTTGGAGTGGGTAAGGCTGCGGCCGGCGGCGAGGGAAGGGGGGCGACGGTGGGCCAGGTCCGCGGCGGTGCGGCTGGTGGTGCAGCCATAGCTGCCACGATGGCGATGAGGGAGGGTGGCGATGGTCCAGCCGCTGCTCCTGGCGATAAGAGGGTCGCCGGCAAGAGCCCAGTGGCGGTGGCAGCCACTGGTGGGAATTCGGAGGCGGTGGGCGACGAAAATGGGGATCCTACGGCGGCAGAGGAGGGTGGTGATGGTACGGTTGCGCGGGGAGGCGACGGCAGCCGGGTGACGAGTGGCGAGGAAGCCACGGGCAGTGGAGCGGGTGCTACGGGCAGCAACGGAGGTGCCTCGAGCACTCCTCCTACTCCTACTGTGGAGGAGTTGTTCGCGGCTGCGGATCGGGCCCGCGACGAGCGACAGACCGACGAGGCGGTGGTGGGTGGTCGCGTCACGGCCACCCCCTCCCTGAGGTCGACAGCGGCGGTACCGAGGGGAGGCGACAACAGGATCGGGGCCTCACGGCCCGTTCCCTTCGAGGAGGGGGACTTCCTGGACTCCGCGGAGCCACAGGATATACTAGACGCGCTCGGCCTCGACTCGGGGGTCGCGGCCGTGCTGAGGGGTGCAGAGACTGCTGAGGACCGGGCCTCAGCGCTGCTACTGAGGGCTTTGCTGAGCGGCGCGGGGGCGTCAGACATTGGAGGACACGAGGTTGAGGAGGAGGAGGTGGAAGAGATGGAGAGGCCGGAGCCGGAGGTGGCTGCTGAGGCGAAGGCCTACTTGGGAGGAGAGCGGCCTAGGTTCGCGATTGCGACCTACGCTCCGAGGGTTCACTTCTTCGAGCCGGTGGGGATGGAGAGCTACGTCCCCGCTCGGGTTGACTACCCCGAGGACCTACTTCTCCGAGATCGCGACTCGAACATCTCTACGGGCTGGACCACGGTAAGCTTCGACAACTTGTAATTCTTTGAATTTGACGCTTGAATTGTTTGCAAATTGCTGTATTGATTGCTGATGTTTGATGCTATTTCTTTACTCTGTTGAAACAATGCACAACGGACGTGTACAGCCACGGGGGCTCAGCTAGTTCACTGAAGTACTTCAAGGGGCTGCCCGAGAGAGTACGGGAGTTAGTGGAGGCAGCGGGTTTCGGGCCGTTCATCCAGCTGATGACGGCGGTGAGGGTGGACCGCGCCGTGCTCACGGCCCTGACCGAGAGGTGGTGGGATACCACCAACACCTTCCACCTCCGGTTTGGGGAGATGACGCTGACACCTCTCGACTTTGCAGCGATCACGGGGCTGAGAGTGGGAGGAGAGCCGATCCCTTACGACTCGAGCTTGGTGCTGGACGACGCTGCCTTGCGGTGGTTCCTCGGACGGGTTCCACGTCACAGCGGAGGGATGGCGGCGTACGGGCAGTTCGTGGAGTACTGGGACCACGAGCCCGCAGACGACGACGAGGAGGATGGCCCGGGCGTACCTACTTTACCTATTCGGGGCTTCTCTGTACCTGAATAGGCGGTCGCGAGTGCACCTCTGCTACTTGGCGGGCCTAGTCGACTTGAGGCAGGCTGGACGGTTCGACTGGGGAGGGGGAGCCTTGTGCACCCTTTACTGCTTCCTAGGGGCTGCCTCACGCGGAGTGGGCAACACAGTCGGCGGCTACTGGAGGATTGTCGAGGTACAATCTCAAACTACTGCTTTAATACTACTTTCGACTGCTTATTGATTTGAAATGTATACTTGAACTCGAATCGACTTGAATTTGACAATTGCAGCTTTGGGCCTACTGTAGACACCCTATTCTGGACTGTCCGGATTAGTTTACTTACGGTCTTTGATTCCCCAATGATGATTAAGGTCAAGAGCATACCGAGTTTGTTGAAGGATTTGAGCTTTGAGCGTCCTGAGCCTCATCCGAACCCTTTTCAAACCCTTGTCGAACCCTCAAGCCAGAACCAAATGGCCTCAGCAAAACCCTACTGGAGTACGCTGGTGGTGGACTAGCGTGCGCAGGAACCACTGCCACGTGTCAGTCATTACCGATTTCTGGCGCACGCCACTCAACAAGTGGCGCACGCCGGTCAGTGCCAGTCAAATCAACCTTTTTCAGTAAGATGGGCGGGAGTTTTTGTAGCCGCCTGACGTCAGCTGACAGCCTCCTGATCATTGCTTCGGCCAGAACTGTTCCCCCCTCTCTCCTACACCCTCCATCAACTAGTCCCATAAATACCCCCCTTGCCTTATCACTCCAAACACCCCCTTAGGGCACAACTGATTTCAGTCCTCCCTCCTCCATAAATACCCCCCTTGCATTCATTTGCAAGGGGTTAGCACCATTAAAGAGGTTCAACCCCTTTGTCTTCTTCTCCATTACCCTCCTTTGCTTCCTTTCTCTTCCATAGAAAGAATAAGCAAGGGAACACTCTCCACAGTCCATAACCTTCACCACATCCTCATCCACCATCATCTTCAAGCTCAAAACTCAAGCTCTCTCTCAAAACTCACAAGCAAAGGTATAATACCTTTTGCTCCTGTTTTCTATTCTGACCCCTGAGGGGGGCTGGCAGGGTCAAGGCTGGTAATCCATACCAGTCCTGGCCCTAAAGCTGGCAAGGCTTCAAAGCCGTTTGGTATGATCAGGTGGCGCTCGCCAGTGAGTTGTGCCGTACGCCAGTCATGGCTGTATGGCAAAACTGGCGTGGGGATCATCGATCATCCTTTATTTTGCTTTATTCAAGTACTGATCACCCTGATGCATGATAAAAACCAGTTTATTGCTTTCTATACTTAGAACTGCTTTCTCTTCCGTCTGTACTTTTGCTTAGTTTGGCCTTCTGGGTCCCTCTGGTCCTGTTCCAGGGCCCAGGATGTGCAAGGCCAAAGCATTGGGACCAAGAAACTATTGGCGTACGGCTCTCCTTAAGTGGCGTACGGTAGTGTCTTGTGTTCCAGTGGCTTGGCCCTTGCATGGATCTTCCATCCAGGCCTCTGATCATCCTCCCCTCACTGTTTAAGGGGTTTTCTGTCTATTTGATGGCTTTTAAGCCCATTAATCTCTCTGTAATAGCTTAGTAATCTTTATCAACTGCGTGGTTTGTCCTGGGTGTGCACTGGTCCCTTCCAGAGCCCAGAGGGTTGATAACAGAAGCTGTGAGCTTGGGCATACCGGCGCACGCCAGTTGTGGTGTGGCGCACGCAGGTCAGGTCTGCATGCAGTGGCTTGGCCAGTGCATGCAGGTTTGTTTCTGTGTGCACCACCGCACAGTTAGTGTGCTCTAGTCTGTTCAAAACGTTCACAGTAGCTTGTTCTCAATCTATTATACTTGTATAGATCGAACATCGTCATCCATAAACATTTTGTCATATATTCTTGTACATAAACTGCAAATGTGTTTACAGTTTTAATCCCTATTAACTGTTCCCCCGCCCTAACTGGTTAAAAGAATGATCACATAAAGAGAGAAATGCAAATGTTTTATAAAACGCCTGAGTAGAGACCGGTCTCCGGACTGGGCGAGGGGGGGTGCCATAAAACCCTTCCCCTCTCGTAATCTGGCTCCTGAACCTCAAGATCGAAGGTGACGACGGTCCAGTCTACAAAAGCCTTTTTCAAAATCAAACGGACGTGGTCCAAACGTTTTCGAAAAGCACGGTTTCTTGGGTACAAATCGCAAAACCCGAATGGCGACTCTCTGATCTGCGAAGCACTTCGCTGCGCTTTCCGCGAGATAAGGGCGCACCCGGAATTTTATGCTTAAAACATGGGATTTTTGGGCCGCGTGCCCACAGTGGCGACTCTGCTGGGGACATTACATTAATCAACATTTGGAAATTAATACATGAATGAACAATTTTCAAAAGTCTGTCAAAACAGTACGCTCCGCGCTGCTGAAGAATGGAATGATGACGTAACAGGATTCTACATCCGACCACTCCAAACTGGGGCTTTTACTATTGTTCACTTATGTAGTTTTCTCCAAGTGTCGATTAATGAAGTGAGCCAAGCTTCAAAAGGCGTTTTCAAAAAAGCATTCGCATTTCTCTCTCTCGATCATTCTTTCGGCACGCGTTTCATTTGCATCGGTGTTCTATCAGCCCCGTTGAGGCGTTTTGGGTAACCGGCACAGTTTACTGGAGCCCGGGGTCCTCGAATGCCCAACAACCTTGGACGATGATGAGACGTATTACCGTTTGACCATTGCTTTGCTGCACGCATCGCGATGGGAGGTATAAAACATCGCTAGCCTGAGGAACCCCCTTAAGCCAAAACCAGCCTCGCCATGCGTACAAAGCAATAGAACCTTCCAAACTAAGACAGGAACCCACAGGGTAGGACTACTTGCATCTAACCCCATAAACTGTCTATGTGTTACTGCTTTCCATATCGCATGCCTGTACATACATTCATACCGTTCTGCGTAGGAGCATGCTAAGGCGGCTTTTAGGGTTGTCTCTCTTTCAAGACCGTTTTATGCCTGCTAGGGCGCTGCTTGGACCGATGACGAGTCGTGCATCGTGATGGTGCACGTTATCAACTTTCCAAATTCCTTGGGTCAACGAAGACTTTGGGAAATCGAGACTTTCTAAGTCCTTGTCTAAACCCCATTCGAGGTTTCAAACAGAAAACTAGGAACAGCGGGAGACATGACATGATGCTCATACCACCCAGGTTAAAAGTGCTAAACACTTACACCATTCAAGGCTCCGGCACGGTGCTGCTTACGCCCTCTTGGTTACCGTATCATGTCATTAACACCAAGTTGTTCCGTTCCAACATTGAAACCTCGAGAGCGGGATAGCCAAAGACTTAGGCTGTTTCGACATCTCTTAGTATTAATCGATCCCTTCAAGGTACACTGTCGAAAAGAAATCCGAGGACTTGGGCAGCGTCCGGCGGTCATAAAACGGTTTTGTCTGCTAGTTCTAGAGTCTAGGAGGACACCGACGACGTTGAGCATTTTTTTTCATTCTCTCTTTCAAATAAAATTGTTGCAGGCTGTCACTGAGCCCTTCTACTTTACTGTCTAGCCATCGCACCGTACAGATTCAGAATCAAGAGCCAAACCTACTTGAGAACGTCCGCCGGGTCTGTCTGTGAGAAGATTTGGGTGGGTCTGTTTCTGGGTCTGCCACGACGGAAGCTCCGGGTTGTTTTCTGTTGGGAGAGGCCTCACCACCGACACCTTTCACTCCGTCCCCTGCAAAGCTCGTCCAAGTCAAAACCGAACCTCTCGACATGGCTGAAATTCCGACCCTTGCCCAGACTCTCGCCGACATCCAGCGTAACCTAGCCATCATGCAAGAAAGGGCCGATCAAGCTGATGCCTCTACGGCCAATCTCCGTGCCTTAATCGAAGAACGCCTCCCTCCGGCAGCTGCAGTTGGAGGAGGTGGCGGAGAGCGTGAACTGGTGGTCGAAGAAGACCGTCAAGGAGAAAACCCTGTTTCGAATCCGGAAATGGCCGCTCTGATCGCCAAGATGGCCAAACTCGAAGAAGCGGTTTCCAAGGCTGAAAAGATAGGCGCTGGTGGTTTAGACATGGACCGTCTTTGCCCTTTTCCTAATGCTAGGCTGCCCGAGAGGTTTAAGATGCCCGACTTTGTAAAGTTTGACGGTTCTGGGGATCCTAAAACCCACTTGTTGGCATATCACAGTGCAATGAAACTACACGGGATCGAAGAGGAAACCATGGCTCAACTCTTTCCTCAAACTCTCACTGGTCCTGCATTCCAATGGTTTCTGTCGTTGGACCTTTCCAAAAGGAAGACATGGGTCGATATTGGGGCTGCTTTCAACTCCCAATATAGCTACAACGTCCAACTTAAGATGACCACGCGAGAGTTGGAATCGACCAAAATGGGCGCGAAGGAGCCCTTTGCCGACTTCATTCAGAGATGGAGAGCAAAAGCAGCCAAAATGACGGATCGTCCCAGCGAAAAGGATCAGATTCGCATTATCTCCCGCAACCTGCAGCCGGACTTTGCAAAGAACCTTGTGCTAGTCCAAGGGGCAAATTGGGAAACCTTCTTCGACTCCGGTCTCGCCATAGAAGAAGCTCTCCAGAACGGGGTCATCCCGAGAACCGAGGCTGCTCCTGCCTCCTCAACATCGAAATCCAAGCCCCGTGTGTACACCGGTAGCAGCACCGCTCTCTTCGGTGGTAGCAACTATGCCAACGCTGCCACTACTAGCAACACCGCCACAACCCAAAGCTCCAATCATACGGCCGATGTCAACCAAGTTCAAGCACCGCAGAAACCCCGAAACCGCAACCAACCTCGTGTCTTCGCCAACTTCGAAGCACCTCTTTCTGCTGTCCTCGAGAAATTGGCCAAGTCTGGTCATCTCAGGCCCCTCACTCCAACTCCACTCCCTCAAAATCCACCTCCTAGCCACAACCCCAATGCCTTCTGCGCGTACCATCAAATGCCCGGCCATCACACCGACTCTTGTTATCGCCTCCGTCATGCGATACAGGATTTGGTAGATAATGGAACCCTTCCTAACCCACCGTCTAAACCCAACGTCATCTCCAACTCCCTCCCGAAGCACCATAACCAAGTTGGCCAGATATCCCTCAGCTCCACCATAACTTCCCCTAACTTCACCATATTCAACCCTACCAACCATATAACCCCTGCGGATCAACCAAAACCAGTCGTCCCCGTGCCCCTCGAGCTTGAGGTATTGAACATAAAGCTAGAGAAGGGGGAATCATCTAAACCAAAGATTTCCATGGAGCGTCTGCGTGACAACGTGACCATCCTCAACAATGTGTTCCGTGATCTTCAAGGCGACACTATCTTTGCTGCACAGCTCCTCCCAGGGTCCACTGCGTCAGCCCCTTTCTTTACCATCACTGAGACGGCTCTCAATGGGACACCCATACGGCGCCCGAGACCCGCTAGCACAATTGCACACCCGCTAGAGACGGAACTTGACATGCAGGCAGTAGGCTGGGCCATTGCCGACCACAACAATTTCGAGGTTCCTAGGATCAACGAATGGGATGAGCTTGCCCGCGAGGGATTTCCAGTCGTACCAGAAGCCTTACCGTTTGACCATGTTGCGAACAATGCGTGGCTGGCAGCACAAGAGGAAGACATGATGGATCCTTTGGATGGGGTTGCTTTACCTCTGCTTTTCGACCCACCTGAGCCTATCATCGAAGAAGAACCGTATTTCTGGGATCCCGAGCCAGCATGGCAGTTCCCGGCCAACTACGTTCTAGAAGAAGTCATGCCCGACTACGAATCTTTCTACACAGAGGAAGACCTCCGACAGGAAGAACCCCGTGTGCTTGGGGAGTGCTTCCGCGCATCAACAATCGACTCACTGGTGGCCTCAGTAGCCGATGTCGAATATGACCCCGACTTCTACATGATTGATGAGAACCTCCCGCGCCCCGTTTTGCCTCTCTCCCACGAGGACTGCCACATTATGGTTCTAGACGCAGTACCCGACGACCTTTGGGAACTGGACGAGATTGTCGACCTTAACACAAACCCGCTGCCCGCTGACTTTTGGGATGAAGACAAGGTAGTAGACATCAAAATGGGCAATGAAGTCTGGACAGTCAACTCCGCTCTAGTAGATGCTGGTTTCTGGGATACACCGTTCGTCACCAACCCGGGGACACCGTTCGAAGAAGCTGCCGCACAGGATCCATTCTTTTGGGAAGAAGTGGTGCTGAAAGGTCTAGAAAACGAGCTGGCTACAGGGGAAGACCCGTCTGCGACCGTGGTAGCAACCGATAAGGGAAAGCGCAAGATGGGGGATATACCCGCAGATTTCTGGGATTTCAACAGCGCGACCTCTTGGTGGGATGTCGCCAATGTTACGAGGAGCGGCCGAGTCTTTCAGCCCTCTAACTTACAGGCCGGGAGCTCATCCAATCCTCCCGTTGTGCCACCCACTAATCCAACGGCTCAAAGAGGCACTCCAAACATCCTTGCTGGAATCCCGGAAGGGGACATGATTCAGAAGCAGCTTGAAAGGATCCCTGCAGCAGTATCAGTTTGGGGTTTGATTGCATCATCAAAGGAGCATCGCGACGGAGTGTCTGGGGCTCTCGCCCGTCTCAAGGTACCAACCGATATCACCCCCGAAGCATTGGTCTCTCTCATCCTGCCATTGCTTGCCAAACACTCTGTTACGTTCACCGAGCGGGACCTGCCCGTTGAAGGAACTGACCACAACCGCCCATTGCACATTACCGTCAAGTGCAAGGGACTCTGGGTGCCGACCGTGCTCATTGACAATGGCTCCGCCATTAATGTTTGCCCGCTGAGGGTGGCTTACCGCTTGGGATTCGCAAAGAAGGATCTTGCACCGTCCAACCTGGCTGTCAAAGCCTACGATAGCACTCGCCGTGTTGTCGAGGGAACCATCATGCTCAAGCTCGACGCTGAGGGCTTTGAGATGGAGGTGGAGTTCCACGTGGTCGACATTCCCGCCACTTTCAATCTGCTGCTAGGAAGGCCGTGGCTGCACAGGTCGGATATCATGGCAGTGCCTTCGACTCTGCACCAGAAAGTCATGCTGGGGCTTCCAACTGGGACCCTCACCATTTGCGGGGACGCTGGGATCCGCCCGCTTAAGGAGGATGAGCCCGTTCTAGGGATTACACATGGGGAGGAGGACTCAGACTTTGGAGGCTTCTCGTTCGACACCGCAGGATCAGTCCTTACCATCACCATCGACGATGACTTCCTCGTTAGCTCAACTGCTATCGACATCATGAGGAGGATGGGCCACATGCCCGGCTTTGGACTCGGAATAAACCAACAGGGGGTCGCTGAGTTCCCTGTCTTTCCCTTTACCGAGAGCCGATTTGGCCTTGGGTACGCACCCCCGGCCAAAAAGGCTAAAAAGGGGAAACGCACGGGAAAACCTCGTACCCTCTATGGTAATCCCGACAGCTACTTCATCCGCGAAGGAGGGAGCATTGTTTACAAAGGTCAGCCTGAACCATTCTGGGATCCGGAGACGGGCACTTGGCTTCCGGGTTTCGAAATCTTTGCTGCGGACACCTGGTCCGATGATGAAGAGGAAATAGCCAAAAACAAGCTAGCAGAGGAAGAGTTCAAGAAGCAGCTGGTCCGGGCTAAGGAAGAAACAGACTGGGTCATGGCAGTTGATCAAGAAAGCTTGGAAATGCTGTTCTCTCAAGTAGGTTTGGTTGGCGAAGAAGAAAAGGCCGAAGTGCTGATGCTTGGGCCCGACTCTCCGGACGTCATCGAAGATCCCACCTCTCTCATCGTGGAAGCTAAGGGTAGTTTAAATAATTGTTTTTTCACTCCACGCTTGACATGCACTGACAGTGTACCTGAGTCTGACACGGAGTCTGTCCAGTCTAGGTCTAGCTCAGAGTCGGAGTTTGTGCCTCTTGGCCCTCCATGTCATAGCTTCTACTTCGAGTTCGAGTCAACTGTACTTGGCAACCCGCTGGGGTTTTATGAAATGAATGATCCTGCTTCTGACTACTTTGCTGATTTCTATATAAACTGTGTCGACCCTGACGATGAAGGAACAGACTTCGATGGGGACATCCCCGCTGAGTTGCGTTCCCTCATCGAAAAGGAAGACGAAAGGCATGCTCAGCCTCTAAAAGAAGAAGTAATTTCTATAAATTTGAAAGACGAGGATAACCCCCGAATGATGCAAATTGGCTCAACTCTGTCCCCCGAGGATCGTGCTGCGCTGATTGATCTGCTCAAAGAATACTTCGAGGTTTTCGCATGGTCTCACAAAGACATGCCCGGTATCGATCCTGAAATCGTGCAACATCGGATTCCGTTGGCACCAGGGGCCATTCCAGTCAAACAGAAACTCCGCCGGATGAGACCAGATTGGGTAGAAAAGATCAAGGAGGAAGTCACCAAGCAGATCGACGCCGGATTCCTGAGGGTTGCTGAGTATCCGAAATGGGTGGCCAACATCGTGCCAGTTCCTAAGAAAGATGGAAGGATCCGAGTCTGCGTCGACTTTAGGGACTTGAACAAAGCAAGCCCCAAAGACAGTTTTCCCTTGCCTCACATCGACGTGCTTGTAGACAACACGGCGGGGCATGCTTTGCTCTCTTTTGTCGACGGATTCTCGGGATACAACCAGATCTTTGTGGCACCCGAGGATCAAGAGAAGACGACCTTTGTCACCGAGTGGGGTACTTACTGCTATGTGATGATGCCGTTTGGGTTGAAAAACGCCGGTTGCACCTTCCAGCGGGCCCAGACCACTTTGTTACACGATCTGTGAAAGGAATAGCCTTGAACCTGGAGAATGAGAATGTCGGGATTGTTGTCTTTGGTAGTGATACTGCTATTAAAGAATGAAATCTTGTCAAGCGCACTAGATCTATTGTGGATGTTCCCGCGGGAAAGGCTATGCTAGGCCGTGTGGTCGACGGGTTGGAAGTGCCTATTGATGGAAGAGGGTCTCTAAGCGATCACGAGCGAAGACGTGTCGAAGTGAAAGCGCCTGGGATTATTGAACGTAAATCTGTACACGAGCCTATGCAAACAGGGTTAAAAGCGGTGGATAGCCCGGTTCGTAAGGATCTAGTAGGTTGGGTAGCTTATAAAGGCTTTCCTTTCGTTTTCAATAAGGGGCGCTCACCTTTTTTTTCTCCCTAAAATCGAAGATTTTGAAGTTGGTAAAGACCCGTCCCTTGTTTCAGTCAGAATGAGTCCCCTGGACCCCGGGACATAGGCTTCCGCCAACAGTGAACTACTAAGGATCGCATCCCGCGCATATTCTACATTATAGCCTGCAACTGATTCCGCTTCCGCTTCTGGGAGATCAAACGGAGCTCGATTAGTTTCTGCTAGACAAGAAATAAAGAACATAACCAATACAGGGAACAAGGGAATACCAAACCATATCTGCTTTTGCGCCATGACAATCTCACTCAAATTACAAGAACCTACACATATTAGTACAGTATACCGGGGTCCCCGGCCAGAACCACACGGGCAAGTTTCCCTGCATGTGGCTCGTCCGTGCTTTCCGAGGCGCTGCCTGTGACTCAGCATGGGAGAAAAGGGGGCCGAACTTCTTCGTGTTCAGAGCATTGTCCGAGTGAGTAGGCAGCGCCTACCAAGCAAAGCTTTCTTGAAGAGGCTGGGCTGGAGTGCTTTCATCAAATGATGCATGTGGGTTAAGCCATTCCCATCCCAAGTGGTGGCCCAATTCGGCCTGGCCCGGTCGGGAAGAGATTCACATAGAGACTACTGCTATCCGGGAATCCATTTCTATGTTAGCTAGCGGGGGCGGGCTTTCCTATGGTAGTCCCGCTGCGGCCTCTGACCGTCCGTCCCGTCTCATCTTGATTTGGCTATACTTGTATGTAGCCAGCCATGCTAGCTCCACATGAGTGCCTTTTTAGCATTTTTTAAAAGGCACTCATCAGTCAGCTCGGTCCCTTTCCTATGCCGCTTTGCCGCCTATTAAGAGAATAGGTCCCGTTCAAGGAACTCAAAAGCATCTATTTCTCCCCTAGCGGCATGCTAGCAGAGGACAGCAAATCCACATCCCTCTGGGCAAGCAGCTGGTAGCAGTGACCCAATATCTGCGAACTCCCATCTGCAGAACCATCTATACCACCAGGTGCTACTCCTCTTCGCCATATCTATTTCCATCTCCAAATCGATCCCTATTTACTAGATCCATTGCTCCCTTCTTCGTGCTCCCGTCTTCCCGCTGCCATCTCTTTCTGTCTGCTCCCAGAGGTGCTGGTGTAGACACCTCCCAGACGGGGCATCGCCATACAGATTTGATCACGTTTGTTTGCTCGATTGGTTGCTTGCTTCATAAACCAAGATCGTGGACATTCCCATGGCTAGGAACATCGCCACACGATAGCGGTTATCATCAAAACAGAGTCGCCACCTAGTTTATTAAAACTAGAAAAACAGATAGAGATTCTGGGTACGGGAGCCAAGAGTACAGTAAGGGGAAGGTGTTAGGCACCCCTCTCTGCCCAGCCGTGAGACTGGCCCATAGTTATTCAACATAAGACATGTAGATGCTTTGTTTAATTCTAACACATAATCTGTTTAATTAAGCCTTTAAACAGTAAGTAAAGTGAGCCAGTGCGATAAGTAAAGCATGCATCAGAAAGCAGAACAAACAAAGCTGTCCCAGGGTAATGGATCCCGCGGCCGGTGAATGGATGTCACGGCCGAGGGATCCTCCTGGTTTTATGTACCGGCCAAGGGATCAAAGCCCCGGTCGGTGTTCTTCCTCACACCTGACAGAAAAGTGAGCAGATAATCAAAAGGCTATGATTAAGCGTGAAGACAGTAAATAAACCAAACCAGAGGCCGTTGGGCCTCACCACCTTGATCCCTCAGCTGCTTGATTGCTTTGGATTGATTATGATTGGTTGATTGCTTCTCAGAAAACCCTAGGGTTAGGGTTTGAACTTCGGGGTTTGATCGTCGGATTGATGGCTGCGTTCGGGAGATTAAGGCTTTTGAAGAGGGGGTTTGAGAGAGTATTTGTGTAGAATTTCGTGGCTTGAGTGGGTGTATTTTCTTGTTAATTTCATGGTCTAAAGGCCCCTTTATATAGGCAATTGGTGACTCACTCCGGCCAATCAAATGGCACGATTGCAATTGCAATGCAATTTGAACTCTTCGTTGCAATCTCTAAACGTAGCCCGAACGCATCGGAGAGGTAGTGTAGTTGGATCAAACAATCGACAGAACGTTCCAGAGTCTGGAAAAAGGACGATCTGGCGGCCGAGGAATGGATTTTACGGCCGAATGATAGATCTTGCGGCCGAGGGATTGATCTCTCAGGGAGATTTTCTAACAACAGGTTGCTCGGGTGAGGAAATGATGTTAAGGCCGTGAGATCGATGTTACGGCCGACAGATGGATTCTCCTAGGCTTCTGTATTTTCTATCTGAAAGGCTATATGGCTCTGGATGGGATCCTCTAAGTGGCTCAAAGTTCTTACCGAAAGTCCTAAGGTTCTTGAGAAGGCAATCAGCAATCACTGTATCCATTTCATCATCGGGATGGTCCCCAAGGTGGGACTTGAAATAATCGTTAGGCCAAATTGGGGTGTCTACAGATGCCCCTCTTTGACTGAGCTCAGACGGATCGCGAGACATGTTTGAGTAAGAGTCAAAGCTGTAAAAAGCAACTCAATTTGGTCCAACCACTATTCCAAGGGGTTTTCGAAAAAGGTTTTTGTTATGGTCGGGCCGGGAGGCTGCCTACGTATTCCACAGGGGAAATTCAGACCAACCGTAGTTCGGGCAAAAAAGAAAAGTAAAAAGTTTGGAGGGTTAGAGACAGAAGACGTACCTTCAGGCTTAAAAAGCCGTAGTGCAACATACCTAGACCGAGCAAGGGTTTTGGCGAAGAGTAGTTGAAGGAGCGCGGGGCTGCCGGGGGAGTTTTTACGGAGAGCTTCCTTAGTATTTTTGGGTAGATCAGTACACGGCAGGTGCGTTTGCTTTTCTTGATCATCCTTACTTTGACTGAGAGGAGCTCAGTAGAGTAGCCTATCCTTGCGAATGAGCTGGAAGGAATTGATGTAATTGGGGTGGAATCCAAGCCATCTGCTGGGGATGAATCGGATGCCGGTTTTGAGATATGGGGGCGCGAGGCCAGTAACTGGAGCACAGAGCTTTGAGGATGAGGGAACCGAGGCACGGAGCCGGTTGTAGTCATGAGGCAAGAGCCTGAGGTGATAGAATTCTAACGTGATGGAACCGAGGCGCGGAGCCGGTTGTAGTCACAAGGCGAGGGCCTAAGGTGATAGAATTGAGGCGTGGAGCCTGCTGTGGTTATGAGGCGAGAGCCTGAGGAGATTGGAGCTTTGGGCTTGATAGAACCGGAGCGCGGAGCTGGTATTGAACATAAAGTGAGAGCCTGAGGTGTCGGAGCTTAGAGCTTGATGTGTTTTGAACCGAAGCGTAGAGCTGGTTGCATTCTGATGGTCTGTGCACGGAGCTTTCTCATCATAAGTGTGGGCGTAGAGCCAACGGATCGAGGCGCTGGACCGATCAATAAAACCAAGGCGTAGAGCCGGTTGATTGCAGGGTTGACCTGTTTCATAAGAGATGTGCAAAGTGTATATGTGTGATGATGATGGTTTGTTAGATGTGAACAGATATGATGATGCAGACTCAATGTGATAATGAAGATGCAATTGATGCAAATGTGCACGGGCCCGTGCGTGTGTGTTTGATATAAGCGTAGAGCTTCTTTCAAGTTCCGGACTTGAGCATTCAGAGCGTAGAGCTCGAGCATTCGGACGGCAAAATCCGAGCATTCAAAGTACAGGCTTTGAGCGTCCAGTACGCAGTGGTTGGGCATTCAAGCGTAGAGCTTGAGCATTCAAGGTATAAACCTTAAGCATCCAGTACACAGTGGTTGGGCATTCGAAGAGCTTCGTGCATTCAAAATGTTAGATTTTGAGCATTCAGGCGTAGAGCCTGAGAATAGATGGTGTCTTGATTGTTAGGGCGGCGTAGAGCCTGTTGAGATTTGCTTGTTTACGGCTTCGAGCCAGTTGAGATGGCGGGCTTGGAGCCGCTTAAGTTGATGAGATGACAGGCGTAGAGCCTGTTTGAGAATTGATTGTTTACGGCTTCGAGCCAGTTGAGATGGTGGGCTTAGAGCCGCTGAGTTGATGAGATGGCGGGCGTAGAGCCTGTTGAGAATTGATTGTGACTAGGGCTTCGAGCCAGTTGAGATGATGGGCTATGGGCTTTGAGCCGCTACGATAATGGACTTCGAGCCGCTGAGTAATGGGCTTCGAGCCGTTGAGCATAGGGCTGCTGGTGAGCTGTTGAGAGCATAGAGCTGCTGACAGTGATGCTTAAAGCTTTGCTGAATGATTGCTGAGATGATGGTGGGCATAGAGCCACTGATATAGTTGAATATGGGCTTTGAGCCACTGAGGCGGTGGAATATGGGCTTTGAGCCGCTGAGGTAGTGAGCGTGGAGCTGCGGATGGCGAATATGGGCATGGAGCCGCCGAGTGATGGGTGTAGAGTCGCTGAGCAATGGGCTTGGAGCTACGGATGTATGGCTGCTGAGGTGGCGAGCTTAGAGCTGCTGATGGTGAATAGAGCCACCAAATGATAATGAAGTGGCTGAGGTAGTGAGCATAGAGCTGCTGAGATAATGAGCTCGAGGCTTGGTTGCAGAGCTGCTGTCAATAGTGAGCTTGAGGCTGTTGAGTGAGCTCAGGGCCGTTGAATGCATAATGAGCACATGGTGCTGCTGAGTTGTTTGCGATGGTGAATATGGAGCTTGAAGCAATGAGCATGGTGCTGTTGATAGTAAGCGCAGGGCTGCTAAGATAATGAGCTCAGGGCATGGTTGCAGAGCTGCTGAATGACTGAGATAGTATGCACGAGGCTGTTGAGGTGAGTGCGGAGCTTTTTTGAGCGACTTGGGCACAGGGCTGCTGAATGAATGGAGCTATCAAGGTAACGAGCACATGGTACTGCCGAGCTAATGAGTTTGGAGCTATGATTACAGAGATAATGAGCTTGGAGCTTGAAGTAGTGATCTCATGAGTGTAGTGCCGTTTATGACTGTGACGACTGTCGTACTAGGGCGTAGAGCCTGTGCTTGAGGTATCAAGGATACTTGGGTTTTGCGAGCAAGAGCTCAGTGATTAATAATCCTCGACGATCAAGCGACCAGTAATTGTGAGCTTGTTGCCATGGAGAGAGCTTTGAAAAAGTCCTAATGCGGCTTTAATACCGATGTTTGATCATTCCTCGCGCTTGGGCATGTTCCTAAGGTTAATTTTCACATGCTCGACATTGTCCCCATGACCATATTTCACTTGCTCGGGATTGCCCCCAAGGCTAGATTCAGCTATATTTCACTTGCTAGGGAAAATCCCCAAGGCTAGATTGCATGCATTTGGTAACTTGTAAGGCTTTGATTGATACTTGATCTTTCTCAGGTTTGGGAATGCTCCCAAGGCTAGTTTCCTCATGCTCGGAATGATCGTGAGGCCAGACTGAGTGCTTCTGGCAGACATTTTGACAACCTATGCAAGGCTTCTGATGCTGGTGCTCGATGTCATGCACGCTTAGGAATGCTCCTAAGGCTGGATTTGATTATAAATTCTATTTGGCCGCGGGCCCAAAATACCATGAATGCTTTGTTGGTGCCTGGATTCAAATCGATTACCTTTGAAAGGGAAGATTTTGTAGAAGGATGCAGCTGAGAGGTTGATTTACCGGGCGTGAGAGCCCCAGGAGTTAGAGGATTGATTCCACATGCTTGGGGGGTGCCCCCAAGGCTAGTTTCCTTACGCTTGGGACGCCTCCCAAGGCTGATCTGATCATAATCGCATATTGACTTCGTCGACTTGTTGACCCAAAATGCCATAAGGCTCGTTTAAATGCATTGGGTAAAACCTGCTGGCCATTATTGCTTTCAGAGATTTTCATTGCCCTCTTCAACTTAGTGTTAAGGAAAGTTCCATCGCCTCGACTAATGGGATGCCTTCCAGAGTGTGCACCGGGCCTTTATCAGCTTTTGGTGGGAGCCACAGGATTTGGAAGTGGCGAGGCTGCTTATTTTGAAGATGTGAGTTCAGCGTAGCTAAAGTAGGTGCTGTATTGTTGAGATTTGAACCTGCTGAGCGCGAGGCTGCCTGAGTATAGAGTTGCACACAGTTTCATGGAGCTAGACAAGGCCACGAATACGACAAGGCAGGTGCTACTGAAGAGGAAGTGCGAGGCTTCTGAGTTATTATGGCAAAGCTGCTGATATGGAGAAGAAAACGCGAAGCAAGGAGCTATGGAGATGCGAAGTCCGAAGTCACTTTATTGCTGCTGGCATGGTGCCAACTGTAGAGTCTGCTCAGGACTAGTTGCGAGGCTATCTTCCAGCTTCTTTCGACTTGTCTCCGTCGGTTATAAGCACAAGACTTGATGTGGTTGGTCCTAACAACTTCAAGGACCGAAATCCAATCCAGTATGTGGAGAATCCTGCAATCCACATTTGAATAGTTTGGAAGATAACAATGGATAGGAAAACAACATGCAACAGGCTTGGAGTCGACCACGGGCCGAAGTCCTTTTATGCTGACTGCTAGGGGCAGGACCATCATACTTAAAGATCCCTAGTTCAAGAGTTTGAACGATTTCGGGTGACATAGATTGCAATGAGTACGTATGCATATTAAACTAAACATTCAGGAAGAAATAGAAGCCCCCTGTTTAGGCAATGGATGCTTAGTTCTAGCTTAACTGTGTGTGACAATGACAACCTAATTGCCCCTAGCATAGAAACATGTGATGTAAATAGCAAGGAATGTGAGTGCAATGTTTTTCTTTCTATTCGGCAGAGATCTTGGCATGCCCTTGACAGCATTCCACAAAAGAGTTGAGGTGTTCTCCCAGGATATGACGTTCCTCAGGCTGAGCTTTCTTCTTTCTAAAGGCCAAGTGTGTTGGCAAGGAGGTAGACTTTACAATGCATCCTTTTGTTGCCCTTTATTCCTTGCATAGAGACGATGGGCATGATGCCTTGATGAACCTGTCTTGCTTGAGCATAAGAACACCTCATACTTGGGGTTAGCTCGTGCAACCAAGACAAATACTTTCATTGAGCAGCCATAATGAAATACTAGGATCAAGAGATCAATGCAAAAGACAGGGTGATACTGATATGCATGTAAATCCACAATGTATTCTGGACATCTCAACTTTCGTGTATTTGATAATGGCTGACTAGCCAGGTGTTTTGAAAGATCGTAATGCCCTGGCGGCACCACCAAAAACATTGTTTGGTCAAGAAACCATATTGCTGCACTCTTCATGAAATGAGAGACCCATGTTATTTCCTCAGAAATTTACAAAAAGTGACTGCGCTTGTATTAGCTGTGTTAAGAATGCTTAGGATAAAACCATTCTTGAAAGCTTTTCCTCGAGGATTTCTAGGTCACATCATTCCATCCATGTTCCACACTCACATCATTCAATCATCAAAGGACACAGAATTATTTTGCAAACCTATGCCCCTAGTCAATTAGGTGAGTTTGTTGCCTCGAGCTTGATTTGGTTGACTTGTGTTGGATTGATAAGTACCTACTGAGACCCGCATAATAGGTTGGATACTTTTAAGAGAAGTGCATAAAGGGGAACATAGCCATGCCCCGTAACTCTCCATGTTGTGCGATTTGCCAAGGTGATGCAAATTCCAGGATTCTTGCTCTTCATGTTAAATCCCACATTGGTGATGCCCCTAGTGTCTAGGACCTTGCTACTAAGTCGTGTTCCCCAATCTGAGAGGACTTTGTTATGGACCATAATGTAGGCTTGGGGTTTTGGCTTGAGAAAGAAGCGGATGTAAAGGCTCAAACCTAATTTCTACTCACGCTTGGGTTTTTAAAAGCTAGCAGCCATCTTCAACATTTTTACCAACTCTTGTTGTCTCTTGCCTCACTTTGTGTGAAAGAGTTGGTTTCTTCAAAAATATCCTTTGTATGTATTGGAAGAAATGTTTCCTTCAAAATGCCCCTTGTAAGACGGGGTGCTCATTCTTTCATTGATTTTTCTTTCATCTCTCCTTGTATTTTTTTGTGTTTGCCCTATTGTAGGGGATGGCTACCTAGCAGGATGTTCAACGAAATTATCCAGAGGCTCGATATGGCTAGCAAGGGATAAGTGTTTGGGATAGAGAAATGAATGCCTTTCTTCATCTTGAAACACACGACAAAGTGGCAAGGATCCTAACCAAGGAATTAAGGGCTTCGATGTTTAACCAAGTGATTTTTCTAAGATTGAGGACAATCCTTTGAGACACATAGTAGATGCATGGAGACATGGTTGATTTCTTGCTTTGTTCGTGCTCTAACTTTTTCCTAGACCGCCCTTACGGGTTTTCAATCTAGCGAGCTCATTTTTTTCCTTTCTCTGTATTTTTCCTCTCTTTTCTTCTTCAACAGCATGTTTTGCTTACAAGTGATCTCTATGAGGGTGCAGAGATGTGTCAACTCCTTCTTAGCTCAACAGAAATGACGCGGGTCATAGTTTTGAAAACCTCGTTTTGCGCTTTTGACAGTTCAAATGATTATGATGTGTTCCAAAAGATGCCATAAGATTACTTTGAAATCCCTAAGGATTGTTTTCAATACTCAATGTTATCATGAGCATTCTAGGGTAGCAAACTAGCACAGGAGGGAACATTTTCAAAATTGTGGCCGACCAAAAGGTGCCTACGTATCCCAACAGAGAATCAGGCCATTCGTAGTTCATATTCGAGGAGACTTGAATTTAAGACCCACATTTCACGCTGAGTGCGACAATTGGCCAGAAACCATGATGAGCAAAATGATATCAATTTTTCAAGAGAAGCAAAACATGGGCCAAAATGGCGGTGAAAGTTAGATAGGTACGAGAAGATTGTTTTAAAATCTAAGCCAAGACGTGATGGACATGACTGTCATTGCTCAAAACTTGGTTGGATTAAAACTTCAATTTTTTTCGTCAGCCATTATCATCATGTCTGAGATCAAACTCCAAATCTAAGAGAAGGAGAAACCTAATCATGCTCAAGTTGAGATATCCAAAACTAATTGTCCATGCGGCGCATTTTCTAATATGCAAACTGCCCTTAGTGGTGGAGCAACCAAATGACATGCGATGAACAAAGAAAGAAAATGAGGGGGATGGACTCCTCTTTTGGTTTGGCCCCTGCATAGTTAGAAAGAGGCAATCAAAACGATACGTATATATATAGCACCACAACTACTTACACAAATTATGGATGAGTCATGCGTTGCAATTCGTTTGTATGCATGAGTTTATCGGATACTATAGATAGCCAGCCATTTTTGATATGGATGATTCTTAAGACTCGTTTCTGCAACTTAAGATCCTACTTCCAGGCCAATCCATATTATGAGACAAACCGAAAAGGTTGAGCATATGACTACAACAGAAAGTAGACTCAGAGTCCATCGCTGTGCTAGCGGCTATTTGAATGTTTCAGAAAAACTTATCATTAGACTAGGCATTGCAAAAAGTTTTGAAAGTTCTTTCAATTCTTGGTTAGGGAAGATCCTTTCTCGAAACGTGATTGAGGTAATTGAAATCCACTTGATTATTTGCTAGCACATTGACAACCTCCTAAATTTTACCAGCTTGTTGAGATAAGTATGCTCAAAATTTTGAATTTTGAAAGATGGGTTGCTAGGTTGATTTGGGAATAGGAACCAAAGTCCTACACTTGTCATGCTGAATCATCAATGGAGAAATAAGTATTGCAAGTTCTATCCATAATATCCTTAACTTTGCATACAATCATCCATAACCTGCTTTACTACTTTACACTCCCTTTTTGTTTTAGCCTCGCAAGGCAAAAATTGCTAGAGCAACCCCTAGTTCAATTGCCGGCGGGGCAGCCAATGTTTGATTTCGTTCTAGAAATCCATGCTTCGCAGTGCTTTAAGAGCGAGAGTGGCGAGAGTGTTAAGTAAGCAATGATGCTTTTTACCAAGAATATACCTTGCAGTCAACGCCATTAGTGCTTTGCTTAGGGTTTGGGCTTTTAGTTCAAGTCATAACCCTTCTGCACAGAAAGAGATGTTACAACAACATATACAAGGTGTGAGGAAGAACTTCTGTAAAAATGCAAGTAAATGCAAACAGGTTCCTAGCCTGTAGGTTCCTGTCTTAGTTTGATAAGTTCTATGGCTTTCTAACACATGAAAGGTTTAAGTAGTCTCAGGGTGCTCCGTTGTCAAAGGGCACCAGTCCTTTCACCAGCCCATCATAGGCAGTGATTGGGTGATTCCCTTTTTGATATACCACTAGGTACGAGTGACTGTGGAGTTTGCTGGAACCCCTAACATAGCCCGTGTCATGCCGGGATATCAGGTGAACTCAACGAGGTTGCCCGCTCGATGCATATGATAAATGAATTGAATAAAGCATGTATTAGTCTTATATTGAACTTTCTGGTTATGGCTCTAAAATCCCCAGCAGAGTCGCCAAAAACTGTAGACACCTCCCAAACGGGGCATCGCCATACAGATTGATCACGTTTGTTTGCTCGATTGGTTGCTTGCTTCATAAACCAAGATCGTGGACATTCCCATGGCTAGGAACATCGCCACACGATAGCGGTTATCATCAAAACAGAGTCGCCACCTAGTTTATTAAAACTAGGAAAACAGATAGAGATTCTGGGTACGGGAGCCAAGAGTACAGTAAGGGGAAGGTGTTAGGCACCCCTCTCTGCCCAGCCGTGAGACTGGCCCATAGTTATTCAACATAAGACATGTAGATGCTTTGTTTAATTCTAACACATAATCTGTTTAATTAAGCCTTTAAACAGTAAGTAAATTGAGCCAGTGCGATAAATAAAGCATGCATCAGAAAGCAGAACAAACAAAGTTGTCCCAGGGTAATGGATCCCACGGCCGGTGAATGGATGTCACGGCCGAGGGATCCTCCTGGTTTTATGAACCGGCCGAGGGATCGAAGCCCCGGTCGGTGTTCTTCCTCACACCAGACAGAAAAGTGAGCAGATAATCAAAAGGCTATGTGTAACGCCCCCATTTTCGGGTACGTTAATTAAACATTTTATTGATAAAATTAACAGAGTCTGGCTCATTATTACATTGTTAATCTCACAAGGGAGTACATTTATTCAAAAGGGGAGGAACTAAGGTTCCTAACTACAGCTATGCCTGCTCTTCCATCCTAGCCAGCTCTTCGGCTCCAAAGGCCTCCACAGTGTACATCTCACCCTGTTCGTCTATAAGGTCTGACACATTATACCAGCGTCGCCACCAATATAATATGTCAGGGTCACCAAAGGTAACACCGTGAGCTTATAAAGCTCAATAGAATAAACCATACCCACTAACCCTTAACTTACAACAAGAAGCACATAAACAATTACACATGCTCATTCAACAATATGGTTTAGCAATTTCATATTCACCCTCTCTATTTTTCTAGCGTTGGTGTCATGTCTTTTCGTGTTTCTCCTACGCGACTCATCGTAGACCGTGTCATTGATTTTCCACTTTATTAACACTTTCCAAAATCATTTTCGGAAATCCGTTTTTAAACACACCCAACCTCGATTCCGCCGTTCCGGGTTCTCGAGTATCCTCACAATGGTTCCGCCGTCCCGGGTTCCCATTGGCACACATTAGCATTGGCTCCTCTCCACGGATAACCAAGCCACACACCCAACCTCAGTTCCGCCGTTCCGGTCTCCCGAGTATCCTCACAATGGTTCCGCCGTCCCGGGTTCCCATTGGCACACATACACACACACAACTCATAATGACCACCACAAACGGTCATTATGTAGTTTCAAAAATATTTTTACCAAGGCCATGCCTTTAAACACACCCTAGGTGTCATGTTTCTAACTTTCTCGGTTTACGTGTCTCGTTCTCATGCATAGACTCCGCGGTACGACTTTCATGCAATCATAGTAATCTTGAAACTAAACTAGCAAGATCATCCAACTCTATATTAAATAGCATGCTCGCTCTATCACATCATCATGCTCAACATTTAATCATATAAATTAAAGCATAGTGCCACATGGACGGGCACCTTTGGAGTGGTAGACCACTTATGCTTTATCAACAACAAGTAGTCAAGTAATCACATAATCATGCTCATATTCTTTCTAAGATCAAAATACGAATACTTAAAGCTAATCTATGAACATTATCTTTCAATATTCATTCTTTCTTTCATAAGTTCAAAAGAGCATATGTTTATTGGTTTGCAATGCATATCTCAGAATAGTGTCGATGGAAATTCTACATATACTTAGGATTCGAAGGTATAGAATAGTCTACATATACATAGGGAAGAGTAGATATAGAATATCTACCGTTCTTCTTGGCGGTAGAGATGACTACGGAAGGTACGTTGACGGTTGGACGGAGTAACGTCTAGGAATGGCTTCCGGTAGCTTCGAAAGAGAATGGTTTCTCTCGAAAGTAGATCTTGCCTAACACTACTTGACTCTTTGGATCGAAAGGGTGGTCGAGCGGCGGTTTAGTGGCGGCTTAGGATGAGTTTCTTGAAGAACTTATGAAGAACCTCAAGAACAAGCAAGAACAAGCCAAGAACAACAAGAACAACTTATGCTTTCTAGAGAGAAGTTGGAGATTGGAATAGGTGTGAGTTGAATGAAGAGTTTGAAGTCCTATTTATAGGCAAATGGATGGCCTCTCCCTCTCCCTCATGGCCGGCCCTCTCTCTCTCCAAATCCATTGGATTTTGCTTCCAAATCTAGCCATGACAAGTCATGACATCACCCTAGATCTTCTCCTTCCAAACTAGTACAAGGTTAATGTTATTCTATGGGGTTTTAGTCCAATCTAGTCCTTTAAAAGTATAAGATATTGGATTTGGTTGTCCTTAGGAGTGAAAGTATAAGAAACCCTAGATTTTATGGTACAAGATGATGCAATGAAAGATGATGTAAGCTAGATATGGTGAGGTAGGAAGATTGACCAAGTACACTAGCGCACATCACTCCCTCTCTCTCTCTCCCTCCATTCGGCCTCATCTCTCTCTCCCTCCCTCATCTCTCTCGGCCTCTCTCTCTCTCTCTCTCTCTCTCTCTCTCTCTCTCTTTGGTTCAAAGTACAACACATATATACTAATCTATATGAGAAAGGACAATGGTTGAAAGAGTAAGAATAAAATAAACTTGGTAAGAAGATTTTGTAAGAAAATCTAGTACTTCACTTGTCTTAGGTCATCCTATCTTCTTCTTCCAAAGTACTAGTACTTAGGTGAATAAACAAATAGGTTTGGTAGGAGAAAGATCAACAAGTACAACCATATCTATCTCTCTCTCTCTCTCCTATCTCTCTCCCTCTCGGCCTCTCTCTCTCCCCTCCCTCTCCCGAATTCTCTCTCTCCCTCCCTCTCTCTCTTGTCCTCCTAATATATATATATATATACTATTCACTCAGCTTTTTACTGTTCACTCACCGAAAGCAGTCACATGGCCACAGTAAACTCAATTATGTTTTGTAAACAGTTTCTGGTTCCTTATTCTATAAAAGGAACCACAGACTTCAGTTATAGGCAGGCAAAAACTAAGGCAAAAACTAAGGCAAAAACTTAGGCAATTCTTAGACTGTAAATTGTTTTCTTCAGTTTCAACTCTCTTCTCCCCCTTCTCTCTAGATTTTCAGGTTTCAGAAGGAACACTGCCTCATCCTTCTCCAGTAAGTTTGTAGTTTCTATTTGTGTACTTCTTTAGTACATTTTATGTTGTACACTTGTACATGATCCAGCATTATCTGGAATTATCCCTGTGAATACACTGTCTCTGTATTTTCTTCTGTTCTTCTCTGTATCTACTGCTTCCGCCCCCCTTTTGGTATCAGAGCCACGTTGAGGTTCTTGGTAGTCTAGTTGCACTTACTGTAGTCTGTTTATGTTCTTGATTTTAGAGTTCTTGATAGGTCGTCTGGTCTGTAACTATTGCACGAGTTTGGGCACCCAGTAAAGCCACCCATCGTCTAGCCACCGTTTACTTAAGCCGCCTCGGGTAAGTCCTCCTGTAAAAGTCCCGCTTGTAAGTCCCAGGGTAGGGCAGTTAGGGTTTGGAAAAGACTGAAATGGCATGTGTGTATGTAGCGGTATGTGCTGGGTCGGAATCGGGTATGTGTGTATAGGGGTATGTTCCAAAACGCAACTGTTACAAATTAGAATACTAGTCTCGAATTTTGGAGTTAAAGGATAATGAATAGATTATTTAGGAGCAATTCTTCAGCCAGTTCTTCCTCTATGGCTTCGTTGTCAGAATTCCAGGATACAGAACACCGGAAAGAACTTAGAAATACAGTTGTTAAGACTATTAGCAGTATATCGTTTATAGGTGATAATCTTGTTAAATCTATTAGCAGTGTTTCGTCAGTAGATTATAATCTTCTCAAAAAGGACTATAAGTCAAAAAGAAACAAAGAAAACGAGAAAAGTTTAGGAAAAAATATGATAAAGAAAAAAGACAAAAGATAAAAGCCCTTTGGCAAAAATTCAATACTAAGTCCAATAGTCAAGTCTTGTTCTTTGACTACTTAGAACATCATTACAAAAAAGTAAACACTATTACAAAAGTAAGATGGAAAAGGCTAGATAATACCATTACTAATGCCAGTCATCCCCCGTTAGATACCATTATCATAGATCACAAAGGCTCTACTGTTACAGCCTCGCCTTTTAAGATACCTAGCAAGCCTGAGTTTAGTCAAATTATTGAACAGAATAATTATACTAATCAGTGTCTCAGTACTATTAATAAACAGTTAGATAAAATAGAAATCAAAATGGATGAGTTGTCAGTAAGATCCACCCCTTCAACCAGTAAAGCTGTTATAGAAGAACCCCTAATTAGACTCCCTGAGAATAGGACAAAAATCCATACAACAAATCAACAAATCAATAAGATTGAAGAATTATTGACTAAGTTAGCTATAAAAGCAGAACCATCCCAAGTTACCACTATTACCAAACATAGTAGAACCCAGATACCTAGTCAACAATCAGAGTCTCCTTCCGATAGTGACATTTCCCAATTACAAGCACAATTCTCTGCTCAGAGAATAAATAAATTAGTCACACCCACATTTAACCCAATGAGTCTGACCAAAAATTGGTATTCTCACCCTACTCCACCTGATTTACAATATGAAGAAATAACCCATCAGTTCTCAGTCTCCTCTAGTAAACTTTATGAATGGAATATAGATGGATTAAGTGAAAACCAGATTTTAGAAAAACTAAATCACATGTCAATGGTAGCAAATAGTTATCTTAGTAACCTTGACCATGGTCAACCACAAATAGTAGAACTATTAACTTCTGGTTTTACCGGAATGTTAAAAGCATGGTGGGATAAGTATCTCACCCATGAGTCAAGACAAGAAATAGTTCATGCCACCCAAATAGGTGAAGATGGTCTCCCAATTTTTGATAATGAAATAGGATTAGGAGTACCAGATGGTATTAACACACTAATTTATACCATAATTAAACATTTTGTTGGTCAACCTAGTAACATCACCTCTAGAATTCATGACCAGTTAAGCAACCTGTACTGTCCAACACTAAGTGATTTTAGGTGGTACAAGGATGTTTTTATGTCCAGAGTAATGCTTAGAGACGACTGTATGAAGTCATTTTGGAAAGAGAAGTTTATTAACGGACTTTCCAACTTGTTTGCTCACAAGATTAGAGATGTCCTCAGTCAACCTACTGGAGTTATAGAATATGATAAACTCACTTATGGTGACATAGTTAGCACTATTCAAAAAGAAGGATTACGAATGTGTATTGATATGAAGATTAACAAACAAGCACAAAAGGATAAAAACAAAGCTAAATATGAATTAGGAAATTTCTGCCAACAATATGGTTTACCTCCCATAGCCCCTTCTAGGACTAAAAAGAAATCAACCAAAGAAAACCAGAAAAATCAGAAATATTCTAGAAGTAAACCCCAGTTTTCAAAAGACAAATATTATGAAAAACCGAGGAGTCACCAGTCAAAAAATAAAAAGAAAATTACATCAAATGACAAAAGTCAAGTTACTTGTTACAATTGTGGGAAAAAGGGTCATTTTAAAACCGAATGCAAAGTCAAAGAAAAAGTCAATCAACTTAATATCCCAGAGTCTGACAAAAAACATATTTTAGAAATCTTCAGATTAGCAAATACAACTGAGTCAGAAGATAACTTAGAAGAATTATCCGAATCATCTGAATACCATTCCTTAGATGAAAGCTCTAGTGATAATCCAATTCAAATAGGATGTACCAATAATTGTTGTAATAAAACCATAAGTACACTCAGCCGAGAATTACCTGAAGAAGAATTACTTATTGATTTAATTAGTAAGATAGATGATTTTGAATTATAAAGACTATATATTGATAATCTCAAAAGGGTAATGATTCAACAGAATAAGAAACAGCCACAATATACTAAACCAGTTATAAGTCTCAATGCCACCATAGAAAGATTCAACAAAACCCATAAAGAGGTCACTATCCAAGAATTAGTACAAGAAATAAATCTTATTAAAATTGAAATAACTCAGTTAAAAGAAATAAATCAAAGATTAGAGTTAAGAATTCCAAGAAGAAGATCGAAATCTCCCATGAGTGATTCATCTACAAAAAATTTATCTGAATCATCATCTAGTAATCCTGAGTCAAACCATAGTAAAAATACGGAGTATTTTATGAATATGGAAGGATTGAAGAATGAAGAACAGAATGACACTAGAATAAACATTATAAGTAGTATAAATATCCAGAAATGGTATGCAAAAGTAAAACTCATAGTAAACAATTTCGTCATAGAAGTTACAGCTCTAATTGATACTGGAGCATATCTCAATTGTATTCAGGAATGTTTAATACCCAACGAGTATTACCAGTCAACAGCAGAAATGCTAAGTTCAGCAAACGGTAGTGCTATGAAAATAGCATACAAACTACCCAAGGTAATTGTTCAACAAAATAAGACAAATTTTGTCACTTCATTTGTTTTAGTCAAAAACCTATCTGACAAAGTAATTTTAGGAGTACCTTTCATCTGTCTACTCTATCCATTTACCGTTTCCAGTAACGAAATTACTTCCAAAATTAATAAACAAAATGTCCAGTTTAAATTTCTGGCAAGACCAGAACAGAATGAATTACAAAAGCTCAAAGCTTATTCAATTTATCCTACTAACGATTTCTTGAATTATGATACAGATGACTCAGAAAGGGATTGCCTTCGGAGCCACCACTCTACCAGTCATCCCTGAGGGAACTAATATTAAATTTAGAAAGCTTAGTCATTTAGATTGTATAGACGAAACCCAACAATGTCTTCTGGATGCACTCTGGAACTTGTGTGGGGATTATCGTTACAATAGTCATTACATTAATGCTTTAAATAGTTTAAATTATTACTTTTGTGAGCAAAATAAAATTAGAGAAAATAATGATAAGTCTTTTCTTTCTGTAGTTTCTGAAATACAATATTCAAAAACTAAACTTTCAAAAGTCTCACAAGAAAATGTTCGATTTAAAGCAAAAAATTATATTTTACAGCATGAGATTAAAATTATTCAAAAACAACTTTCTCTAAATTTGCATAGAGGGAGCAGTGAGGATTTAGAAAGAGACATTAACAAACATCATCTGCATAAGCATCGAGGGAGCAGTGAGATTGTAGAAAGCAGTAATCATCATTTGCATCGAGGGAGCAGTGAGATTGTAGAAAGACACATCAGTAAAAATGCATCATTAAACAGTCATCTCCCAATCCTTTTGCAAAATGTTTCTACTAACCTCCTATCTCCCAAAAGTCAATTGTTTTTTCCCAAAAATTTCCCTATTGATTTAATTAGCCATATTCAACATCTGGGGAGACAGGATGGTTACCATTTTCAGGAATTTTTATTCCAGACTCTTACTGATTTGTCCAAAAAGTCAATACCTGGTTTACAAATTACTTGGGAAACTCTTTACAGAGATGACCAAGATAGAATTAATTGTCCCAAAATCAACCCTCTTTGTAAAGAAATACCTTTGGAAAGAATTGATTGTCCGTGCCAACTAATATTTAGTATCCCCAAAGCCTGCATTGATATGCAGTACTTTAAAAATATTAATATTACTTACAAAAGTAAAATTATTGAAATTACTCCCATGACTCTTCTTGATCATGGATTTCTTAGACAAATGATTTTTACTGATCCGGAGCAAACAGACCAAGTCACCAGAAAGTTGGCAGTTTGTATCAACAATCTCTTTGTCAAATATGGAGATTTACGCTGCCAAGTACTAGTCAAAAGCAAAATGCCAGAATGGACACATACAGGGAACATAATACCAGCCCAGCATATTATGTATCTCTCAGCCAACTGGCCATTCAGCAGAATTCATCTCCCAATTCAACTTATTGAAGATGAGGTCCCATGGCCTTGTTCACAGTCAATCAGAAGTCAAATCCGGCACCATCGAGCCTGGTCAATCGCTTGCAAACTCGGAGATATTGATCACTATGATCAGTATCTAGAAGACACTTACAAGTTAATTTGTGAAGATTCAATTCAAAAGATCAGATCCACTGAATCCATTAAAGAAGTTCCATTCATTTTCCATACCCATTTTAAAGGATTAGTAGCCAAATATCAAAATCAGCAAACCAGTAACACTTCATCAGCAGCTTCAGACTTTACTGCCAATGAAGACGACGGTCAAGATTACTGGGATAATTTGACATCAGAAGAATCCCACAATTTAGATAACTTGATGGAATTCTAAATCATCAACAGAAATGATCAAGTCAAGAAAGTCCAACCAAGACTATTCACTCACAATAGTATGATTCAGCTTTTGGAAAATCAAGCCAAGAAGTCATCAACTGCTTTTACCAATCATCCACCAAATGTAAAAGCACTACCAGTCATTCAGGAGACCAACCGCATCTCCCAATAGTAACCTAGCTACTTTCCACCGAAAGTAGCCACATGGCCACAGTAAAAGACAGTCACTGTTCACTCAAGTCACTATTCACTCAGCTTTTTACTGTTCACTCACCGAAAGCAGTCACATGGCCACAGTAAACTCAATTATGTTTTGTAAACAGTTTCTGGTTCCTTATTCTATAAAAGGAACCACAGACTTCAGTTATAGGCAGGCAAAAACTAAGGCAAAAACTAAGGCAAAAACTTAGGCAATTCTTAGACTGTAAATTGTTTTCTTCAGTTTCAACTCTCTTCTCCCCCTTCTCTCTAGATTTTCAGGTTTCAGAAGGAACACTGCCTCATCCTTCTCCAGTAAGTTTGTAGTTTCTATTTGTGTACTTCTTTAGTACATTTTATGTTGTACACTTGTACATGATCCAGCATTATCTGGAATTATCCCTGTGAATACACTGTCTCTGTATTTTCTTCTGTTCTTCTCTGTATCTACTGCTTCCGCCCCCCTTTTGGTATCAGAGCCACGTTGAGGTTCTTGGTAGTCTAGTTGCACTTACTGTAGTCTGTTTATGTTCTTGATTTTAGAGTTCTTGATAGGTCGTCTGGTCTGTAACTATTGCACGAGTTTGGGCACCCAGTAAAGCCACCCATCGTCTAGCCACCGTTTCGCTTAAGCCGCCTCGGGTAAGTCCTCCTGTAAAAGTCCCGCTTGTAAGTCCCAGGGTAGGGCAGTTAGGGTTTGGATAAGACTGAAATGGCATGTGTGTATGTAGCGGTATGTGCTAGGTCGGAATCGGGTATGTGTGTATAGGGGTATGTTCCAAAACGCAACTGTTACAAATTAGAATACTAGTCTCGAATTTTGGAGTTAAAGGATAATGAATAGATTATTTAGGAGCAATTCTTCAGCCAGTTCTTCCTCTATGGCTTCATTGTCAGAATTTCAGGATACAGAACACAGGAAAGAACTTAGAAATACAGTTGTTAAGACTATTAGCAGTATATCGTTTATAGGTGATAATCTTGTTAAATCTATTAGCAGTGTTTCGTCAGTAGATTATAATCTTCTCAAAAAGGACTATAAGTCAAAAAGAAACAAAGAAAAACGAGAAAAGTTTAGGAAAAAATATGATAAAGAAAAAAGACAAAAGATAAAAGCCCTTTGGCAAAAATTCAATACTAAGTCCAATAGTCAAGTCTTGTTCTTTGATTACTTAGAACATCATTACAAAAAAGTAAACACTATTACAAAAGTAAGATGGAAAAGGCTAGATAATACCATTACTAATGCCAGTCATCCCCCGTTAGATACCATTATCATAGATCACAAAGGCTCTGCTGTTACAGCCTCGCCTTTTAAGATACCTAGCAAGCCTGAGTTTAGTCAAATTATTGAACAGAATAATTATACTAATCAGTGTCTCAGTACTATTAATAAACAGTTAGATAAAATAGAAATCAAAATGGATGAATTATCAGTAAGATCCACCCCTTCAACCAGTAAAACTGTTATAGAAGAACCCCTAATTAGACTCCCTGAGAATAGGACAAAAATCCATACAACAAATCAACAAATCAATAAGATTGAAGAATTATTGACTAAGTTAGCTATAAAAGCAGAACCATCCCAAGTTACCACTATTACCAAACATAGTAGAACCCAGATACCTAGTCAACAATCAGAGTCTCCTTCCGATAGTGACATTTCCCAATTACAAGCACAATTCTCTGCTCAGAGAATAAATAAATTAGTCACACCCACATTTAACCCAATGAGTCTGACCAAAAATTGGTATTCTCACCCTACTCCACCTGATTTACAATATGAAGAAATAACCCATCAGTTCTCAGTCTCCTCTAGTAAACTTTATGAATGGAATATAGATGGATTAAGTGAAAACCAGATTTTAGAAAAACTAAATCACATGTCAATGGTAGCAAATAGTTATCTTAGTAACCTTGACCATGGTCAACCACAAATAGTAGAGCTATTAACTTCTGGTTTTACCGGAATGTTAAAAGCATGGTGGGATAAGTATCTCACCCATGAGTCAAGACAAGAAATAGTTCATGCCACCCAAATAGGTGAAGATGGTCTCCCAATTTTTGATAATGAAATAGGATTAGGAGTACCAGATGGTATTAACACACTAATTTATACCATAATTAAACATTTTGTTGGTCAACCTAGTAACATCACCTCTAGAATTCATGACCAGTTAAGCAACCTGTACTGTCCAACACTAAGTGATTTTAGGTGGTACAAGGATGTTTTTATGTCCAGAGTAATGCTTAGAGACGACTGTATGAAGTCATTTTGGAAAGAGAAGTTTATTAACGGACTTCCCAACTTGTTTGCTCACAAGATTAGAGATGTCCTCAGTCAACCTACTGGAGTTATAGAATATGATAAACTCACTTATGGTGACATAGTTAGCACTATTCAAAAAGAAGGATTACGAATGTGTATTGATATGAAGATTAACAAACAAGAACAAAAGGATAAAAACAAAGCTAAATATGAATTAGGAAATTTCTGTCAACAATATGGTTTACCTCCCATAGCCCCTTCTAGGACTAAAAAGAAATCAACCAAAGAAAACCAGAAAAATCAGAAATATTCTAGAAGTAAACCCCAGTTTTCAAAAGACAAATATTATGAAAAACCGAGGAGTCACCAGTCAAAAAATAAAAAGAAAATTACATCAAATGACAAAAGTCAAGTTACTTGTTACAATTGTGGGAAAAAGGGTCATTTTAAAACCGAATGCAAAGTCAAAGAAAAAGTCAATCAACTTAATATCCCAGAGTCTGACAAAAAACATATTTTAGAAATCTTCAGATTAGCAAATACAACTGAGTCAAAAGATAACTTAGAAGAATTATCCGAATCATCTGAATACCATTCCTTAGATGAAAGCTCTAGTGATAATCCAATTCAAATAGGATGTACCAATAATTGTTGTAATAAAACCATAAGTACACTCAGCCGAGAATTACCTGAAGAAGAATTACTTATTGATTTAATTAGTAAGATAGATGATTTTGAATTAAAAAGACAATATATTGATAAACTCAAAAAAGTAATGATTCAACAGAATAAGAAACAGCCACAATATACTAAACCAGTTATAAGTCTCAATGCCACCATAGAAAGATTCAACAAAACCCATAAAGAGGTCACTATCCAAGAATTAGTACAAGAAATAAATCTTATTAAAATTGAAATAACTCAGTTAAAAGAAATAAATCAAAGATTAGAGTTAAGAATTCCAAGAAGAAGATCGAAATCTCCCATGAGTGATTCATCTACAAAAAATTTATCTGAATCATCATCTAGTAATCCTAAGTCAAACCATAGTAAAAATACGGAGTATTTTATGAATATGGAAGGATTGAAGAATGAAGAAGAGAATGACACTAGAATAAACATTATAAGTAGTATAAATATCCAGAAATGGTATGCAAAAGTAAAACTCATAGTAAACAATTTCGTCATAGAAGTTACAGCTCTAATTGATACTGGAGCAGATCTCAATTGTATTCAGGAATGTTTAATACCCAACGAGTATTACCAGTCAACAGCAGAAATGCTAAGTTCAGCAAACGGTAGTGCCATGAAAATAGCATACAAACTACCCAAGGTAATTGTTCAACAAAATAAAACAAATTTTGTCACTTCATTTGTTTTAGTCAAAAACCTATCTGACAAAGTAATTTTAGGAGTACCTTTCATCTGTCTACTCTATCCATTTACCGTTTCCAGTAACGAAATTACTTCCAAAATTAATAAACAAAATGTCCAGTTTAAATTTCTGGCAAGACCAGAACAGAATGAATTACAAAAGCTCAAAGCTTATTCAATTTATCCTACTAACGATTTCTTGAATTATGATACAGATGACTCAGAAAGGGATTGCCTTCGGAGCCACCACTCTACCAGTCATCCCTGAGGGAACTAATATTAAATTTAGAAAGCTTAGTCATTTAGATTGTATAGACGAAACCCAACAATGTCTTCTGGATGCACTCTGGAACTTGTGTGGGGATTATCGTTACAATAGTCATTACATTAATGCTTTAAATAGTTTAAATTATTACTTTGTGAGCAAAATAAAATTAGAGAAAATAATGATAAGTCTTTTCTTTCTGTAGTTTCTGAATTACAATATTCAAAAACTAAACTTTCAAAAGTCTCACAAGAAAATGTTCAATTTAAAGCAAAAAATTATATTTTACACCATGAGATTAAAATTATTCAAAAACAACTTTCTCTAAATTTGCATAGAGGGAGCAGTGAGGATTTAGAAAGAGACATTAACAAACACCATCTGCATAAGCATCGAGGGAGCAGTGAGATTGTAGAAAGCAGTAATCATCATTTGCATCGAGGGAGCAGTGAGATTGTAGAAAGACACATCAGTAAAAATGCATCATTAAACAGTCATCTCCCAATCCTTTTGCAAAATGTTTCTACTAACCTCCTATCTCCCAAAAGTCAATTGTTTTTTCCCAAAAATTTCCCTATTGATTTAATTAGCCATATTCAACATCTGGGGAGACAGGATGGTTACCATTTTCAGGAATGTTTATTCCAAACTCTTACTGATTTGTCCAAAAAGTCAATACCTGGTTTACAAATTACTTGGGAAACTCTTTACAGAGATGACCAAGATAGAATTAATTGTCCCAAAATCAACCCTCTTTGTAAAGAAATACCTTTGGAAAGAATTGATTGTCCGTGCCAACTAATATTTAGTATCCCCAAAGCCTGCATTGATATGCAGTACTTTAAAAATATTAATATTACTTACAAAACTAAAATTATTGAAATTACTCCCATGACTCTTCTTGATCATGGATTTCTTAGACAAATGATTTTTACTGATCCGGAGCAAACAGACCAAGTCACCAGAAAGCTGGCAGTTTGTATCAACAATCTCTTTGTCAAATATGGAGATTTACGCTGCCAAGTACTAGTCAAAAGCAAAATGCCAGAATGGACACATACAGGGAACATAATACCAGCCCAGCATATTATGTATCTCTCAGCCAACTGGCCATTCAGCAGAATTCATCTACCAATTCAACTTATTGAAGATGAGGTCCCATGGCCTTGTTCACAGTCAATCAGAAGTCAAATCCGGCACCATCGAGCCTGGTCAATCGCTTGCAAACTCGGAGATATTGATCACTATGATCAGTATCTAGAAGACACTTACAAGTTAATTTGTGAAGATTCAATTCAAAAGATCAGATCCACTGAATCCATTAAAGAAGTTCCATTCATTTTCCATACCCATTTTAAAGGATTAGTAGCCAAATATCAAAATCAGCAAACCAGTAACACTTCATCAGCAGCTTCAGACTTTACTGCCAATGAAGACGACGGTCAAGATTACTGGGATAATTTGACATCAGAAGAATCCCACAATTTAGATAACTTGATGGAATTCTAAATCATCAACAGTCACCAGAAATGATCAAGTCAAGAAAGTCCAACCAAGACTATTCACTCACAATAGTATGATTCAGCTTTTGGAAAATCAAGCCAAGAAGTCATCAACTGCTTTTACCAATCATCCACCAAATGTAAAAGCACTACCAGTCATTCAGGAGACCAACCGCATCTCCCAATAGTAACCTAGCTACTTTCCACCGAAAGTAGTCACATGGCCACAGTAAAAGACAGTCACTGTTCACTCAAGTCACTATTCACTCAGCTTTTTACTGTTCACTCACCGAAAGCAGTCACATGGCCACAGTAAACTCAATTATGTTTTGTAAACAGTTTCTGGTTCCTTATTCTATAAAAGGAACCACATACTTCAGTTATAGGTAGGCAAAAACTTAGGCAATTCTTAGACTGTAAATTGTTTTCTTCAGTTTCAACTCTCTTCTCCCCCTTCTCTCTAGATTTTCAGGTTTCAGAAGGAACACTGCCTCATCCTTCTCCAGTAAGTTTGTAGTTTCTATTTGTGTACTTCTTTAGTACATTTTATGTTGTACACTTGTACATGATCCAGCATTATCTGGAATTATCCCTGTGAATACACTGTCTCTGTATTTTCTTCTGTTCTTCTCTGTATCTACTGCTTCCGCCCCCCTTTTGAAACACTGCCTCATCCTTCTCCAGTAAGTTTGTAGTTTCTATTTGTGTACTTCTTTAGTACATTTTATGTTGTACACTTGTACATGATCCAGCATTATCTGGAATTATCCCTGTGAATACACTGTCTCTGTATTTTCTTCTGTTCTTCTCTGTATCTACTGCTTCCGCCCCCCTTTTGATACCTGAAACCTGAAAATCTAGAGAGAAGGGGGAGAAGAGAGTTGAAACTGAAGAAAACAATTTACAGTCTAAGAATTGCCTAAGTTTTTGCCTTCCTATAACTGAAGTCTGTGGTTCCTTTTATAGAATAAGGAACCAGAAACTGTTTACAAAACATAATTGAGTTTACTGTGGCCATGTGACTGCTTTCGGTGAGTGAACAGTAAAAGCTGAGTGAATAGTGACTTGAGTGAACAGTGACTGTCTTTTACTGTGGCCATGTGACTACTTTTGGTGGAAAGTAGCTAGGTTACTATTGGGAGATGCGGTTGGTCTCCTGAATGACTGGTAGTGCTTTTACATTTGGTGGATGATTGGTAAAAGCAGTTGATGACTTCTTGGCTTGATTTTCCAAAAGCTGAATCATACTATTGTGAGTGAATAGTCTTGGTTGGACTTTCTTGACTTGATCATTTCTGGTGACTGTTGATGATTTAGAATTCCATCAAGTTATCTAAATTGTGGGATTCTTCTGATGTCAAATTATCCCAGTAATCTTGACCGTCGTCTTCATTGGCAGTAAAGTCTGAAGCTGCTGATGAAGTGTTACTGGTTTGCTGATTTTGATATTTGGCTACTAATCCTTTAAAATGGGTATGGAAAATGAATGGAACTTCTTTAATGGATTCAGTGGATCTGATCTTTTGAATTGAATCTTCACAAATTAACTTGTAAGTGTCTTCTAGATACTGATCATAGTGATCAATATCTCCGAGTTTGCAAGCGATTGACCAGGCTCGATGGTGCCGGATTTGACTTCTGATTGACTGTGAACAAGGCCATGGGACCTCATCTTCAATAAGTTGAATTGGTAGATGAATTCTGCTGAATGGCCAGTTGGCTGAGAGATACATAATATGCTGGGCTGGTATTATGTTCCCTGTATGTGTCCATTCTGGCATTTTGCTTTTGACTAGTACTTGGCAGCGTAAATCTCCATATTTGACAAAGAGATTGTTGATACAAACTGCCAACTTTCTGGTGACTTGGTCTGTTTGCTCCGGATCAGTAAAAATCATTTGTCTAAGAAATCCATGATCAAGAAGAGTCATGGGAGTAATTTCAATAATTTTACTTTTGTAAGTAATATTAATATTTTTAAAGTACTGCATATCAATGCAGGCTTTGGGGATACTAAATATTAGTTGGCACGGACAATCAATTCTTTCCAAAGGTATTTCTTTACAAAGAGGGTTGATTTTGGGACAATTAATTCTATCTTGGTCATCTCTGTAAAGAGTTTCCCAAGTAATTTGTAAACCAGGTATTGACTTTTTGGACAAATCAGTAAGAGTTTGGAATAAACATTCCTGAAAATGGTAACCATCCTGTCTCCCCAGATGTTGAATATGGCTAATTAAATCAATAGGGAAATTTTTGGGAAAAAACAATTGACTTTTGGGAGATAGGAGGTTAGTAGAAACATTTTGCAAAAGGATTGGGAGATGACTGTTTAATGATGCATTTTTACTGATGTGTCTTTCTACAATCTCACTGCTCCCTCGATGCAAATGATGATTACTGCTTTCTACAATCTCACTGCTCCCTCGATGCTTATGCAGATGATGTTTGTTAATGTCTCTTTCTAAATCCTCACTGCTCCCTCTATGCAAATTTAGAGAAAGTTGTTTTTGAATAATTTTAATCTCATGGTGTAAAATATAATTTTTTGCTTTAAATTGAACATTTTCTTGTGAGACTTTTGAAAGTTTAGTTTTTGAATATTGTAATTCAGAAACTACAGAAAGAAAAGACTTATCATTATTTTCTCTAATTTTATTTTGCTCACAAAAGTAATAATTTAAACTATTTAAAGCATTAATGTAATGACTATTGTAACGATAATCCCCACACAAGTTCCAGAGTGCATCCAGAAGACATTGTTGGGTTTCGTCTATACAATCTAAATGACTAAGCTTTCTAAATTTAATATTAGTTCCCTCAGGGATGACTGGTAGAGTGGTGGCTCCGAAGGTAATCCCTTTCTGAGTCATCTGTATCATAATTCAAGAAATCGTTAGTAGGATAAATTGAATAAGCTTTGAGCTTTTGTAATTCATTCTGTTCTGGTCTTGCCAGAAATTTAAACTGGACATTTTGTTTATTAATTTTGGAAGTAATTTCGTTACTGGAAACGGTAAATGGATAGAGTAGACAGATGAAAGGTACTCCTAAAATTACTTTGTCAGATAGGTTTTTGACTAAAACAAATGAAGTGACAAAATTTGTCTTATTTTGTTGAACAATTACCTTGGGTAGTTTGTATGCTATTTTCATAGCACTACCGTTTGCTGAACTTAGCATTTCTGCTGTTGACTGGTAATACTCGTTGGGTATTAAACATTCCTGAATACAATTGAGATCTGCTCCAGTATCAATTAGAGCTGTAACTTCTATGACGAAATTGTTTACTATGAGTTTTACTTTTGCATACCATTTCTGGATATTTATACTACTTATAATGTTTATTCTAGTGTCATTCTCTTCTTCATTCTTCAATCCTTCCATATTCATAAAATACTCCGTATTTTTACTATGGTTTGACTTAGGATTACTAGATGATGATTCAGATAAATTTTTTGTAGATGAATCACTCATGGGAGATTTCGATCTTCTTCTTGGAATTCTTAACTCTAATCTTTGATTTATTTCTTTTAACTGAGTTATTTCAATTTTAATAAGATTTATTTCTTGTACTAATTCTTGGATAGTGACCTCTTTATGGGTTTTGTTGAATCTTTCTATGGTGGCATTGAGACTTATAACTGGTTTAGTATATTGTGGCTGTTTCTTATTCTGTTGAATCATTACTTTTTTGAGTTTATCAATATATTGTCTTTTTAATTCAAAATCATCTATCTTACTAATTAAATCAATAAGTAATTCTTCTTCAGGTAATTCTCGGCTGAGTGTACTTATGGTTTTATTACAACAATTATTGGTACATCCTATTTGAATTGGATTATCACTAGAGCTTTCATCTAAGGAATGATATTCAGATGATTCGGATAATTCTTCTAAGTTATCTTCTGACTCAGTTGTATTTGCTAATCTGAAGATTTCTAAAATATGTTTTTTGTCAGGCTCTGGGATATTAAGTTGATTGACTTTTTCTTTGACTTTGCATTCGGTTTTAAAATGACCCTTTTTCCCACAATTGTAACAAGTAACTTGACTTTTGTCATTTGATGTAATTTTCTTTTTATTTTTTGACTGGTGACTCCTCGGTTTTTCATAATATTTGTCTTTTGAAAACTGGGGTTTACTTCTAGAATATTTCTGATTTTTCTGGTTTTCTTTGGTTGATTTCTTTTTAGTCCTAGAAGGGGCTATGGGAGGTAAACCATATTGTTGACAGAAATTTCCTAATTCATATTTAGCTTTGTTTTTATCCTTTTGTGCTTGTTTGTTAATCTTCATATCAATACACATTCGTAATCCTTCTTTTTGAATAGTGCTAACTATGTCACCATAAGTGAGTTTATCATATTCTATAACTCCAGTAGGTTGACTGAGGACATCTCTAATCTTGTGAGCAAACAAGTTGGGAAGTCCGTTAATAAACTTCTCTTTCCAAAATGACTTCATACAGTCGTCTCTAAGCATTACTCTGGACATAAAAACATCCTTGTACCACCTAAAATCACTTAGTGTTGGACAGTACAGGTTGCTTAACTGGTCATGAATTCTAGAGGTGATGTTACTAGGTTGACCAACAAAATGTTTAATTATGGTATAAATTAGTGTGTTAATACCATCTGGTACTCCTAATCCTATTTCATTATCAAAAATTGGGAGACCATCTTCACCTATTTGGGTGGCATGAACTATTTCTTGTCTTGACTCATGGGTGAGATACTTATCCCACCATGCTTTTAACATTCCGGTAAAACCAGAAGTTAATAGCTCTACTATTTGTGGTTGACCATGGTCAAGGTTACTAAGATAACTATTTGCTACCATTGACATGTGATTTAGTTTTTCTAAAATCTGGTTTTCACTTAATCCATCTATATTCCATTCATAAAGTTTACTAGAGGAGACTGAGAACTGATGGGTTATTTCTTCATATTGTAAATCAGGTGGAATAGGGTGAGAATACCAATTTTTGGTCAGACTCATTGGGTTAAATGTGGGTGTGACTAATTTATTTATTCTCTGAGCAGAGAATTGTGCTTGTAATTGGGAAATGTCACTATCGGAAGGAGACTCTGATTGTTGACTAGGTATCTGGGTTCTACTATGTTTGGTAATAGTGGTAACTTGGGATGGTTCTGCTTTTATAGCTAACTTAGTCAATAATTCTTCAATCTTATTGATTTGTTGATTTGTTGTATGGATTTTTGTCCTATTCTCAGGGAGTCTAATTAGGGGTTCTTCTATGACAGTTTTACTGGTTGAAGGGGTGGATCTTACTGATAATTCATCCATTTTGATTTCTATTTTATCTAACTGTTTATTAATAGTACTGAGACACTGATTAGTATAATTATTCTGTTCAATAATTTGACTAAACTCAGGCTTGCTAGGTATCTTAAAAGGCGAGGCTGTAACAGCAGAGCCTTTGTGATCTATGATAATGGTATCTAACGGGGGATGACTGGCATTAGTAATGGTATTATCTAGCCTTTTCCATCTTACTTTTGTAATAGTGTTTACTTTTTTGTAATGATGTTCTAAGTAGTCAAAGAACAAGACTTGACTATTGGACTTAGTATTGAATTTTTGCCAAAGGGCTTTTATCTTTTGTCTTTTTTCTTTATCATATTTTTTCCTAAACTTTTCTCGTTTTTCTTTGTTTCTTTTTTACTTATAGTCCTTTTTGAGAAGATTATAATCTACTGACGAAACACTGCTAATAGATTTAACAAGATTATCACCTATAAACGATATACTGCTAATAGTCTTAACAACTGTATTTCTAAGTTCTTTCCTGTGTTCTGTATCCTGAAATTCTGACAATGAAGCCATAGAGGAAGAACTGGCTGAAGAATTGCTCCTAAATAATCTATTCATTATCCTTTAACTCCAAAATTCGAGACTAGTATTCTAATTTGTAACAGTTGCGTTTTGGAACATACCCCTATACACACATACCCGATTCCGACCCAGCACATACCGCTACATACACACATGCCATTTCAGTCTTTTCCAAACCCTAACTGCCCTACCCTGGGACTTACAAGCGGGACTTTTAGACTGTAAATTATTTTCTTCAGTTTCAACTCTCTTCTCCCCCTTCTCTCTAGATTTTCAGGTTTCAGAAGGAACACTGCCTCATCCTTCTCCAGTAAGTTTGTAGTTTCTATTTGTGTACTACTTTAGTACATTTTATGTTGTACACTTGTACATGATCCAGCATTATCTGGAATTATCCCTGTGAATACACTGTCTCTGTATATATATATATATATATATATATATATATATATATATCTACTAGATATGGAAGGACAAAGAAAAGGTTAAACAATTGGGGTTTGGAAAGAGTAAGGGTTTCCTAATAAACTAATGAATTGGCACATGTGTGCTTCCTAATATTCTAATGGGGAGTAGGTTACTAGTACCCTATTATAATTTTAAGGTATGTACTAGTATATCTAGGAAAAGATTTAGTCAAAATTCCTTATTAAAATACTCCTATTTGACACATGTTGTATTATTATATTGAAATGGGTACATTAGGGAATCCTAGAGAAAGATATCCTTCTTATTCTTTATTCTTTTGTACACATGGCATATCCCATTAAGTATTTAATTAATAGATCTTTGTACTAGGTTGAAAGACTAACCTATTATTCAATGGACAATAATTCTCCTAGCACTTATGGACCAATGGACAAAGTCAAAGGTTGACTTTTGGTCAAAAGGGTTCATCTAGGGTTCAAGAGATCAAAAGGTTCAAACGGTTCAAGGAAGGTCAAGGGTTTAATTAGGTTATCCTCCTGGATTAGATTAGAAGCTAACTAGGCTTGCTAAGTAGGATTTCTTAGTCAAGAATCTAACCTAGGCTTAAGCTCGATGATTAAGGGAATAGTCCAACACTCTTGTCTTTAGAAAATGATCTTATGGAAGAATCTAATCATGACGGATTACTAGGAATAACTCAAGGTCTTCGAGAGGAGTTTAATAAACATTCAAGAAAAATTAAAGACTTTTCGAATTAACAACGAAATTTTTATTTAGTAAAAATCAGAGTTGTTACACTATGATTAAGCGTGAAGACAGTAAATAAACCAAACCAGAGGCCGTTGGGCCTCACCACCTTGATCCTTCAGTTGCTTGATTGCTTTGGATTGATTGTGATTGGCTTATTGCTTCTCAGAAAACCCTAGGGTTAGGGTTTGAATTTCGGGATTTGATCGTCGGATTGATGGCTGCCTTCGGGAGATTAGGGCTTTTGAAGAGGGGGTTTAAGAGAGTATTTGTGCAGAATTTCGTGGCTTGAGTGGGTGTATTTTATTGTTAATTTCGTGGTCTAAAAAGGCCCCTTTATATAGGCAATTGGTGACTCACTCCGGCCAATCAAATGGCACGATTGCAATTGCAATGCAATTCAAACTCTTCATTACAATCTCTGAACGTAGCCCGAACGCATCGGAGAGGTAGTGTAGTTGGATCAAACAATCGACAGAACGTTCCAGAGTCTGGAAAAATGACGATCTGGCGACCGAGCAATGGATCTGGCGGCCGAGGAATGGATTTTGCGGCCGAAGGATAGATCTTGCGGCCGAGGGATTGATCTCTCAGGGAGATTTTCTACCAACAGGTTGCTCGGGGGAGGAAATGATGTTAAGTCCGTGAGATCGATGTTACGGCCGACAGATGGATTCTCCTAGGCTTCTGTATTTTCTGTCTGAAAGGCTATATGGCTCTGGATGGGATCCTCTAAGTGGCTCAAAGTTCTTACCGAAAGTCCTAAGGTTCTCGAGAAGGCAATCAGCAATCACTGTATCCATTTCATCATCGGGATGGTCCCCAAGGTGGGACTTGAAATAATCGTTAGGCCAAATTGGGGTGTCTACAGCTGGTTCAAATCCAGTTCGTGACATGGTCATCTTGATGAGAATAAGCCACCTGAGCTCTTGACTTGCGCTTTTCCGCTCGGGAGCAGGGCCTCTTTAGATACCACCTTCACCTTCCCCAGCGATCTGCCCTATCAACCTTCCAACATATTATCCTTCTATGAAAAGGAGGAATGATCCGGGGTAGGCCTGAACGAGTAAGTGAGATGTGAGAATAGGGTGTTGAATTACCTCTTTCTTCACCTCTAATCAAGGATACACCTTTCGACTTTATCAATACATGTTCACCAAAGTGCCAAGGTGGACGAGCTGAGCGAGACTAGTGCAATCCGGGCATTTCAGGAGAAAACCGTTCGCACATACTATCCAATGAACCTTCGTTATCGTAAGAAAGTTTATCTTTAATCAGTTAAAAAATAGTAAGCTCAGATTTTAAATTAGGCAACCGAGGACCACTAAGCTGCTAGTAGTACAACTAGGCTCTTTGCAAGACTCTGAACATCTACGGGGAGAATGCCCCCTTTCTCCAATTGCAATTCCAGAGGGATACTTTCTTTTATGCCCTATAATGAAGCATTATTCAAAGCAAACATATTTCAAGGCAAAGCACTATAAGGAAGTGAAGTAGGGTCAGTAGATATAGGCTTCTCTTTTATTGAATAACTCTCCTCTCGTAGGCCTCTCTTTTTGGCCTAATTAGCTTATTGCGTCTCTTCGATCTTTCTCGTGGATCCATCCCAAATCAAAGGGGTGGGTTTGGGTCTTTCTCTCAAAATCGAAAAGGCGTGTTTACTAAACGGAATTGCCAGATCAACCATTTACTTTTCTAGTTAGAGACCAATGTCTTGGGGCTAACGTGGGATCTGCCCAAGGACCTATCGGTTTAGGTAAATATCGAATGCATTCCCCAACTGGAGAAGTCATTTTTGGAGGCGAAACTATGCATTTTTCGGATTTGCGTGCTCATGATGAGCACTATCATAAAATGAATGGGTAAGCCCGTTAGTTCAAGGTCAAAATCTACGGGATCAACAGAAGCGAGGAATTGCCCTATTGAGTAATGGGAAGCGGGCTACTCCCCGAAAATGCCCCGCCCGTAAGTTCGTTTGTCGTTGGGGCTCACTTTCTTCCTTGCTCCATCTATTCCGATGCCGCTGCACTTAAATGCCCTTGTTTATTTCAAGAAAACAACCCCGGAAAGAGCAATAAAGAAAGATATTATCTTAGTGTAAAAAAAGAGCCCTTGTTACTAGGGTAATCTTGACCATCGAATTGGAATTGAAGGATCCTCCAATTTCCTATGAATTGGAGAGGAGCCGGACTCTCCAAAGCCCTTGTTGGGTGGGAATAATAGCCAGAGAACAAAAAATGGGTGAGAGTGGTCCACCGACTCCTCATATCGATCACTAACTGAGGTCGGCTCGATCACGAAGCCCAGAATCGTCATATGAAATGTATGTGACTGCTTCAACGGCTGCCCGACCCTCCCCTCTGAGAAAATACCCGGGAATCCTTCCTTTTTAGGAGTCAGAAGTCCTCTCTCGCCAGTCTCGGTCAATTGAATCTGACAATTAAAACAGCCGTGCTACACACACAGCAACAGATTTTTTTGTGGAGCCCACCACGGGTCTTACACAAATCATCCGAGCCGTTCATTAAATGTAAAACATTTTTTTGAGGGTCCCTGCAAAAAATAAGCTTAATCCGATACATATAGGTGCTTCATCCAACCATCTAACTTTTCATTCAGATTTCCGGATAATGAAAAGTTATATGGTTGGATTGAACATCTATAGGTATCGGATTGAGCTTATTTTTTACGGGGACCCTTGAAAAAATGTTTTACATTTAATAAACGACTCGGATGATTTGTGTGGGACCCGTGGTGGGCCCCACAAAAAAATCTGTGCACAAAGGAGAGTTCTAGAAAGAGACGAAAGAAGTCGACCGATGGAAGTCGAAACTGTCACCTCTGACCACGCTGCTATGGAAGTTCGAGTATCCATCTTGCCTGCGGCATCCGTCCTTTCCTCGTTCAGGTCAATGTCTTTCAGGGCATCGGTGCATGTTTTTCGTGTACTCCTTTCTGTCAATAAATCTTGTTATTCATTCCGGGTCCTTCTTTCTTGCACTAGTCATTCTTGATAGCACTTGTTTTTCAGCAAAGTCATTTGTTCTGGTGAAATAGGAACTAAAAAGAGGCTCATTAATGAAAGGATGGGACACGGTCCGGCGGGGAGTACCATAGGAAGAGTGAAATGCCAATTTCATAGAAGTCTTTTGACTTTTGTTTGGGCCATGGCGGCCAGTGCTCCGTTCGGGCAATACAGCTTTTGTAATACGCGAAGCAGCTGATCGATAACTCTTCGATCGCTATATTCTTGTGATAGCGAAACCCTTTAGTCTTCGCCGAGTATCAATGTCCCCGTTTTATTCTCTCGTTGCACTTTTTTGCACTCCCATATATTATCTAGGACAAACAAAATGAAGTGAAGGGCCCCGGAAGACACCCTTATTAAAAAATTTCCCTATGTCACGTGCTGTTCGGCCGGAACCCTAATATCTTTGCCTGAACCCTAACCTGTAAAACAGACAAGGGGTGAGCGCACCTTTGCCTCTCGTGGCAAAGGCCCTCCGATGCCTAAGTTAGTATCACGTACTGTCTCAAAACCCTAAAAATCAATAGGAAGTGTGGAATGAATGCAACTTATTGCGTACCTTTTTCCTCCAGGTTTACCTCGTATTTATAGACATGAGCATGCTTGCTTTCCAAGCATCCTTGTTACCCAGGTCTCCTGCCTCGTGTAGGAAGCCTGGCTCTCTTGGGGATCTCTTGCCCAATCAACCGAGATCCCTTCCTCATAGGGTCTCTTCTCACCACGGAACTCATCCTTTAATAGGACTGTCTCTTGACTCATCCTTTGTTGTATATCGGGTTCGTGTTACGGAACACCCCTATTGCCTTATCTCTTAAGACAACGTTTCATCAAGTAACTCCATCTATTCGGCATATGCCCCTACCGAACAGTCTACACTAGTAATGACTTCTCATGCCACTGGCCCATCTGGGCCGAACAGAATGTATCGACTAATGACTTCTCATGTCACCGGCTTATCCTAGCCGAACAGATCGTCTAATCCGGTGCCTCCTCGTAGCACTGGATCTCACCGCCGCCGTTCATCTTATATGGGGTCCCATATCACTTTCCTCATTACACGGATCTGGCGTACCACGTGTTCGGCCAGTATTTGTACCTGTTCGGGAATACCTCCCTACAATTGTTCCCCAGCTTTGCTCGTTACTACTGTTCGAGAATGACGAGTAAAGCTCAAAGAATGAGCTTAAGGCCGAACAAACCAGATCCCGTGCAGATATAGTCATTGGGCTCTCATTAATGTACTTTGGCGGTTTAGTCATGATTTTTCTCGAAACAATAATTCCACGTGGCGTATTTCGTACGCCTCGTATTCAATTTCGATCTGATGTTTCTTCAAACGGCGTTTGAGTGCCGCTCATTTCAAACTTACTTTCCGTTACCATTTCGAGATAACGGCGTTAGGGGAGACGGTTCACTTCCGTCTCCTTGCTTTAATCCCAAAAAAGGATCTTTTTGGGTTTTCCACCCAAAGTTCAGAAGTCTCCACCTTCTCTCTTTGAAACCAGACGAAACTGTTCATCTCCAGTCCGCCATCGCCGCCGTCTGCGAAATTGATTTCACTCTAGGAAATCTTTACTACATTCCTGTAAGACTTCTCATTCTTACTCATGTTTTCATTTCATCTGAGACTTCGTCCTCAGTCTTTTCTTCGTCTAGGGTTTCGTTCCCATTTCCAGATTCCATCCCGTTTTAGTTCCTTTCGAGTTCATCCATGGCGGATGAGGCTGATAGTGGCCCAAAACCAGGGAAGTTTAGAAAACTCTGTGAAACCCCTGCTGCCATGGCCGCATTTAGGGCGGACTATAAGATCCCTGCGAACGTTGGGCTTGAACTTGCCCCTTTAGGTGCAATCAGGGAGGCTGGGACATGGGATAGACAGTGTATCCCAATAGTAGCTATTGTTGAGGGCGGGGTTCGTTTCCCCCTTGACCACCCTTTACTTCGTCGGGTCCTAAGCTGGTATAAACTTTCCCCCATGCAAGTATCCACCAATTTTTTCAGACTGGTGATGGGAATTGTGGCCCTAAATAGGATTTTAGGCACCCAAGTAGGATTATGGGAAATCCAGTGGTGGTACAGCATCGTGCTGAACCCAGAATATAATACTTACTATTTCAAAGTAAGGCAAGCAGAAAAATGCCTCGTGCTGAATTTGCCAGATTCTGCTCGTGATCATGAAATGGACTTCTTGTATGTCACTGGCGCCTACGAGCCATTTGGGGAAGATGGCCAAGTGGTGGGCTTCCATTGCCCCCACAAATGGGGCCACCCACGTATGCTCCTCATTCACTTCATTATAATTCATTGCTCCCAATTTTATCTTTTCTCGTGATCTGATTCATGGTTGTACTCTGCTTCTGCAGCGACTAATGCCAACAAACGCCCCAAACGAGAGCCTAGCTACATCCGAACAGCAGAAATAAACAGGATTCTACAATATACTGGTGAGCCAGGAACCCAAACAGCTGGGAGGGGCCGTGACGCGAGCGTGCTTCTGGGCTATGATCCATCCTACAAAGGCTTTATCGACAGAAGATTAGCCCATCCAAGCACCAGTGCCGCTTCAACCTCGACTGCTCCTCAACCTAGAAGCTCAAGATCGAATGCTGGAGTGACCATTGCCGGTCAACATGGTGAAGTTCCAATTGCAGAAGGTGTCCCATTACCCCGGCTAGTTCTAAGGAGGTCATCCCGCAGGCGGGCTGCTTCTCCGCAACAACCCGAGCAACCAGTCTACTTACACAATGGACCAGTCGATCTCCTTCTCCGGGATACTCCCGATCACCTCGGGACTCAGGTACTATGTCTCTCCAACCCCTCAATCTAAGCACCCTCCTTACCCTTCCTGCACGGGGACGAGGTACCTCTGGCCGGGTATCATCCACCGGTCAAGCTCCTCCTCCACCTCGCCGAAGTAGGGGGGCCTCAACACTGTCCTCTTCTCCTCGGGAACAAGACGGTTCCCTTGGGGCTTCTGATGCCCACCGGGACAAACGCCCTAGGCATGACGAAGCCGGGGCCTCACATGCCCAAGATGCTGCGGGGGCCCTGGACACTTCTTCGCCGATCACCCAGGTCACCATCGAGGCCTGGACACCCCAACTCAAAAGGAGTGACCGGCCAGTGAACATAGGGGACAGCGTTAGTTCATCAGAGACTGCACTGGCCGTAGCACAGGCACTACTGTTGCCCGCAGATATGCAGAAAGAAGCCGCCTCTTCATCTGATCGGCTAGTGGCTACTAGGATTGCAAGTGGGGTTAAGGTAAAGTATTATCTTCATAATATTTTAGTGCATATATCTCTTATATGTACTAACTCTCGTTCATGTTTAAACCATTTCAGTTTATCCAAAAGATGGTCGCACTGGGCCAGAAATTGCAGGAGATTGAACCTGAACGGAACAGGCTCCTGAGGGACAACACCAGACAACTCCAGACTATAACAAGACTGGAGAGGGAAAGGGGCAAGGCAAAGCTTGACGCCGATGAGATGAAAGCAAAAATGGAGTGTAGACACCTCCCAAGCGGGGCATCGCCATACAGATTGATCACATTGTGTTTGCTCGATTGGTTGCTCATTTCATAAACCAAGATCATGGACATTCCCATGGCTAGGAACATCACCACATGATAACGGTTATCAACAAATAGAGTCGCCACCCAGTTTATTAAAACTGGGAAAATAGATAGAGATTCTGGATTCGGGAGCCAAAAGTACAGTAAGGGGAAGGTGTTAGGCACCCCTCTCTGCCCAGTCGTGAGACTGGCCCATAATTGTTCAACATAAGACATATAGATGCTTTATCTAATCCTAACACATAATCTGTTTAATTATTCCTTTAAACAGTAAGCAAAGTGAGCCAGTGCGATAATTGAAACATGCATCAGAAAGCAGGAAACAAACAAAATGTCCCAGGGAGATGGATCTCGCGGCCGGTGAATGGATCTCACGGCCGAGGGATCCTCCTGGTTTGATGTACCGGCCGAGGGATCGAAGCCCCGGTCGGTGTTCTTCCTCACACCAGACAGAAAGATTAACGGATAATCAAAATGCTACGATTAGTAAAGAGAGACAGTAAATAAGGCAAACCAGAGGCCGTTGGGCCTCACCACCTTGATCCCTCAGTTGCTTGATTGCTTCGGATTGGGCGTGATTGACTGATTGCTTGATCGAGAACCCTAGAGTTAGGGTTTGAACTTCGGGGTTTGATCGCCGGATTGACGGCTACCTTCGGAAGGTTAGGGCTTTTGAAGTATGGGATTGAGGGAGTATTTGTGCAGAGCTTCGTGGTTTGATTGAGTGTGTGGGTATCTCAATTTCTGTGTGTTAATTCGGAACCCAAAGGCCCCTTTATATAGGCATAGGGATGACTCACTCCGGCCAATCAAATCACGAGATGGCAATTGCAATTGCAATGCATCTCAAACTCTACGTCGTGATCTCCGAACGTAGCCCGAACGCATCGGAAAGGTAGTGTAGTTGGATCAAACCAAACGTCTGACAGAACGTTCGAGAGTCTGGAAAAAGGTCGATCTGGCGGCCGAGCAAAGGAAGTCGCGGCCGTGAAATGGATGTCTCGGCCGAAGGATAGATCTTGCGGCCGAGGGATTGATCTCTCAGGGAGATTTTGCTGGCAACAGGTTGCTCGGGTGAGGGATTGATGTTATGGCCGTGGGATCGATGTTACGGCCGTCAGATGGATTCTCCTAGGCTTCTGTATTTCTGTCTGAAAGGCTGTATGGCTTTGAGTTGGGTCCTCTAAGTGGTCAAAGTTCTCACCGAAAGTCCTAAGGTCCTCAAGGAAGCAATCAGCAATCATTGTATCCATTTCATCATCGGGATTGTCCCAAGGTGGGACTTGAAATAATCGTTAGGCCAAATTGGGGTGTCTACAGATGCCCCTCTTTGACTGAACTCAGACGGATCGCGAGACATGTTTGAGTAAGAGTCAAAGCTGTAAAAAGCAACTCAATTTGGTCCAACCACTATTCCAAGGGTTTTTTTTTTGAAAAAGGTTTTGTTATGGTCGGGCCGGGAGGCTGCCTACGTATTCCACAAGGGAAATTCAGACCAATCGTAGTTCGGGCTGAAAAAAGTTTTGTTCTGGTCGGGCCCGGAGGCTGCCTACGTATTCCATAAAGGAAATTCAGACCAATCGTAGTTCGGGCTGAAAAAAGTTTGGAGGGTTAGAGACAGAAGACGTACCTTAGGGCTTAAAAAGCCGTAGTGTGACGTACCTAGACTGAGCTAGGGTTTTGGCGAAGAGTAGTTGAAGGAGCGCGGGGCTGCCTGGGGAGTTTTTTGCGGAGAGCTTCCTTAGTTATTTTGGGGTAGATCAGTACACTGCAGGTGTGTTTGCCTTTCTTGATCATCCTTACTTTGACTGAAAGGAGCTCGGTAGAGTAGCCTATCCTTGCGAATGAGCTGGAAGGAATTGATGTAGTAGGGTGGAATCCAAACCATCTGCTGGAGATGAATTGGACGCCGGTTTGTTTTTGAGATGTAAGGGAGGCGCAGAGCCAGTAACTGGAGCATGGAGCTTTGGTGATGAGGGAACCGAGGCACGGAGCCGGTTGTAGTCATGAGGCGAGAGCCTGATAGGACCGAAGCGCGGAGCTGGTTTTTGATCATAAGGCAAGATCCTGAGGTGATTGGATTGGACCGAAGCGCGGAGCTGGTGTTCGATCATGAGGCGAGAGCCTGAGGTGACTAGATTGAGGCGTGGAGCCTGCTGTGGTTTACGAGACGGAGACCTGAGGTGAGCTTAGAGCTTGATGGGACCGAAGCACGGAGCTGGTGTTGATCATAAGGCGAGAGCCTGAGGTGATTGGATTGGACCGAAACGCGGAGCTGGTGTTGATCAGAATGAACCCGTGGTGTCAGAGCTTTGAGCTTGGCGTGATGAACCGAAGCGCGGAGCTGGTATAAGGCGAGGGCCTTGAAGTGAAATGAGGCATGGAGCCTGAAGTGATTGAGGCGTGGAGCCTGTATGTAGTCTTGAGGCGAGGGCCTGAGTTGTCGGAGCTTAAAGCTTGACGTGATATAAACCGAAGCGTAGAGCTGGTTGTATTCTGATGGTCTGTGCACGGAGCTTTCTCATCATAAGTGTTGACGTGGAGCCAAAGGATCGAGGCGTTGGGCCGATCAATAAAACCGAGGCATAGAGCCGGTTGATTGCAGGGTTGACCTGTTTCATGAGAGCTATGCAGAGTGTATATGTGCAATGCTTGTTAGATGTGAAACAGATATGATGCAGACTCGATGTGAAAATGTTGATGCAAATGTGCACGGGCCCGTGCGTGTGTGTTTGTTTTAAGCTTAGAGCTTCTATCAAGTTCCGGACTTGAGCATTCAGAGCGTAGAGCTCGAGCATTCGGACGGCAGAATCCGAGCATTCAAAGTACAGGCTTTGAGCGTCCAGTACGCAGTGGTTGGGCATCCAAGCGTAGAGCTTGAGCATTCAAGTGTATAACTTGAGCATCCAGTACACAGTGGTTAGGCATCCAAGCGTAGAGCTTGAGCATTCAAAAATGTTAGATTTTCGAGTATTCAGGTGTAGAGCCTGAGAATAAATGTCTTGATTGTTGGGGCGGCTTAGAGCCTGTTGCTTGTTTACGGCTTCGAGCCAGTTGAGATAATGGGCTTGGAGCCGCTGAGTTATGATAACAGGCGTAGAGCCTTTTGATAACGGGCTTCGAGCCGCTGAGATTGGTTGTTTACGGCTTCGAGCCATTTGAAACGGTGGGCTCGGAGCCAGTTGAGATAAGGGGCCTTGAGCTGCCAAGTTGAGTGATTATAGGCATAGAGCCCGTTGTCGTGATAGCGAGCATAGAGCTGCTGTAGAGTCTGTTGCTGCGATAGCGAGCATAGAGCTGCTGAGATAGAGGGCTTCGAGCCCGTTGAGATGATAGATGAAGGCGTAGAGCCTATTACTGTGATAGCGAGCATAGAGCTGCTGAAATAAGGGGCTTTGAGCCGCTGGGTGATAATAGACGTAGAGTCTGTTAAGATAGGCTTCGAGCCTATCGAGGTGGTGGCTTGGGGCCACTTGAGATAGAAGACGTAGAGCCGCTTTGGTGAGATAACGGGCGTAGAGCCTGCTGTGTTGAGGGCTTAGAGCCGCTGAGACGATAGATACAGGCTTCGAGCCTGTGGGGGTAATGGGCTTCGAGCCGCTGCATTGAGGGTTTAGAGCCAATTCAGATGGTAGATGCAGACTTTGAGCCTGGAGCCGTGGAGCCGCTGAATGGGTGTAGAGATAATGGGCACAGGGCCGCTGAATGGATATGGGCTCTGGGCTGTTGAGTGTCTTGTTTTGCTGGCCAGCAGTTTGTGGAGAGAGATTTTCGGTGCTTGGGCATGCCCCCAAGGCTGGTTTTAATCATATTGCATTGGCTTGGGGATGCCCCCAAGGCTACTCGGTTGGTTGAAGTCTATAGTGGCTTGAATTGGTGCACTGAGCATGTTCTGATGTCGCTGAGGGAAATTGATTAAGGGGCCAGGAGATCGATCTCTCGGCCGAAGGATTGATGTATCGGCCGAAAAATCGAAGTCTCGGCCGCATAATCGATTGATCTCCAAGGGCCTATAAAAGGCCACAGCCTCAGCCGTTTCATTTCGTTTTTCTTCCTTCCCTTTCCATTTCTTCCGCCCGAGGTTTCGACCGAAGACCCCTTCCATTTATCTTTGTTTCGGACAGCTCCGGGCCGTGGGAGATATGCTGACATGGCTAGCGTGTGCGGAGGGAGACCGCGTTTGCTTTTGGTCCTGTCTTGATGCTTGATTCGGGACCCTCGCATGGGTATGCTTGATTAGGGGCCCTCGCATGGGTGACTTGCTTCCGTGACGTGGAGCTCCTGGCGTGGCGGTGGTACGCGGTGTGGTGGTTTTTCTGGGTCATGTGGTGTCCCTTCTGCACCGTAGTACTCCTTTGGTATACATCGCCCCAGGGGTTTCCTTTCCTTTTTTGCAGCTGGTCTCTTTTGTTTCGGACCACCAGAGGGTTCGACATCCTCTTCTGCTTCCTCTTTTTGTTTCCTTTCTTTTTCTCTTCCTGCATAGGTTAGTTTGACAGGAAATCGATGTATAGTTTGTTTAGGAAATGTGGGATGATTCACCTTGTGATGTAAAAAAAAAGCTTTCGTTATATGAAACAAAAACCTTCTTGCTCTGCTTGTGATTGTATATGCTGTTCTTACGTTGTTTTGCGTATGATATTCCCGTTAATCCGACGAACTGAACCGTGGGAACAGTCTGTAAAATGGCCGTTCTGGCGGCCGAGCTAATGATTATACGGCCGAAGCTTTGATCTGGCGGCCGAGGGATCGTTTGGTTTACCTGGGTTTGGCTTGCAGATCAACCCTATTATCTACGGGCCGATGGATTGATCCCACGGCCGTCATATCGAAGTGTCGGCCGAGAGACCGACTAAATTTTCGAGGATTAAGAATCCGATTCCGATTCGAACTAAGAGTCGACCTAGTTCTATAAGTACGCGTTCTACGAACCCGATAGCATTGTCAGCAGCCATTCCTTTGCACATGGCACAACCAATCCTTGATCAGTGGCTAGATTCCTTTAATGGCCTTGACCGTCTGCACTTTAAGTCTTTTTGCATGGATTTCCTCTTTTCCCTTCGTTACATTCCCATGAATTTTGCTTTCCTCAGGGCAGCCGCTAGTTTGTGGGACCCTGATTTTCACGTCTTTCGATTTAAGAGGGAGGAGTTATGTCCTACTATTGAGGAGTTTGCAGCCATCATGGGTCATGCGGATAGAGAGGGTTTCATTGTCCCTAATCCTTTGTTCAACCGCGGTGATCTCCTGAAGGATTTACTCCAAGTTCAGAAACATGAAGTTAAGTTCTTCCTAGTGAAAGGGAGGCTGGAGATTCTGCAACTTATTCAGCGTTTTGGTACAGCTGAGGCTCACCGCCAAGTTCCCCTACAGAAATCGTGCTTTCATGCATTGTGCGTTTGTCTCCTTCATTGCCACTTGCTTGGTCCTTCCTCTGGTCATGCTGATCCTATATTGCTTAACCTTGCTCAGCAAATTGGAAACCGTGTGGGTTTCGCTGGTTTAGTATTGGCAGAGACCTTGATGGGTCTAGATATGATGAAGGGCAGCCCTACAGCTCAATTCTCAGGCAGTCCTTTACTATTGCAGGTTCGCTCTTTTATTTGTTTCTTTTGTCGAGTTTATCTTTTCACTCATCACTCTTTTGTTTTGACTCACGTGTTCTCTCAACTCACAATTTTCCCCTTTTCTCTAGGTATGGTTGTTTGAGAAGCTAAAAGTGTGGGATGTGCCGGAGCGACTTCCTTTCAATCCAGACCAGTGTATGGAGCGTAACATGGTCAAACAGTTCCCAACTGAGGCTGCTTGGGAAGCGTGGATGAAGACTTGCAGAGGTGATGAGATTCAATGGGTTTGCCCCTGGTATGGTATCGAGAGTATGACTGTGAGTACTATGAACCACTTTGGTGTGGCAGTGATCGGCATTACTCGAGTCGTTTTCTACTTCCCTGCTCGCTTTCAAAGGCAGTTTGGGGCTGAACAAGCCGCAATTTTGGGTGACCCTGAGTACACTGTCTCTAAGATTCATGATGCCAACTTCCGTCGCAATATGCTGCGTCTTTGGCCGAATAGAGTGATGCAAGAGGTTGCTGAGAATTTTGTTGCCAAGCTATCGGGTTCCTTCAAACGCTGGTTGAAGAAAAACCTTTCGGAGGATAGAAGTGCAAAGAGAAGGAAGACCTAGAGATCGTCGCTTTGCTTATGTTTTTCAAAAGATGTTTGTTTGATTCTAGCTTTCATGGATTAAGAATCGTTTAGGTTTGCTTTAATCTTTCTCTTTGGGAATAATAAAACATTTGGTCGTTTTATTTGAAGATGTTATTGCCATGGTTTGATAGCGAACATGCTTTAGGATAGACCTAGAAATCTTGGAAGTGATGATGATAGCAGTGGCCGAATCTCAAATTTAGAGATTGCCTATGTATCCCATGGAGGGAATCAGGCCATAAACGTAGTTCCAACAAAGGGGATTTGTTTTGTTTTTAGTTAGGGTTCACTCGGGTATTTTCCTCTCCTTTTGTGCTCTAAATTTTGTCTAAAACCGCCCTTGCGGGTTTTCGGTCTAGCGAGCGTTTTATTTATGCCTTAGTTTTTGCCTAAGCCGCCCTTGCGGGTTTTCGACCTAGCAGGCTGCTCTAATTTTTGCTTGGATCCGCCCACCCTTGTGGTTTTCGGCCCAACGAGCATCTCTCAGGGGTAAAACTTCCTCAACTTGTCAATGTTGACTGGCGTTGCGAATTCCATTCCATCCAAGTCTGCAATGTATGCTGCTCCTCCAGAAAGTATGCGTTTGATAAGGTAGGGGCCTCCCCAGTTTGGTCTAAACTTGCCCCTTGGGTCTGAGACGTGGCGACGAATTGCTTTGAGCACCATGTCTCCTACCTTGACGTCCCTAGGTTTCACCTTTTTGTTGAATGCTCGTGCAATACGGCGTTGATACCCTTGTACATGGTATAAAGCCCTTAGTCTCCTTTCGTCTAGTAGTGCCAACTCGTCGTAGCGGTTTTGAACCCAGTCCTCCTCGATCATCTCTGTCTCAACTAGAACCCTCAGCGAAGGTAATTCCAATTCGATAGGCAAGACAGCTTCCATTCCATAGACCAGAGAGTAGGGAGTGGCCCCAGTTGAAGTCCTTTCAGTTGTTCGGTATCCCCACAGCGCCAGAGGTAACATTTCTGGCCAGTCTGTGTAAGTGTCGGTAGTCTTCCGCAGAATCCTCTTGACATTCTTGTTTGCAGCTTCAACTGCTCCATTAGTTTGAGGTCGGTAAGTAGATGACCGATGATTTTGTATCCCAAATTCGGCGAAAAGCTTCTTTGTCGCCCCCTTGAAGTGCGATCCGTTATCACAAACAAACTCGTGAGGTACACCATATCGATAGATGATATTAGTGCGAATGAATTTGGCCACATGAGTGGCCTTGAGAGTAGCATAAGAGGCTGCCTCTACCCATTTGGTGAAATAGTCGATGGCTACCAGAATGAACTGATGTTTGTATTTCCCTTTTGGATTTATGCTTCCAATGACGTCTATCCCCCAAGTGGAGAATGGCCAGGGGGATGTCATGCTGTACAATTCCGTAGGGGGAATACGCATACGATCAGCGTGAGTTTGGCATTTGTAACATCGGCGGACATAATCAGCGCAGTCGGCCTCCATTGTAGTCCAGTAATATCCCTGACGTAGGATCTTCTTTGCCATCGTTGCCCCATTCATGTGTGGCCCACAAATTCCTTCATGTATTTCCTCCATTACCTTGCGGCTGTCCTCCGTTGTGACGCAAAGTTGACTTGGGCCCAAGTGTGCCCTTCGGTATAATGCTCCTCCACAGATTATAAATCGGGCAGCAAACCTCCGCAGAGCCGTTTTGTCCTTTGAGGTGGCCTCGGATGGGTATTCTCCTTTTTCCAGGAATTCCTTCACGTCCTCGTACCATGGCTTGCCATCATCTTCACCTTCCTCAGTAAAGGTACACTCACATGCTGGTTTAACCTTTTGTTCAATCATGAGAGGCCGCATTGTGAACCCCAGGGGTATTTCGACCATAGACGCTAGTGTTGCCAGTGCGTCTGCAAATTTATTGCTCACTCGAGGAGTGTGTGTGAAGATAACAGAATCGAACTGTGGAATTAGATTTTCCAGCACAGAGTGATATAGCTTCAGTGTATCCTCCTTAACCTTCCAGTCTCCTCTTGCTTGAGATACCACCAGGTTTGAATCCCCAGTGACTTCTACCCTTTTTGCTCCTAACTCCAGGGCTGCCTCCATTCCAGCAATACAAGCCTCATATTCAGCTTGGTTGTTAGTGACTTCAAACCTTAGCTTATATGACAAAGGGATGTGAGAGTCGTTTGGGGAAACTAGCAATACCCCTATGCCATATCCACATTGGTTTGATGCTCCATCAAAGTAAAGTTGCCAGGTGTCGTCTAGGAGACATAAGATATCCTCGTCGGGGAACATGAAGTCCTCTGCCTCGGCCTTTGTCACAGGGTGATCCGCCAAGAATTCTGCCACAGCTCTTCCTTTTACTGATTTCCTTGTCATGTATTTGAGGTCGAACTCCGCTAGCAGCAATAACCACCTAGCTAGCTTTCCGATAAGTGCTGGCTTTTCGAAAAGATATTTGATGGGGTCTAAACGAGAGACCAGCACCACCGGATGTGCTAGCAGGTAGTGCCTCAGTTTCTTTGTGGCCCATACTAGCCCCCAACAGGTTTTCTCGAGGGGAGTGTACCTTGTCTCATAATCCATCATTTTCTTGCTGAGGTAGTATATGGCGCACTCTACTTTGGCGTCGTTTTCTTGCGCTAGCATACATCCCATGGACGTGTCTGTTACTGAGAGATACATAATCAATGGCTTCCCTGGGATAGGTGGCGATAGTACAGGTGGATTCTGAAGGTATTCCTTGATTGCCTCGAATGCTTGCTGACAGTCTTGGCTCCATTCAAAATCCGTACCTTTCTTTAGTAGCTTGAAAAGAGGTTCACAGGTAGTTGTGAGCTTGGAAATGAACCTGCTGATGAACTGTACCTTTCCTAAGAAGCTCCTTACTTCCTTCTCTGTCCTAGGTGGTGATATCTCCATGATAGCCTGTATCTTGGAAGGGTCTACCTCGATTCCTCGTTGAGTGATGAGGAATCCCAACATCTTTCCAGCTGTTACCCCAAAAGTGCATTTTTGAGGGTTAAGACGTAGTTTATAATTCCTAATCCTCTCAAAGAACTTTTGGAGTGCTCCATAGTGTCCTTCCCTTTCCTTTGATTTGACTATCATATCGTCGACATACACCTCGACCTCTTTGTGCATCATGTCGTGCAGCAGTGTTGTGGCCATCCTCTGGTAAGTGGCTCCAGCATTCTTCAACCCAAACGGCATTACTCGGTAACAGTAAGTTCCCCAAGGCGTAGTGAAGGTAGTTTTCTCTCTATCCTCAGGAGACATAAGGATTTGGTTATATCCAGAAAATCCATCCATGAAAGATAGCAATGCGTGGCCTGCGGTGTTATCTATTAGCTCGTCTATGTGAGGTAATGGGAAGTCATCTTTCGGACTGGCTTTGTTGAGATCTCGGAAATCCACGCAGACCCTGATTCCTCCAGTTTTCTTCGGTACGGGAACGATGTTTGCTACTCATTGTGGATATTCGGTGACTATGAGAAAACCGGCGTTGATTTGCTTAGTGACTTCTTCTTTTATCTTTAGGACCCAATCAGGGCGCATACGTCTCAGTTTTTGTTTAACTTGTTTTGCATTGGGATGAAGAGGGATTTTATGTTGAACAATTTCAGGGTCTATTCCAGGCATGTCCTCATAAGACCAGGCAAAAACATCTTTGTATTCTTTTAGCAAAAGGATTAGTTTTTCACTCTCTTGAGGGGATAGTGTGGCACCAATTTTAACCATTTTGGGCTCGTTTTCAGAGCCTATGTTTGCTGTGATTATCTCCTCAGAAAAAGGTTTAGCGTGCCTTTCCTCTTCTCTCTCGATGAATTCTAGAATTTCTTTTGGAATCTCTTCCTCAAAATTTGATTTGTCGGAATCCACACAATTGATCATAGGCAAAGTAAAATACTCTAAATCTTCCTTCTCATTGCTAAATTTATCAAAAGACATTTCAGAGTCGAACTCAAAGTAAATGCTATGCCTTGGTACTTTGACCAGGTTTTCCTCACTAGACTTAGTAGTTTCAAAGGATGAAAAGCTTGACTCGGACTGAGTCGACTCAATCGGAATCAGAACTAAGATCAGAATTAGCGCTTTTCATTTTGTATTTTAGAGTGTGTTCCACGGTCCAGTTAGGGTAAGCCCCTTTTTCAGCATCCACAATCAGCTCAGAGCAGTCTTTTTCATCACCAAGGTCGATCACCAATACCTCACTGTCACCTTGATTCGCACTTTCATCGTTGTCACCCTGCAAGTCTTGGAGGGCCATTTGATTTGCTATTGCTGTTATCTCTTCCAATTGAGCTTCAATTTCGGCTTCGTCGCTGTTGTCGACTCGTCGTGTGCCAACAAAGCCCCACCAATTACCAAAGCTGTCTATGATGGGATGGATCACCCTTATTTCATTGTTGGTGATCCCATCATCAAAGAGCAGGTTTAGTGATATTTCGTCTAGTGGGTCATTGTCGACAGCCTCTTCTTCCTTTGCCTCTTCAGTCTCGAGGTTGTTGACCTCGTCTATTGGCCAATAATCATCGGTAGGTGCATAAGGGTCATAAAAGTAGATTGGAACCCTGCGAAGCCCTTCTTCTTCAATCAGGTCTTCTACCTCTTCCTCATAAACTGTTCCAGCGAACATGACATGGTCATCTTCAATGATAGCCACCATAGGCTTTGGTTGATTTACTGGAGTGATGTATTCAGAGGGGTTGAAATCTTCAATAGCAAAGTGGAGCGGGCCAGACAGCTTGGTGACAACTTGAAAGTGCGAATCAGACGTGAACAATGATGCAGTCATTTTTCCTGAAAAAGGTTTTTGCTTTAGTCAGATTGATTAATCTTACTTACTGATTATTTGATTTAGAGAGATTTCTAAGGTTTAACCTGCAAAAGAGAGACTTTACAACATACACATATACAATGGGTGTGAGGAAGAACTTTTCGCAAGTAGAATGCAAGTAGGTTCCTAGCCTGTAGGTTCCTGTCTTAGTTTGATAAGTTCTATGGCTTTCTAAAACATGTAAGGTTTTGGTAGTCTCAGGGTGCTCCGTTGTCAAAGGGCACCAATCCTCTCACCAGCCCATCATAGGCGGTGATTGGGTGATTTCCTTTTTGATATACCACTAGGTACGAGTGACTGTGGAGTTTGCTGGAACCCCCAACATAGCCCGTGTCATGCCGGGATATCAGGTGAACTCAACGGGTTGCCCGCTCGATGCATATGATAAATGAATTAGACATGGCATGTATTAGTATTATGTTGAACTTTCTGGTTATGGCTCTCAATTCCCCAGCAGAGTCGCCAAAAACTGTAGACACCTCCCAAGCGGGGCATCGCCATACAGATTGATCACATTGTGTTTGCTCGATTGGTTGCTCATTTCATAAACCAAGATCATGGACATTCCCATGGCTAGGAACATCACCACATGATAACGGTTATCAACAAATAGAGTCGCCATCCAATTTATTAAAACTGGGAAAATAGATAGAGATTCTGGATTCGGGAGCCAAAAGTACAGTAAGGGGAAGGTGTTAGGCACCCCTCTCTGCCCAGTCGTGAGACTGGCCCATAATTGTTCAACATAAGACATATAGATGCTTTATCTAATCCTAACACATAATCTGTTTAATTATTCCTTTAAACAGTAAGCAAAGTGAGCCAGTGCGATAATTGAAACATGCATCAGAAAGCAGGAAACAAACAAAATGTCCCAGGGAGATGGATCTCGCGGCCGGTGAATGGATCTCACGGCCGAGGGATCCTCCTGGTTTGATGTACCGGCCGAGGGATCGAAGCCCCGGTCGGTGTTCTTCCTCACACCAGACAGAAAGATTAACGGATAATCAAAATGCTACGATTAGTAAAGAGGGACAGTAAATAAGGCAAACCAGAGGCCGTTGGGCCTCACCACCTTGATCCCTCAGTTGCTTGATTGCTTCGGATTGGGCGTGATTGACTGATTGCTTGATCGAGAACCCTAGAGTTAGGGTTTGAACTTCGGGGTTTGATCGCCGGATTGACGGCTACCTTCGGAAGGTTAGGGCTTTTGAAGTATGGGATTGAGGGAGTATTTGTGCAGAGCTTCGTGGTTTGATTGAGTGTGTGGGTATCTCAATTTCTGTGTGTTAATTCGGAACCCAAAGGCCCCTTTATATAGGCATAGGGATGACTCACTCCGGCCAATCAAATCACGAGATGGCAATTGCAATTGCAATGCATCTCAAACTCTACGTCGTGATCTCCGAACGTAGCCCGAACGCATCGGAAAGGTAGTGTAGTTGGATCAAACCAAACGTCTGACAGAACGTTCGAGAGTCTGGAAAAAGGTCGATCTGGCGGCCGAGCAAAGGAAGTCGCGGCCGTGAAATGGATGTCTCGGCCGAAGGATAGATCTTGCGGCCGAGGGATTGATCTCTCAGGGAGATTTTGCTGGCAACAGGTTGCTCGGGTGAGGGATTGATGTTCTGGCCGTGGGATCGATGTTACGGCCGTCAGATGGATTCTCCTAGGCTTCTGTATTTCTGTCTGAAAGGCTGTATGGCTTTGAGTTGGGTCCTCTAAGTGGTCAAAGTTCTCACCGAAAGTCCTAAGGTCCTCAAGGAAGCAATCAGCAATCATTGTATCCATTTCATCATCGGGATTGTCCCAAGGTGGGACTTGAAATAATCGTTAGGCCAAATTGGGGTGTCTACATGGAGACTGCAGAGGAGAACCTTAGACAAGCTCTGGCAGAGATCGATGCTACCAAGAAGGTTGCTTATGATGACGGTCATTAGAAGGGTTTTGATGCTGCAACGGCCAGCTATGTAGAACAGATGCCGGGCATTCAAGATCACATATGGGCTGCTGGATGGGAGGCATGTTTGGTCAAAATTGGTGCTGCTGATGATTGCACCCTCTGAGTTGACAACAATTTGCCTAGCAAACGTGTCCAGCCATCTCATGGCTCCGTGGAGCCTGCTCTTGATGATATTGAAGAGCAGATCGATGAATTTGCTGATGTGGATGAGGAGATGGAGATGGAGACCCAGACTGCCCAGCCTGGATCCCAAGAAGCCCATGATGAGCAGCCAACCACAGAGGGAGCAGCTACTAAGACCGTCATCCTGGAAGAACAACCAACTGGAGACAGCAATGCTACTGTCGCTCCAAGCGACACCACCCCTGAGGTCCGGAACCTGGACTAACTTGGTAAGTCTTGGCCCATTTCTTTCGACCATCCATAAACATTTTGCTGGTCCTGCGTGACCGTAATCTTCAGCCCTGCGAGGCATCAGTATATTTGAACATACTTTTAACACAGGTGTAGGTGGAGAAAAACAGATGGTACCTAGAACAGCGCTGAATCTCCTTCCTTCACGTGCTGTCCAACCGGAACCCTAGTGCCTTCGCCTGAACCCTAACCTGTAAAACAGACAAGGGGTGAGCGCACCTCCGCCTCTCGTGGCAAAGGCCCTCCGATGCCTAAGTTAGTATCTCGTACTATATCAAACCCTAATTATCAAAAGGAAGTATAGACTAAATGCAACTTATTGCGTACCTTTTTCCCTCAGGTTTACCTCGTATTTATAGATATGAGCTTGCTTGCTTCTTAAGCATCCTTCTCGTCCCAGGTCTCCTGCCTTGTGCAGGAAACCGGGCTCTTCTGGGAATCTCTTGCCAATCAACTTAGACCCCTTATTCATAGGGTCTCTCCTTTAAGAGGAATTTGTCCCATAATAGGACTGTCCCCTTACTTATCATTACTATGTATTGGGTTCTTCTTCTAGAATACCCCCTCTACCTTATCTCATAAGGCTACGCTTTTCCAGATGAATGCATCTATTCGGCATATGCTCTTGCCAGTCATACTGCATAAGAAAATGACTTCTTATGTCATTGGCCCCTCTTGGCCGAACAGGCTAATGACTTCTCATGTCGTTAGTCCCTTTCAGCCGAACAGATAATCTAATCTGGTGCCCTCTGGATGTACCGGACCTTTCCGCCGCCGTTCATCTTATATGGAATCCCATATCACTTTCCTCATTACACGGATCCGGTACACCACGTGTTCGGCTACTACTTACATCTGTCCGGGAATACCTCCCTACAATTGCTCCCCAGCTTTTGCTCTTTATTTCTATCAAAGATGATGAGTAAAGCTCAAGAATGAACCTGAGGCCGAACAGATTAGATACCGTGCAGATATAGTCACTGGGTTTCCTTTGATGTCTCTTGGCGGTTTAGTCATTATACCATCTCGAGGTAATAAATCCACGTGGCGTACCTCGTACGCTACGCATTTAATTCGAACTGACGTTCCTCCTAACGGCGCTTAGAACGTTCATTCTCTTTGATTCTTTTTCCGTTACTTTTCATGTAACGGGTTTTAACGGAGACGTTCCGTCTCCGTTTCTTTCCCTTAAACTCGAAAAAGAAGGACTCTGGGTTTTTTACACAAAAAACCTTCCAATCTCTGCCCTTTCTCTCTCTAAAACCAGTCGCAACTGTTCATCTTCAGTCCGCCATCGCCGCCGTCTGCAAACTCGAATCCATCTCAGGAAATCTTCACAAACCCTTCGTAAGACTCTCATCCTCACTCCTTTGTTCATTTCACTTCTGAGATTCTCTTTCTCATATTCTCCCTCTTCTTAGGGTTTCGGTCCCATCTTCAAATCTCATTTGGTCTTTTTAGTGAAACTCGTCCATGGCGGATGATAATAACGATCCCAAACCAGGGAAGTTTAGAAAACTTTGTGACACTTCGGTCACAATGGCAGTCTTTAGGAGGGATTATAATGTCCCTGACAACGTTGGCCTAGAACTTGCACCTTTGGGTGCGATTAGAAATGCTTGTACGTGGGTTAGAACGTGCATCCCTATCGTGGCCATCGTTGAGGGTGGAGTTCGTTTCCCCCTTGACCCACTACTTCGTCGTGTTCTTAATTGGTATCGTCTCAACCCCATGCAAGTGTCCACCAATTTCTTCAGATTGGTTATGGGAGTTGTAGCTTTAAATAGAATCTTGGGGACCCAATTAGGAATCTGGGATATCCAGTGGTGATACAGTATTGTATTAAATCGTGAATACAATACCTACTACTTAAAAGTGAGAAAGGCAGAGAAGCGCTTCGTGCTTAACTTGCCAGACTCCGCTCGGGACCACGAGATGGATTTTCTGTATGTTACTGGAGCTTTCGAGCCCATGGGTGAGGATGGCCAGGTGGTGGGTGTCCACGTTCCCCACGAGTGGGGCTTCCCACGTATGCCTCTACTTTCTGCTCTTTTAAGTTCAGTTTACTTATTCTTCTTATATTGAAATTGTCCCACTGAGGGTTTCGTCTGTTTATTTCAGCCGAAAATGCCAACAGACGCCCGAGCAGAGAACCTAGCTACATCCAAGCAGGAGATATCAACAAGGTCCTGAGATACAAAGGGGTGCCAGGTACACAAACAGCTGGACGAGGGCGTGATGCAAGTGTTTTGCTCAGCTACGATCCAGCCTACAAAGGTTTCATAGACAGAAGACTTGCTCACCCAAGCACCAGTGGTGCCTCGACTTCGACTGCTCCCCAAGCCAGAGGTTCAAGATCAAGTGCTGGCGTAACAATCGCCGGACAGTCAGGGGAGATACAATCTCCGAGGGGATCCCTTTACCTCGCTTGATACTTAGAAGGTCCTCACGTCGACAGGCGGGCAATCAACAGCAATCCGAACAGCCAGCACCTCAACTCACAAGTCAATCATCTTCTCCTGGATACTCTCCTTCTCCTCCGGAATCAGGTACAATGTCTCACCAACCCCTGAATCTCAGCACACTTCTGACAATCTCTCCTCGGGGACGTGGTGCTACGGGCAGGGCGGCTTCAACCGGTCGCGCTCCCCCACCACCCCGTCGCTCTAAGGGCCCTAATACACGGTCCTCTTCTTCTCCTCGGGAACAAGACAGTTCTCTTGAGGCTGCTGATGCCCATCGGGACAAACGTCCAAGGCATCAGGAAACCGGGGCCTCAGTTTCACAAGCCGTTGCTGATGCAAGTCTGGGGCCTCCTACCCCTGTTACTCAAGTGATCCACGATGCCTGGGCCCCTCAATTCACTAGGGGTGACCGGCCAATAAATGTTGGGGACAGTGCAAGTTCTTCTGAGACTGCACTGGCCCTTGCACAAGGGTTGCTGCTTCCTGTGGACATGCAAAAAGAGTCTACCAATTCTTCTGAACGGCTTTTATCCACTGGACTCGTCAGTGGAATCAAGGTAATCCCAAGTTGTTACTCCTGCCTTTTATCCCATATTCGTCTTGGTAGTCTCAAGGATATCCAACTACAAATTGAGTTTTTTGTCGTTCTTTTAGTTCATTCAAAAGATGGTTACAATGGGCCAGAGGCTTCAAGAGACTGAGGCTGAAAGGAACAGGCTGATGAATGAGAACACCAGTCTGATCCGATCAGTCACGAGGCTGGAGAGAGAGAGAGAGATAAAGCTAAGCTGGAAGCCGATGGTATGAAGGTGAAGTTGGATGCTGCTAAGGAAAACCTTCGCAAGGCGTTGTCCGTAATTGACAGCACAAAAAAGGCAGCTCATGAAGACAGGTTCAAGAAAGGGTTTGATGCTGCCACAGCAAGCTATGTGGAGCAGATGCCTGGCATTCAGGACCAGATTTGGGGCGTGTGCTGGGAGACATGCCTGACAAAGGTGGGAGCTCCTGACGATTGCAGACTCTGGATAGAAAATGATTTGCCCAGCAAACGTCTTCAGCAACCTCACGATCCTAAGGAACCTGTTGTTGATGATATCGAAGTGCAGATTGACGAGTTTGCTGATGTTGATGAAGAGATTCAGATGGAGTCTCAAGGTGCTCAATCTGAATTTCAGGAAAGGAATCCCGAGCAATCAACCACTGGAGGAACAACTACTGAAACCGTGAACCTGGAGGAGCAACCAGCCGGAGACGGCAATGTTGCTGAGGTTCCAAGCAACACTACGCCCGAGGTCCAGAACTTGGACTGATATGGTAAGTTTTGATTTATTTTGACGAATCATAAAAAACACTCTTCTGGTCCTGCGTGACCGTATCCTCTAGCCCTGCATGGCATCAGTATACTCGTAACACTGGTTTTTTGGCCCCTCGTGGCACTACTTTGGTTTGTTCGGCCCTCGTGGCTTTTGATTTTGCAGGGTCCTTCGTGACCGAATGTTTATGTTCATGTTGCTAAGTTTTTTCATACTTAGTTAGTTTTTGCACATGCTTAGTGAGCTTTCTGGCTTTCATGTACTAAGCTTTACTCATACTTGGACAAGTATGCATTTTCTTGTATGCTCCCCAAGTTCTACGTGTTTGGAGATACTCACAAGTGTATACGTACTTGGCTGTTTGCTTCTAAGTCTTTCATACTGAGTTAATCGTGTAAGCAAGGAACTTAAGTAATTCGTACCTTATTGGGTTCCAACATGTTGCTGCCAAGTGTTTTCAGACTTGGAAAAAAGGCAAGGTATGCTGATAGTTTTTGAGTTTTATCATACTCAAGAGGAATCATGTTTAGACAAATTTTCGTTATGTCTTATTTCCCCAAGTGTTTCATACTTTTGGGATTGATTTTAAGTTTCTCATACTTAAAGGGATCATTAAGTTTCTCATACTTAAAAAGATCGTTAAGTGTCTCGTACTTAAAAAGATCGTTAAGTGTCTCGTACTTAAAAAGATCGTTAAGTGTTTCGTACTTTAAAAGATCGTTAAGTGTCTCGTACTTTAAAAGATCGTTAAGTGTCTCGTACTTTAAAAGATCGTTAAGTGTCTCGTACTTAAAAAGATCGTTAAGTGTCTCGTACTTTAGGGATTCGCGCAAACAAGTATTTCGTACTTAAAAATATGCGAAGTCATACGTTCTAAGGCGTTCATACCCATTACCTGCTGTAGGTGGAGAAAAATAGATAGTACCTAGAACAACACTGAATCTCCTTACTTCACGTGCTGCCCAACCGGAACCCTAATACCTTCGCCTGAACCCTAACCTGAAAAACAGACAAGGGGTGAGCGCACCTTTGCCTCTCGTGGCAAAGGCCCTCCGATGCCTAAGTTAGTATCACGTACTGTCTCAAAAACCCTAAAAATCAATAGGTAGTGTGGAATGAATGCAACTTATTGCGTACCTTTTTCCTCTAGGTTTACCTCGTATTTATAGATATGAGCATGCTTGCTTTCCAAGCATCCTTCTCGTCCCAGGCCTCCTGTCTCGTACAGGAAACCTGGCTCTTCTGGGAATCTCTTACCCAATCAACTGAGATCCTTTCCTCATAGGGTCTCTTCCCACCATAGAACTCATCCCTTAGTGGGACTGTCCTTTGACTTTTACCGTATATCGGGTCCGTCTTACAGAACACCCCTATTGCCTTATCTCTTTAAGACAACGTTTCATCAAGTTACTCCATTTGTTCGGCATATGCCCCTACCGAACAGACTACATAAGTAAATGACTTCTCATGTCACCGGCTCATCCCAGCCGAACAGATCGTCTAACCCGGTGCCTCCTCGTAGCACTGGATCTTACCGCCGCCGTTCATCATATATGGGATCCCATATCACTTTCCTCATTACATGGATCTGGCACATCACGTGTTCGGCCCTTAATTGTACCTGTTCGGGAACACCTCCCTACAATTGCTCCCCAGCTTTTGCTTATCACTACTGTTTCGAAGATGATGAGTAAAGCTAAAAGAATAAACTTAAGGCCGAACAGATCAGATCCCGTGCAGATATAGTCATTGGGTTCCCATTGATGTTTTTTGGCAGTTTAGTCATGATTTTCTCGAAATAATGACTCCACGTGGCGTATTTCGTACGCCTTGCATTTAATTCGACCCGACGTTTCTTCAAAACGGCGTTTGAGTGTCGTCCCTTCAAACTTACTTTCCGTTACCTTTTTTGAGATAACGGTGTTAGGAGAGACGGTTCACCTCCGTCTCCTCGCTTTAATCCCAAGAAGGGATCTTTTTGGGTTTTCCACCCAAAGTTTCAAAAGCGTCCGTCTTCTCTCTCTGAAACCAGACGAAAGCTGTTCATCTTCAGTCCGCCATCGCCGCCGTCTGCGAAATCGATTTCATCCTAGGAAATCCTTACTACATTCCTGTAAGACTTCTCATTCTTACCTCTGTTTTCATTTCATCTCGAGACTTCATTCTCAATCTCCTCTTTGTCTAGGGTTTCGATCCCATTTCCAGATTTCATTCTGTTTTAGTTTCCTCTGATTCATCCATGGCGGATGAAGCTGATAGTGGCGTTAAGCCAGGAAAATTCCGAAGACTCTGCGAGACACCTGCTGCAATGGCGGCGTTTAGGACTAAATACAATATTCCAGAAACCGTTGGTTTAGAACTCGCCCCTCTGGGTGCTACTAAAAATGCCTGTAAATGGGATAGAACATGTATCCCAATAGTGGCAATTGTCGAGGGTGGAGTTCGTTTCCCCCTCGACCCACTACTTCGTCGTGTTCTTAATTGGTATCGACTCAACCCCATGCAAGTATCCACCAATTTTTTCAGATTGGTTATGGGAGTCGTAGCTTTGAACAAAATCTTGGGGACCAATATAGGAATCTGGGAAATCCAGTGGTGGTATAGCATTGTATTGAATCGAGAATACAATACTTACTACCTTAAAGTGAGAAAGGCAGAGAAGCGTTTCGTGCTTAACCTGCCAGACTCTGCTCGGGACCACGAGATGGACTTCCTCTACGTTACTGGAGCTTTCGAGTTTAGTCACTTATCCTTCTTATGTCAAAGTTTTCCCACTTAAAGTTTCATTGTTTTGTTGTTTCAGCTGAAAATGCCAATAAACGCCCAAGAAGGGAACCAAGCTACATTCGAGAAGGGGAGATAAACACCGTTCTAAAGTACAAAGGGGTTCCAGGTACACGCACTGCTGGACGGGGACGTGACGCCAACGTTTTACTGGGATACGATCCTGCCTACAGAGGCTTTATTGACAGAAGACTTGCTCATCCGAGCACCAGTGGTGCTTCTACATCCGCCACTCCTCAACCAAGAAGTTCGAGATCTAGTGCTGGTGTGACGGTTGCCGGGCAGCGAGACGAAGTACCAGTATCTGAAGGCATCCCATTGCCTCGTTTGATACTTAGGAGATCGTCACGAAGGCAAGCTACCATAACCCAACAACAGCCCGAGCAGCCATCGACCGAACGTGATACCAGCCAGTCATCCTCTCGCGGGTATTCCCCTTCTCCTCCTAATTTAGGTATAATGTCTCAACAGCCTTTAAACTTGGCTTCCCTCCTTACTGTTTCCTCCCGTGGACGTGGCTCTACGGGACGTGCTTCGTCCACTGGAAATGCTCCCCCTCCTCCCAGACGTATGCGAGGTCGTGGGAGCAGTCTATCTCCTCGGGAATCCGAGTCTGGCTTGGAGGCCGGGGATGCTCATAGAGACAAACGCTCCAGAGACCAATCCACAGGAGATGGGGCGACACAGGTTACTGGGGGAGACGAACAAGCCCCTACCCCGAACATTCAGCCACCTCCTCCATCCTGGGCCCCTCAACTTATCAGAGGTGACCGGCCGGTGACTGTGGGAGACAGCGCCAGCTCGTCTGAGACTGCTTTGGCCCTCTCCCAAGCGCTGCTACTGCCCGTAGATATGCAAAAAGAGGCCACCTCTTCATCTGATCGTCTGATATCGACCGGGCTAGTGAGTGGGATCAAGGTAAAGTACTTTCATTACTTTATTAATACCTTGACATATAAGATCCTTTATTGAATCTTACTCACTTTATCATTGAATCTCACCAGTTTATCCAAAAGATGGTCACTCTTGGCCATAAGCTACAAGAGGTTGAGCCTGAAAGAAACAGACTTCTGAGGGACAACACTAGACAGCTCCAAACCATCACGAGGCTTGAGAGGGAGAGAGACAAAGCTAAATTGGAAGCCGATGAGATGAAGTTGAAGATGGAAGCTGCTGAAGATAACCTCAGACAAGCTTTGGCAGAAATCGATGCAACTAAAAAGGCTGCTTATGATGATGGACACCAAAAGGGTTTTGATGCTGCAACAGCCAGCTACGTGGAACAGATGCCGGGCATTCAAGATCACATATGGGCTGCTGGGTGGGAGGCATGCTTGATCAAGATCAAAGCTCCTGATGATTGCACCCTCTGGGTCGACAACGATTTGCCTAGCAAACGTGTCCAGCCATCTCAAAGCTCCGTGGAGCCTGCTCTTGATGACATTGAAGAGCAAATCGATGACTTTGCTGATGTAGATGAGGAAATGGAGATGGAGACTCAGGCAGCCCAGCCTGAATCCCAAGAAGCCCATAATGAGCAGTCAACCACGGAGGGAGCAGCTACGGAGACCGTCATCCTGGAAGAACATCCAACTGGAGACAGCACTGCTGCTGTTGTTCCAAGCGACACCACCCCTGAGGTCCAGAACTTGGACTAAGTTTTAGCCCATTTCATTTGATCATCCATGAGCATTTTTTGCTGGTCCTGTGTGACCGTAAATTTCAGCCCTGCGAGGCGTCAGTATATTTTGAACATCTTTTTAACACAGACGTTTGGCCCTTCGTGGCAGTACATTGGTTTGCTCGGCCCTTTCGTGGCTTTTTCTGATATTGCACTTAGCTCCTCGCGGCCAGAGGTTTCAGGTTATTTTGACTAAGTCTTTCATACTATGCCTATCAAGTGTGTTCATACTTGATCATCGATCTTTAAGTGCATATCCTAGTTTTACTTACTTAGGAATGTTTTTGAGTCTATTCTGCATATCTGCGTATGTTCCCCCAAGTTTCGCGTACTTGGACAGATTTCTAAGTGTACTTATATTTAGCTATTGCTACTAAGTTTTTTCATACTTAGCAGTTATAAGTTTTTCGTACTTAAAAGATTGTTTAAGTTTCTCGTACTTATAAGTTTTTCGTATTTAATGATCTTTTCATACAATGTTCTTTTGTATGCTGTAAGGTATTTCGTACCTGTTCTGGTTTCTCGTACTCAGCTAAACAAGTATCTCGTACTTTTAATTAAGTTTCTCGTACTTAGCATTTCGTGCAAACAAGTATTTCGTACTTTAGATAATCTAATTTTTCATCCGTACGTTCGTTCATGCCAATTACCTGCTCCCCAATACGAAGGAGGGTCAACTTGATCGTTGTTCGTATTCATAAGTTTAAAAAAGAACTATATACTAGAAGAAACAAAATTGCACGAAAATTGCTACTTTATTCATAATTGTGGAAATCAAGGAGTCGTTATGCGTACACCTTGCAACTAAAAGGAGAAAACGATGGAATTTTCTTCGTAATCCCCGCAAAATAACATAATTCTAAAACAGAATTTGAAAAACAAAGGGATTTTCTTCGTAATCCCCACACAATAACAAAATCCTAAAACAGAATTTTGAAAACAAATCAAGTTCTTTAAACAAAGAACTTTCTCAAATTGTGGACATTCCATGGTCTTGGCACCGGGTTCCCGTCCAGGTCAGCCAATCTATAAGCCCCAATGCCCGCAATTTCGGTTACTCGATACGGTCCTTCCCAATTAGCTCCAAGTTTTCCCTCATTAGCTACTTTGGTGTTGCCAAGTACTTTTCGAAGTACAAAGTCTCCAATGCCAAATTCTCGAGGGTGGACATGTTTATTGTATCCTCTCATTAGCTGTTCCTGGTACGAGGCCAAATGGACCAAAGCTCTTTCCCTCCTCTCTTCGGCCAGATCGAGCGCAATTTCGAGAGCCCTGTCATTACCCCCACTCTCAACCAATGCAGTCCTATTGGTTGGAAGTCCAACTTCCAAGGGTATGACTGCTTCTGTACCATATGCCAATGAATAGGGGGTCTCTCCCGTAGATCTCCTAGGCGTTGTTCGGTGGGCCCACAGGACCAGGGGCAGTTCATCAGGCCACTTGCCTTTTGCCTTGTCCAACCTCTTCTTGATCCCATCAAGAATCGTTTTGTTGGAAGCTTCTGCTTGCCCATTGCTCTGAGGGTAGGCTGGGGTTGAGTAATAGTTCCTTATCCCATATTGGGAACAAAAAGTTTTGAACTTTTTCTGGAACTGTGCCCCATTATCTGTGATCAAAGAGTAAGGGACCCCAAATCGAGTGATAATGCTCTTCCACACAAACCTTTCTATCATAGGTTCAGTGATTTTGGCCAAAGGTTCTGCCTCAATCCACTTGGTGAAGTAATCAGTGGCCACTAACAAGAACTTTCGATTTCCTGTTGCTTTATGCAGTGGACCCACGATGTCCATTCCCCACTGGGCAAATGGCCAAGGGCTAGTTAATGGTACCAGATCTTCGGCTGGTGTCTTTATCATGGGTGAGAACTTCTGGCACTTCTCACAAATTTTAACATAGACCTTGGCATCTTCCTGCATATGTGGCCACCAATACCCTTGGGTAATTGCTCGGTGGGCAATGGATCTGCCCCCAGCATGGCTTCCACATGTTCCTTCGTGGATTTCATGGAGGAATTTTTGGACCATCTCGGGGTGCACACAAAGCAAATATGGCCCAGTGAAGGACTTCTTATATAGCTTTCCCTCGGGGGATAGCCAAAACCTTGCAGACTTGGTTTTGATCTTGTGTGCCTCCTTTTTGTCCGTAGGGAGAGTTTCATCTCGTAAAAACTCTACAATCGGATCCATCCAACTTGGTTCTTGGTTCACGTCCAGGACCAAGTTCATACTTCTTCCGATGCTCGGCTCGGACAAGTAGTCAACTGCTACCTTTCTCTTGAACTCAGTTGGGACGGCTGCAGCCAGCCAGGCCAAGGAATCTGCATGAGAATTCTGTCCGGAACTTATCTGTTCTATACACACCCTTTCGAAGGTATCAAGTAGGCTTTTGGCTGCCTCAACGTAGGCTGCCATCTTCTCATTTCGAGCTTCATACTCGCCGGACAGTTGGTTCACCACCAGCTGTGAATCACAATAAACTCTGATTCTTTTAACCTTCAGAGTTTTTGCACTGTTCAATCCTACCAGGAGAGCCTCGTACTCTGCTACATTATTCGATGCACTGAATCCTAGCCGAACAGATTGCTCAATCATAACCCCTCCGGGAGGGAACAAAACAATTCCAATACCTGAACCAGTGTTGCAGGCAGATCCATCAACAAATAGTTTCCATTCCAAAGGGTCTTGTTCGGCAAGTGTCTTACCCTTTCTTTTTGAAGGTTCAATCTTTTGCTCCTGTCTCGTAGGAGGCTGAGGTGCTACAGTTGGTGAAAATTCTGCCACAAAATCAGCCAACACCTGGCCTTTGATTGCAGTGCGCGGCTGATAGTCAATATCATACTGACTTAACTCAACAGACCAAGTTGAGATCCGTCCAGAGAAATCTGCCTTTCGCAGCAGTGATCTTAAGGGAAACTCAGTATAAACCACAACTTTGTGGCTTTGGAAATAATGGGGCAGCTTTCGTGTTGCTGTCCTTAATGCAAGGACTAGTTTCTCAAGGGGCAGATACCTCGTTTCTGCGTCTAGAAGTGTTTTACTAACATAATAAACTGGGATCTGTTCGGGTCCCTTGTCCCTTAACAGAACCGCACTTACAGCATGTTCAGAAACTGCCAGATACAAAACCAAAATCTCACCTGGGTCTGGAGTTGACAAGAGGGGGGCTTGAGCCAAATACCTTTTCAAGTCTTGGAATGCCTGCTCACATTCTGCTCCCCATTCGAATCCCTCTCTTTTCTTGAGCAACTGGAAGAAAGGCCTACATTTGTCACTAGAACGGCTGATGAACCTGTTTAGGGCCGCGGCCATCCCTGTCAGCCTCTGGACTTCCTTCGTAGTCTTAGGGCTTTGGAGCTTTTGTAAGGCTGTTATCTGATCAGGATTTGCCTCGATTCCTCTCAGAGTCACTAGGTGGCCCAGGAATTTCCCAGAGCCAACTCCAAACGCACATTTCGAGGCGTTGAGTTTCAACTTGTACTTCCTCAGAATTCCAAAGGCTTCTTTTAAGTCCTGAATGTGCCCCTGCCTGGTCCTACTCTTGACTACCATATCGTCTATGTATACCTCCATAGTCTGGCCAAGAAGTTTCCTAAACATGATTGTAGCCAGCCTTTGGTAAGTTGCTCCTGCATTTCTTAGCCCAAAAGGCATAACGCTGTAGCAGTACAATCCTCGTGGTGTAATGAAAGAAGTCTTCTCCTGATCAGGCCCAAACATGGCAATCTGATGGTATCCTCGATATGCGTCGAGGAAACTCATTCGTTCATACCCAGCAGTGGCGTCAACCAACTGATCAATCCTTGGGAGGGGGAAGCTATCCTTAGGACAAGCTTTATTCAGGTCTGTGAAGTCCACACAGACACGCCACTTCCCATTCTTCTTCTTTACAACCACTGTGTTGGACAGCCACTCTGGGTAATACACCTCTCGTATTGCTTTAGCCTCTAGCAGACGATCTACCTCTTCAATAACAGCATCAACATGCTGTACTGCTGCCCTTCTTTTCTTCTGAATAACGGGCTTGTGCTGCGGGTCAACATTTAGGTGGTGACAGATCACATCTGCATCCACTCCAGGCATCTCCTCCGGTACCCATGCAAACACATCAATATGTTCTTTCAACAAACCTATCAATTCGGACTCTTCCTCATCCGGTAGTGACTCTCCAATCAGAAAATACCTTTCGGGATCAGTTTCGTTGATCTGTATTTTCTTTAGGCCTTCCACTACTTTGTCTGTTGGATTTCTTCCAACATCTTCAACAGTTGGCTGATCTGCCTCTACCATGTGAACTTGATGGGCCTTCGGAACTTTCTTGATGATTGAAATCAAGCACTGTTGTGCTGATTTTTGGTTCCCTTTTATCTGTTCGATCCCGTGGGACCCTGGGAATTTCACCATCTGGTGATAGGTGGAAGAAACAGCCCTCATCTTGTGTAGCCAAGTCCTTCCTATGATTGCATTATAGGAGGATGGTACATCTACTACCAAAAAATCCGTTCTCAGGACCACTGTTCCTGCCCGAACGGGCACGGTCACCTTTCCAAGGGGCCATACTGCACTTGCACCAAATCCAACCAAGGGCGTAATAGACTGCTCTAAATCTGTCTGCTTCAGCCCCAACTTCTTGAATGCATCGTAATACAATACCTTTGTACAGCTCCCAGAGTCTACCAGGATTCTCTCAATGTCATATTCCCCAATTCGTAGGGTTATGACTAACGCATCGTTGTGGGGCACCTGGACCTCTTTCAGATCTTCATCTGTAAAGACTATAGCTTCATTGGGCATATCATTCTCCCGGCCCCTTTTGTTTCCTACTCGCATTACATACTGATCATGCTTGACCTGCCTCTGCATCAATCTCACCTCATTTCTCGTATAAGGTGTGGCCAATCCATGTATCATATGGATTACCCCTCTAGGATTCTGCTCGTATTCCAATTCCATTGCTTTCCCTTTATCTTTGGGATCGTCCTGAATAAATTCCTTAAGGTAACCACGAGAGACCAAATCATCGAGATGCTTCTTGTACATCTCACAGTCCTCTGTCATATGACCCCAATCCCTGTGGTAACTGCAGTGCTGATTTGTAGCGCGCTTTGCTTCCTTATCTCCACCTAGACTTGGGGGCCATTTGAAAAAAGGCTGATTCTTTATTCGATAAAGAATCCTGTAGATTGGCTCTTTCCAAACCGTGGTTATCGAAAAGAATGATTTAGGATCAGGCGCCTGTTTTTCCTTGAAGGGCTCTTTCTTAGCCTGCCCATACTCTTTCCTATAGGTCTTGGGCTCTGGCTTATCAGCCTTCTTTGCCGGAGTTTTTGGCTGTTCGGCAACAACTCTGCCCTCCTCCCGGAGAATGTCATCCTCCATCCTTGCATGTTGTTCGATACACTCCATTAGCCTGGCCAACGATGCCACAGGATGCTTATTCAATGACCGGCGTAACTCTCCCCGAACAGGCAAACCAGTTTTGAAGGTTGCAATAGCATATTCCTCACTGCAACTGTCTATCTCGTTAAAGGTCTCCCAATATTTCTTTGCATAATCTCTTATCGGCTCGCCATCCTCCTGCTTCATCATTGAGAGACTTTCGAACGTCTTGGGAGCCTTTCTACTTGTTAAGAACCGAGCAGTGAATTCTTCTGCTAGCTGTGTCCATCCTCGTATGGAACGTGGTTCCAACTTATGGAACCATGATAAAGCCACCTTTCCCAAGCTCGAGGGGAACATTTTGCACATGATGGCATCATCTCCATCATGCATGAACATTGCCTGTTGGTAATGTTGTATGTGAGCAACGGGATCTGCATTTGTCTCGTAAAGTATGAACGACCCGTGCTTTACTCTGCTCGGCAAACGTGCGTCCTGTAGCCTTTTTGAAAAAGGTGACGCTGCTATATTACTCAGGGCCCGTCTAGCCGCCTCTCGTGCAGTCATAGACCCATCTTCTTGCTTTTTGGGTCAGTGGGTCACTGCCCTGTTCCAATCACTATCAGGTCTCTCATACCTGTCCCTGGGGTGTTTTCTTACGCCTTCCTCGGGCGAAGAACTTCGGCTCCTGCTTCTCCCGTATCGTGGGGGAGTTCTTTGCTGGCTTGGACTCCTACTCCTTCTTTTTCGTGAAGAAGCTCTCTTCTTGGGAGGAGTGGGGCTTCTGGACTTGCTCCTCCTTCTTCGTGGAGGGGCCTTTTTGTATTGTACCATGGCCAGTCCGTCCCCCCTGGATCTCCTTCCTGATAACCCAGAATCCTCAGGGTGTTTATGGATCCGCTCTAATTCTCGGATCTCATGTTCCCTCTTCCGAATTAGTCGAGCATATTCCTCGACTTCCTGCCTCTTTTTATCGAGGATATCTTCGTTGCTGTTCACGCTTCTCGAATGTGCAACTGATTCTCCCCTGTGATGGGATTTGCTCCTTCGCGTGGAGGTTGTTGCCGTTTTGCCCTCCTTGTTCTTGGAGTTGTCATGGATGGCAAGAGGATCCCTGCTCGTGGTCCTCTTATCATGTCCACCAGTTGGCTTTCTCGGAGCACCTGGTGGGGATTTATCCCCTCCGCCACCAGCCTGGTTTTTGTCATTGATCGGTGTGACTGGATCTACCTCCACCATGGTCGTATTTCAAAAGGGAACTCTTTCGTTTCCCACAGACGGCGCCAATTGTAGGTGGAGAAAAATAGATAGTACCTAGAACAACACTGAATCTCCTTACTTCACGTGCTGCCCAACCGGAACCCTAATACCTTCGCCTGAACCCTAACCTGAAAAACAGACAAGGGGTGAGCGCACCTTTGCCTCTCGTGGCAAAGGCCCTCCGATGCCTAAGTTAGTATCACGTACTGTCTCAAAAACCCTAAAAATCAATAGGTAGTGTGGAATGAATGCAACTTATTGCGTACCTTTTTCCTCTAGGTTTACCTCGTATTTATAGATATGAGCATGCTTGCTTTCCAAGCATCCTTCTCGTCCCAGGCCTCCTGTCTCGTACAGGAAACCTGGCTCTTCTGGGAATCTCTTACCCAATCAACTGAGATCCTTTCCTCATAGGGTCTCTTCCCACCATAGAACTCATCCCTTAGTGGGACTGTCCTTTGACTTTTACCGTATATCGGGTCCGTCTTACAGAACACCCCTATTGCCTTATCTCTTTAAGACAACGTTTCATCAAGTTACTCCATTTGTTCGGCATATGCCCCTACCGAACAGACTACATAAGTAAATGACTTCTCATGTCACCGGCTCATCCCAGCCGAACAGATCGTCTAACCCGGTGCCTCCTCGTAGCACTGGATCTTACCGCCGCCGTTCATCATATATGGGATCCCATATCACTTTCCTCATTACATGGATCTGGCACATCACGTGTTCGGCCCTTAATTGTACCTGTTCGGGAACACCTCCCTACACCTGCTCCCCAATACGAAGGAGGGACAGTTTGGCCATTGTTCGGATTTTTTAAAAAACAACCATGTACTAGAAGAGACAGAATTGCACAAAAATTGCTACTTTATTCATAATTGTGAAACTCAAGTTGTCGTTATGCGTACACCTTGCAACTAAAAGGAGAAAACGATGGAATTTTCTTCGTAATCCCCGCAAAATCACATAATTCTAAAACAGAATTTGAAAACAAAGGAATTGTCTTCGTAATTCCCACACAGTAACATAATCCTAAAACAGAATTTGAAAACAAAAAAGTCTTTTAAACAAAGAACTTTCTCAAATTGTGGACATTCCAAGGCCTTGGTACCGGGTTCCCGTCCAGGTCAGCCAATCTATAAGCCCCAATGCCCACGATTTCGGTTACTCGATATGGTCCTTCCCAATTTGCTCCCAGCTTTCCTTCATTAGCTACTTTGGTATTGCCAAGTACTTTTCGTAGCACAAGGTCCCCAATACCGAATTCTCGTGGGTGGACATGTTTATTGTAGCCTTTCATTAGCTGTTCCTGGTATGAGGCCAAATGGATCAAAGCCCTTTCCCTCCTCTCTTCGGCCAGATCAAGCTCAATTTCTAGAGCCATGTCATTACCCCCACTCTCGACCAATGCAGTCCTATTGGTTGGAAGTCCGACTTCCAGGGGTATGACTGCCTATGTACCATATGCCAATGAATAGGGGGTCTCTCCCGTAGACCTCCTAGGTGTTGTTCGGTGGGCCCATAGGACCAAAGGCAGTTCATCAGGCCACTTACCTTTTGCCTTGTCTAGCCTCTTCTTGATCCCATCAAGAATAGTTTTGTTGGAAGCTTCTGCTTGTCCATTACTCTGAGGATATGCAGGGGTTGAGTAATAGTTCCTTATCCCATACTGGGAACAGAATGCCTTGAACTTTTTCTGGAACTGTGCCCCATTATCTGTGATCAAAGAATAAGGAACTCCAAATCGAGTGATAATACTCTTCCACACAAACCTTTCTATCATAGGTTCAGTGATTTTGGCCAATGGTTCTGCCTCGATCCACTTGGTGAAGTAATCAGTGGCCACCAACAGGAACTTTCGATTTCTTGTTGCTTTATGCAGTGGACCCACGATGTCCATTCCCCACTGGGCAAACGGCCAGGGGCTAGTTAAAGGCACCAGGTCTTCGGCTGGTGTCTTTATCATAGGTGAGAACTTTTGGCATTTCTCACAAATCTTAACATAGACCTTGGCATCCTCTTGCATGTGTGGCCACCAATAACCTTGGGTGATTGCTCGGTGGGCAATGGATCTGCCCCCAGCATGGCTTCCACATGTTCCTTCGTGGATTTCATGGAGGAATTTTTACACCATCTCAGGGTGCACACAAAGCAAATAAGGCCCAGTGAAGGACTTCTTATATAGCTTTCCCTCGGGGGATAGCCAAAACCTTGCAGACTTGATTTTGATCTTGTGTGCCTCCTTTTTATCTAAAGGGAGTTTTTCATCTCGTAAAAACTCTATGATTGGATCCATCCAACTTGGTCCTTGGTTCACGTCCAGGATTAAGTCCACGCTTCTGCCAATGCTCGGTTCGGCTAAATAGTCAACTGCTACCTTTCGTTTAAACTCAGTTGGGACAACTGCGGCCAACCAAGCTAAGGAATCTGCATGAGAATTCTGTCCAGAGCTTATCTGCTCTATAGATACCCTTTCGAAGGTGTTCAGTAAAACTCTGGCTGCCTCCACGTAGGCTACCATCTTCTCATTTCGAGCTTCGTACTCGCCGGACAGTTGGTTTACGACCAGCTGTGAATCACAGTAAACCCTGATTCTTTTAACCTTCAGAGTTTTGGCACTGTTCAAGCCAACTAGAAGAGCCTCATATTCTGCTACATTGTTTGATGCACTGAAACCCAGCCAACCAGACTGTTCCAACATAACACCCTCGGGAGGGAACAAAACAATGCCAATACCTGAACCAGTGTTACAGGCAGAACCGTCGACAAATAGCTTCCATTCTAAAGGATCCTGTTCGGCAGGGGCTTTTCCTTTCCTTTTAGATAGTTCAACTTTCTGCTCCTGTCTCGTAGGAGGCCGAGGTGCTACAGTTGGTGAAAATTCTGCCACAAAATCAGCCAACACTTGGCCTTTGATTGCAGTGCGTGGCTGGTAGTCAATATCATATTGACTTAACTCAACAGACCAAGTTGAGATCCGCCCAGAGAAATCCGCCTTTCGTAGCAGTGATCTTAATGGAAACTCAATGTAGACCACGACCTTATGGCTTTGGAAATAATGGGGCAATTTTCGTGTTGCTGTCCTTAATGCAAGGACCAGTTTTTCAAGGGGCAGATACCTCGTTTCTGCGTCTAGAAGTGTTTTACTCACGTAATAAACCGGGATCTGTTCGGATCCCTTTCTCTTAACAGAACCGCACTCACAGCATGTTCAGAAACTGCTAGATATAAAGTTAATATCTCACCTGGGTCTGGAGTCGACAAGAGGGGAGCTTGAGCCAAATACTTCTTTAAGTCTTGGAATGCCTGCTCACATTCTGCTCCCCATTCGAATCCTTCTCTTTTCTTGAGTAACTGGAAGAAAGGCCTACATTTATCACTTGAACAGCTTATGAACCTGTTTAGGGCCGCAGCCATCCCTGTCAGCCTCTGGACTTCTTTCGTAGTTTTAGGACTTTGGAGCTTCTGTAAGGCCGTTATCTGATCAGGATTTGCCTCAATTCCTCTCAGAGTCACCAGGTGGCCCAGGAATTTCCCAGAGCCAACTCCAAACGCACATTTCAAGGCGTTGAGTTTCAACTTGTACTTCCTCAGAATTCCAAAGGCCTCTTTCAAGTCTAGAATGTGCCCTTGTCTGGTCCTGCTTTTGCCTACCATATCGTCTATGTATACCTCCATAGTTTGGCCAAGAAGTTTTCTGAACATGATTGTGGCCAGCCTCTGGTAAGTTGCTCCTGCGTTCCTCAGTCCAAACGGCATCACACTGTAACAGTACAACCGTCGTGGTGTAATGAAAGAAGTCTTCTCCTGATCAGGCCCAAACATGGCAATCTGATGGTATCCTCGATATGCGTCGAGGAAACTCATTCGTTCATACCCAGCAGTGGCGTCAACCAACTGATCAATCCTTGGGAGAGGGAAGCTATCCTTAGGACAAGCTTTATTCAAGTCTGTGAAGTCTACACAGACACGCCATTTCCCATTCTTCTTCTTCACAACCACAGTGTTGGACAGCCACTCTGGGTAATAGACTTCTCGTATTGCTTTAGCCTCTAGCAAACGATCCACCTCTTTAATAACAGCATCAACATGCTGTACTGCTGCCCTTCTCTTCTTCTGAATAACGGGTTTATGCTGCGGGTCAACATTCAGGTGATGGCAGATTACATCTGCATCCACTCCAGGCATCTCCTTTGGCACCCATGCAAACACATCAACATGTTCTTTCAAGAAACCCACCAGTTCGGATTCTTCTTCATCCGGCAATGATTCTCCAATCAGAAAATACCTTTCGGGATCAGATTCGTTGATCTGTATTTTCTTTAAGCCTTCGACTACTTTTTCTGCTGGATCTCTTCCAACATCCTCAACAGTCGGTCGATCTGGTTCCTCCACTGTATGAACTTGATGGGCCTTTGGAACTTTCTTGATGATTGAAATCAAGCACTGTTGTGCTGATTTTTGGTTCCCTTTTATCTTCTCGATCCCGTGGGACCCTGGGAATTTCACCATCTGGTGATAGGTAGAAGAAACAGCCCTCATCTTGTGTAACCAAGTCCTTCCTATGATTGCATTATAGGAGGATGGTACATCTTCAACCAAAAAATCCGTTTTTAGGACCACTGTCCCTGCCCGAACGGACACTGTCACTTTCCCAAGGGGCCATACTGCACTTGCACCAAATCCAACCAAAGGCGTAATAGACTGTTCCAAATCTGTCTGCTTCAACCCCAACTTCTTGAATGCATCGTAGTACAACACCTCTGTACAGCTCCCCGAATCTACCAGGATTCTCTCAATGTCATATTCCCCAATTCGTAGGGTTATGACTAATGCATCGTTGTGGGGCACCTGGACCTCTTTCAGATCTTCATCCGTAAAGATTATAGCTTCGTTGGGCATATCATTCTCTCGCCCCCTTTTGTTCCCCACTCGCATAACATACTGGTCATGCTTGACCTGCCTCTGTATCAATCTTACCTCATTCCTCGTATAAGGTGTGGCCAGTCCATGTATCATATGGATTACCCCCCTAGGATTCTGCTCGTAATCCAACTCCATTGTTTTCCCTTTATCTTTGGGATCCTCCTGAATAAATTCCTTAAGGTAACCACGAGAGACCAAATCGTCGAGATGTCTCTTGTACATCTCACAATCCTCTGTCATATGACCCCAATCCTTGTGGTAACTGCAGTGCTGATTCGTAGCACGTTTTGCTTCCTTATCTCCTCCTACTCGGGGGCCATTTGAAGAAAGGCTGATTCTTTATTCGATAAAGAATCCTGTAGATTGGCTCTTTCCAAACCGTGGTTATTGAAAAGAACGATTTAGGATCAGGCGCCTGCTTTTCCTTGTAAGGCTCTTCCTTAGCCTGCCCGTACTCCTTCCTATAGGTCTTGGGCTCTGGCTTATCAGCCTTCTTTGCTGGAGTTTTTGGCTGTTCGGCAACAACTCTGCCTTCCTCCCGGAGTATGTCATCCTCCATTCTTGCGTGTTGTTCGATACACTCCATTAGCCTTGCCAACGATGCCACAGGATGCTTATTCAATGACCGGCGTAACTCGCCCCGAACAGGTAGGCCAGTTTTGAAGGTTGCAATAGCATACTCCTCACTGCAACTGTCTATCTCGTTAAAGGTCTCCAAGTATTTCTTTGCATAGTCTCTGATCGGCTCGTTATCCTCCTGCTTCATCATTGAGAGACTTTCGAACGTCTTGGGAGCCTTTCTACTTGTTAAGAACCGAGCAGTGAACTCTTCTGCTAACTGTGTCCATCCTCGTATGGAACGTGGTTCCAACTTATGGAACCATGATAAAGCCACTTTTCCCAAGCTTGAAGGGAACATCTTGCACATGATGGCATCATCTCCATCATGCATGAACATTGCCTGTTGGTAATGTTGTACGTGAGCAACGGGATCTGTATTTGTCTCGTAAAGTACGAATGACCCGTGCTTCACTCTGCTCGGCAGACGCGCGTCCTGTAGCCTTTTTGAAAAAGGTGACGCTGCTATATTACTCAGGGCCCGCCTTGCTGCCTCTCGTGCAGTCATAGACCCATCCTCTCGCTTCTTGGATTCGTGGGTCACTGCCCTGTTCCAATCACTATCAGGTCTCTCATACCTGTCCCTGGGGTGTTTTCTTAGGCCTTCTTCGGGTGAGGAGCTTCGGCTCCTGCCTCTCCCGTAACGTGGGGGAGTCCTCTGTTTGCTCGGACTCCTGCTTCTCCTTTTTCGTGAAGAAGCTCTCTTCTTGGGAGGAGTGGGGCTTCTGGACTTGCTCCTCCTTCTTCGTGAAGGGGCCTTCGTGTATTGCACCATGACCAGTCCATCTCCCCTGGATCTCCTTTCTGCTAACCCAGAGTCCTCAGGATGTTCACGGATCCATTCTAACTCTCGGATCTCGTGTTCCCTTTTCCGAATTAGTCGAGCATATTCTTCGACTTCCTGCCTCTTTTTATCAAGGATGTCCTCGTTGCTGTGCACACTTTTCGAATGTGCAACTGATTCTCCCCTGTGATGGGATTTACTCCTTCGCGTGGAGGTTGTAGCCGTTTTACCCTCCCTGTTTTTGGAGTTGTCGCGGATGGTAAGAGCATCCCTGCTCGTTGTCCTCTTATCATGCCCGCTAGTTGGCTTTCTCGGAGCTCCTGGTGGGGATTTATCACCTCCTCCACCAGCCTGGTTTTTATCGGTAATCGGTGTGACTGGATCTACCTCCACCATGGTCGTATTTCAAAAGGGAACTCTTTCGTTTCCCACAGACGGCGCCAATTGTAGGTGGAGAAAAACAGATGGTACCTAGAACAGCGCTGAATCTCCTTCCTTCACGTGCTGTCCAACCGGAACCCTAGTGCCTTCGCCTGAACCCTAACCTGTAAAACAGACAAAGGGTGAGCGCACCTCCGCCTCTCGTGGCAAAGGCCCTCCGATGCCTAAGTTAGTATCTCGTACTATATCAAACCCTAATTATCAAAAGGAAGTATAGACTGAATGCAACTTATTGCGTACCTTTTTCCCTCAGGTTTACCTCGTATTTATAGATATGAGCTTGCTTGCTTCTTAAGCATCCTTCTCGTCCCAGGTCTCCTGCCTCGTGCAGGAAACCGGGCTCTTCTGGGAATCTCTTGCCAACCAACTTAGACCCCTTATTCATAGGGTCTCTCCTTTAAGAGGAATTTGTCCCATAATAGGACTGTCCCCTTACTTATCATTACTATGTATTGGGTTCTTCTTCTAGAATACCCCCTCTACCTTATCTCATAAGGCTACGCTTTTCCAGATGAATGCATCTGTTCGGCATATGCTCTTGCCAGTCATACTGCATAACAAAATGACTTCTTATGTCATTGGCCCCTCTTGGCCGAACAGGCTAATGACTTCTCATGTCGTTAGTCCCTTTCAGCCGAACAGATAATCTAATCTGGTGCCCTCTGGATGTACCGGACCTTTCCGCCGCCGTTCATCTTATATGGAATCCCATATCACTTTCCTTATTACACGGATCCGGCACACCACGTGTTCGGCTACTACTTACATCTGTCCAGGAATACCTCCCTACAACAGGCATTTGGCCCTTCGTGGCAGTACATTGGTTTGCTCGGCCCTTTCATGGCTTTTTGATATTGCACATGGCCCCTCGTGGCCAGAGGTTTCAGGTTAATTTTATTAAGTTATTTCATACTTAGCCAGTTCTTCGTACATGTTTTTGCATCTACCAAGTGTGTCATACTTGGTTATTCATTCTAAGTCCTGTACATACTTTAGCTGTTGATGCACATGCCAGTGAGCTTTCTAGCTTTTATGTACTAAGCTTTACTCATACTTGGATGAATCTGCATATTCTCGTATGCTCCCCAATTTGGACAATTTCCCAAATATACTCGTACTTGGGTGTTTATATTGCTTCTAAGTCTTTCATACTTAGTAAATCGTGTAAGCAAGGAACTTAAGTAATTCGTACTCGGTTGGGTTTCAAAATGTTACTGCCAAGTGTTTTCAGACTTGGAAAAGAGGCAAGGTTCGCTCATAGTTTTGAGTTTTATCATCCATGTATCTAAATAACATGTTTAGACAAATTTTCGTTATGTCTTATTTCCCTAAGTATTTCATACTTTGGGATTTGATTTTAAGTTTCTCATACTTAAAAAGATCGTTAAGTATCTCGTACTTAAAAAGATGTTTAAGTTTCTCGTACTTAAAAAGATCGTTAAGTGTCTCGTACTTAAAAAGATCTTTAAGTTTCTCATACTTAAAAAGATCTTTAAGTGTCTCGTACTTATTCTAAGTTTTTCGTACTTTTTAATATGCAAATTCATACGTTCTAAGGCGTTCATGCCTATTACCTGCTCCCCAATACGAAGGAGGGATATTTCGTCCATTGTTCGTATTTGGCAAGTTAAAAAAAACAACCATATACTAGAAGGAACAAAATTGCACAAAAATTGCTACTTTATTCATAATTGTGAAACTCAAGGAGTCGTTATGCGTACACCTTGCAACTAAAAGGAGAAAACGATGGAATTTTCTTCGTAATCCCCGCAAAATAACATAATTCTAAAACAGAATTTAAAAGCAAAAAGGTCTTTTAAACAAAGAACTTTCTCAAATTGTGGACATTCCAAGGCCTTGGTACCGGGTTCCCGTCCAGGTCAGCCAATCTATAAGCCCCAATGCCCACAATTTCGGTTACTCGATACGGTCCTTCCCAATTTGCTCCCAGCTTTCCTTCATTAGCTACTTTGGTATTGCCAAGTACTTTTCGTAGCACAAAGTCCCCAATACCGAATTCTCGGGGGTGGACATGTTTATTGTAGCCTTTCATTAGCTGTTCCTGGTATGAGGCTAAGTGGATCAAAGCCCTTTCCCTCCTCTCTTCGGCCAGATCAAGCTCAATTTCTAGAGCCCTGTCATTACCCCCACTCTCAACCAATGCAGTCCTATTGGTTGGAAGTCCAACTTCCAAGGGTATGACTGCCTCTGTACCATATGCCAATGAATAGGGGGTCTCTCCCGTAGACCTCCTAGGTGTTGTTCGGTGGGCCCATAGGACCAGGGGCAGTTCATCAGGCCACTTGCCTTTTGCCTTGTCCAACCTCTTCTTGATCCCATCAAGAATTGTTTTGTTGGAAGCTTCTGCTTGCCCATTGCTCTGAGAGTAGGCAGGGGTTGAGTAATAGTTCCTTATCCCATATTGGGGACAAAAAGTCTTGAACTTTTTCTGGAACTGTGCCCCATTATCTGTGATCAAAGGGTAAGGGACCCCAAATCGAGTGATAATGCTCTTCCACACAAACCTTTCTATCATAGGTTCAGTGATTTTGGCCAAAGGTTCTGCCTCAATCCACTTGGTGAAGTAATCAGTGGCCACCAACAAGAACTTTCGATTTCCTGTTGCTTTATGTAGTGGACCCACGATGTCCATTCCCCGCTGGGCAAATGGCCAAGGGCTAGTTAAGGGTACCAGATCTTCGGCCGGTGTCTTTATCATGGGTGAGAACTTCTGGCACTTCTCACAAATTTTAACATAGACCTTGGCATCTTCCTGCATGTGTGGCCACCAATATCCTTGAGAAATTACTCGGTGGGCAATGGATCTACCCCCAGCATGGCTTCCACATGTTCCCTCGTGTATCTCATGTAGGAACCTCTGTACCATTTCGGGGTGTACACAAAGCAAATATGGCCCAGTGAAGGATTTCTTATATAACTTCCCATCAGGGGACAACCAAAACCTTGCAGACTTGGTTTTGATTTTGTGTGCCTCTTTTTTATCCGTAGGGAGAGTTTCATCTCGTAAAAACTCTACGATTGGATCCATCCAACTTGGTCCTTGATTCACGTCCAGGACCAAGTCCATACTTCTTCTGATGCTCGGCTCGGCCAAGTAGTCAACTGCTACCTTTCGCTTGAACTCAGTTGGGACAGCTGCAGCCAACCAAGCCAAGGAATCCGCATGAGAATTCTGTCCGGAGCTTATCTGCTCTATACACACCCTTTCGAAGGTATTAAGTAGACTTTTGGCTGCCTCCACGTAGGCCGCCATCTTTTCATTTCGAGCTTCATACTCGCCGGACAGTTGGTTTACCACCAATTGTGAATCACAATAGACTCTGATCCTTTTAACCTTCAGAGTTTTTGCACTGTTCAAGCCTACCAGGAGAGCCTCGTACTCTGCTACATTATTCGATGCACTGAATCCTAGCCGAACAGATTGCTCCAACATAACCCCTCCATGAGGGAACAAAACAATTCCAATGCCTGAACCAGTGTTACAGGCAGATCCATCAACAAATAATTTCCATTCCAAAGGGTCCTGTTCGGCAGGTGCCTTACCCTTTCTTCTTGACGGTTCACCCTTCTGCTCCTGTCTCGTAGGAGGCTGAGGTGCTACGGTTGGTGAGAATTCTGCCACGAAATCAGCCAACACTTGGCCTTTGATTGCAGTTCGCGGCTGGAAGTCAATATCATATTGACTTAACTCAACAGACCAAGTTGAGATCCGTCCAGAGAAATCTGCCTTTCGTAGCAGTGATCTTAATGGAAACTCAGTGTAGACCACAACCTTATGGCTTTGGAAATAATGGGGCAACTTTCGTGTTGCTGTCCTTAATGCAAGGACCAGTTTTTCAAGAGGCAGATACCTCGTTTCTGCGTCTAGAAGTGTTTTACTCACGTAATAAACCGGGATCTGTTCGGGTCCCTTGTCCCTTAACAGAACCGCACTTACAGCATGTTCAGAAACTGCTAGATATAAAATCAAAATCTCACCTGGGTCTGGAGTCGACAAGAGGGGAGCTTGAGCCAAATACTTCTTCAAGTCTTGGAATGCTTGTTCACATTCTGCTCCCCATTCGAACCCTTCTCTTTTCTTGAGTAACTGGAAGAAAGGCCTACATTTATCACTTGAATGGCTTATGAACCTGTTTAGGGCTGCAGCCATCCCAGTCAGCCTCTGGACTTCTTTCGTAGTTTTAGGACTTTGGAGCTTCTGTAAGGCCGTTATCTGATCAGGATTTGCCTCGATTCCTCTCAGAGTCACCAAGTGGCCCAGGAACTTTCCAGAGCCAACTCCAAATGCACATTTCGAGACGTTGAGTTTCAATTTGTATTTCCTCAAAATTCCAAAGGCTTCCCTCAAGTCCAGAATGTGCCCTTGCCTGGCCCTGCTCTTGACAACCATATCGTCTATGTATACCTCCATAGTTTGGCCAAGAAGTTTTCTAAACATGATTGTAGCCAGCCTCTGGTAAGTTGCTCCTGCGTTCCTCAGTCCAAACGGCATAACGCTGTAACAGTACAACCCTCGTGGTGTAATGAAAGAAGTTTTCTCCTGATCAGGCCCAAACATGGCAATCTGATGGTATCCTCGATATGCGTCGAGGAAACTCATTCGTTCATACCCAGCAGTGGCGTCAACCAATTGATCGATCCTTGGGAGAGGAAAGCTATCTTTGGGACATGCTTTATTCAAGTCTGTAAAATCCACACAGACACGCCACTTCCCGTTCTTCTTTTTCACTACCACAGTGTTGGAGAGCCATTCTGGGTAATAGACCTCTCGTATTGCTTTAGCCTCTAGCAAACGATCCACCTCTTCAATAACAGCGTCAACATGCTGTACTGCTGCCCTTCTTTTCTTCTGAATAACAGGCTTATGCTGCGGGTCGACATTTACGTGGTGACAGATCACATCTGCATCCACTTCAGGCATCTCTTCTGGTACCCATGCAAACACATCAACATGTTCTTTCAAGAAACCTATCAATTCGGATTCTTCCTCATCCGGTAGTGACTCCCCAATCAGAAAATACCTCTCGGGATCAGTTTCGTTGATCCGTATTTTCTTTAGGCCTTCCACTACTTTCTCTGCTGGATTTCTTCCAACATCCTCAACAGTTGGTTGATCTGCCTCTACTGTATGAACTTGATGGGCCTTTGGAACTTTCTTGATGATGGAAATCAAGCACTGTTGTGCTGATTTTTGGTTCCCTTTTATCTTCTCGATCCCGTCGGACCCTGGGAATTTCACCATCTGGTGATAGGTAGAAGAAACAGCCCTCATCTTATGTAACCAAGTCCTTCCTATGATTGCATTATAGGAGGATGGTACATCTACAACCAAAAAATCCGTTCTTAGGACCACTGTCCCTGCCCGAACGGGCACTGTCACTTTCCCAAGGGGCCATACTGCACTTGCACCAAATCCAACCAAAGGCGTAATAGACTGTTCCAAATCTGTCTGCTTCAGCCCCAACTTCTTGAATGCATCGTAGTACAACACCTCTGTACAGCTCCCCGAATCTACCAGGATTCTCTCAATGTCATATTCCCCAATTCGTAGGGTTATGACTAATGCATTGTTGTGGGGCACCTGGACCTCTTTCAGATCTTCATCTGTAAAAACTATAGCTTCGTTGGGCATATCATTCTCTCGCCCTCTTTTGTTCCCCACTCGCATAACATACTGGTCATGCTTGACCTGCCTCTGCATTAGTCTCACCTCATTCCTCGTATAAGGTGTGGCCAATCCATGTATCATATGGATTACCCCCCTAGGATTCTGCTCGTAATCCAACTCCATTGTTTTCCCTTTATCTTTGGGATCTTCCTGAATGAATTCCTTAAGATAACCACGAGAAACCAAATCGTCGAGATGTCTTTTGTACATCTCACAATCCTCTGTCATATGACCCCAATCCTTGTGATAACTGCAGTGCCGATTCATAGCACGTTTTGCTTCTTTATCCCCACCCAGACTTGGGGGCCATTTGAAGAAAGGCTGATTCTTGATTCGATAAAGAATCCTCTAGATTGGTTCTTTCCAGACCGTGGTTATCGAAAAGAACGACTTAGGATCAGGCGCCTGCTTTTTCTTGTAAGGCTCTTTCTTAGCCTGCCCATACTCTTTCCTATAGGTCTTGGGCTCTGGCTTATCAGCCTTCTTTGCTGGAGTTTTTGGCTGTTCGGCAACAACTCTGCCTTCCTCCCGGAGTATGTCATCCTCCATTCTTGCGTGTTGTTCGATACACTCCATTAGCCTTGCCAATGATGCCACAGGATGCTTATTCAATGAACGGCGTAACTCGCCCCGAACAGGCAGGCCAGTTTTGAAGGTTGCAATAGCATACTCCTCACTGTCTATCTCGTTAAAGGTCTCCCAGTATTTCTTTGCATAGTCTCTAATCGGCTCGTTATCCTCCTACTTCATCATTGAGAGACTTTCAAATGTTTTGGGAGCCTTTCTACTCGTCAAGAATCGAGCAGTGAACTCTTCGTCAAGAATCGAGTAGTGAACTCTTCTGCTAACTGGGTCCATCCTCGTATGGAGCTTGGTTCCAACTTATGGAACCATGATAAAGCCACTTTTCCCGAGCTTGAAGGGAACATCTTACACATGATGGCGTCATCTCCATCATGCATGAACATTGCCTGTTGGTAATGTTGTACGTGAGCAACGGGATCCGCATTTGTCTCGTAAAGTACGAACGTCCCATGCTTCACTCTGCTCGGCAGGCGCGCGTCCTGTAACCTTTTTGAAAAGGGTGATGCTGCTATATTACTCAGGGCCCGCCTTGCTGCTTCTCGTGCAGTCATAGACCCATCTTCTCGCTTTTTGGATTCGTGGGTCACTACCCTGTTCCAATCATTATCAGGTCTCTCGTACCTGTCTCTGTGGTGTTTTCTTATGCCTTCTTCGGGTGAGGAGCTTCGGCTCCTGCCTCTCCCGTAACGTGGGGGAGTCCTCTGCTTGCTTGGACTCCTGCTTCTTCTTTTTCGTGAAGAAGCTCTTTTCTTGGGAGGAGTGGGGCTTCTGGACTTGCTCCTCCTTCTTCGTGAAGGGGCCTTTGTGTATTGCACCATGACCAGTTCATCTCCCCTGGATCTTCTTCCTGCTAACCCAGAGTCCTCAGGATGTTCACGGATCCGCTCCAACTCTCGGATCTTGTGTTCCCTTTTCCGAATTAGTCGAGCATACTCCTCGACTTCCTGCCTCTTTTTATCGAGGATATCCTCGTTGCTGTGCACACTCTTCGAATGTGCAACTGATTCTCCCCTGTGATGGGATTTGCTCCTTCGCGTGGAGGTTGTAGCCGTTTTGCCCTCCCTGTTCTTGGAGTTGTCATGGATGGTAAGAGGATCCCTGCTCGTTGTCCTCTTATCATGCCCGCTAGTTGGCTTTCTCGGAGCACCTGGTGGGGACTTATCCCCTCCACCACCAGTCTGGTTTTTATCGGTAATCGGTGTGACTGGATCTACCTCCACCATGGTCGTATTTCAAAAGGGAACTCTTTCGTTTCCCACAGACGGCGCCAATTGTAGGTGGAGGAAAACAGATGGTACCCAGAACAGCGCTGAATCTCCCTATGGCACGTGCTGTTCAGCCGGAACCCTAATATCTTTGCCTGAACCCTAACCTGTAAAACAGACAAGGGGTGAGCGCACCTTTGCCTCTCGTGGCAAAGGCCCTCCGATGCCTAAGTTAGTATCACGTACTGTCTCAAAACCCTAAAAATCAATAGGAAGTGTGGAATGAATGCAACTTATTGCGTACCTTTTTCCTCCAGGTTTACCTCGTATTTATAGACATGAGCATGCTTGCTTTCCAAGCATCCTTGTTACCCAGGTCTCCTGCCTCGTGTAGGAAGCCTGGCTCTCTTGGGGATCTCTTGCCCAATCAACCGAGATCCCTTCCTCATAGGGTCTCTTCTCACCACGGAACTCATCCTTTAATAGGACTGTCTCTTGACTCATCCTTTGCTGTATATCGGGTTCGTGTTACGGAACACCCCTATTGTCTTATCTCTTAAGACAACGTTTCATCAAGTAACTCCATCTGTTCGGCATATGCCCCTACCGAACAGTCTACACTAGTAAATGACTTCTCATGCCACTGGCCCATCTGGGCCGAACAGAATGTATCGACTAATGACTTCTCATGTCACCGGCTTATCCTAGCCGAACAGATCATCTAATCCGGTGCCTCCTCGTAGCACTGGATCTCACCGCCGCCGTTCATCTTATATGGGGTCCCATATCACTTTCCTCATTACACGGATCTGGCGTACCACGTGTTCGGCCAGTATTTGTACCTGTTCGGGAATACCTCCCTACAGATGGCACTTGTTTTTCAGCAAAGTCATTCGTTCTG